>CALYLW010000126.1:0-600000 GCA_944989445.1 Ampullaceana balthica
ACGAGACCTCACATGATTTGCCAACACTGTGGTCGAAGCATTATGTCCTGAAATGCATAGGCGAATAGCTTTCAAATGTTCTGTACAGAGATGAACAAAATACAAATACATTGTACATTTTAATTTATATAGCGCAGTACCCCCACAAGCAGCTGGGCTTACAGTGCTTCACAAAAATAGTAACACACATACATTTATATAGCGTAGTACCCCCACAAGCAGCTGGGCTTACAGTGCTTCACAAAAATAGTAACACACATACATTTATATAGCGCAGTACCCCCACAAGCAGATGGGCTTACAGTGCTTCACAAAAATAGTAACACACATACATTTATATAGCGCAGTACCCCCACAAGCAGCTGGGCTTACAGTGCTTCACAAAAATAGTAACATACATACATTTATATAGCGCAGTACCCCCACAAGTAGCTGGGCTTACAGTGCTTCACAAAAATAGTAACATACATACATTTATATAGCGCAGTACCCCCACAAGCAGCTGGGCTTACAGTGCTTCACAAAAATAGTAACATACATACATTTATATAGCGCAGTACCCCCACAAGCAGCTGGGCTTACAGTGCTTCACAAAAATAGTAACATACATACATTTATATAGCGCAGTACCCCCACAAGCAGCTGGGCTTACAGTGCTTCACAAAAATAGTAACACACATACATTTATCTAGCGTAGTACCCCCACAAGCAGCTGGGCTTACAGTGCTTCACAAAAATAGTAACATACATACATTTATATAGCGCAGTGCCCCACAAGCAGCTGGGCTTACAGTGCTCCACAAAAATAGTAACACACATACATTTATATAGCGCAGTACCCCCACAAGCAGCTGGGCTTACAGTGCTTCACAAAAATAGTAACATACATACATTTATACATGCATTCAATGTAAAACATTCAAATCATATCTACAACATCCAATGAGACGATGCTGCATGTACAACACATGAGACGATGCTGAATGTACAACATCCAATGAGACGATGCTGCATGGCACATGAGCAAATAGAGGTTGAAGAGATGCTCATCTAAGTTCAGCATTTCAGAACTTCGTGTAACTCGGACTCTCAGAGTAAGTGATAACAGCTAGTATGTCATAAGGTGCGGGTGGTGAATGGATAAAACTGGGCCACAAAATAAGATTTAAAATAATTAAAAATTCATAGTCTATTAAACATGTATATGCATAAAAAAAATTATTATTATTTTTAAAAAAATAATATTTTTTTTGAGTAAGAAAAGTGACTAAAATATGAAGGTAAATAGATATTTTAAAACATCGCTGAAACATGAAAAAAAGGGAAGAAATGTGTGATCACTTCACCTTATATAAATATAATTTAAAAAGTTACCCGAAGTATTTCAGTTTGTTCACCAGTTTTATTTGACGTTAATGTTTGCATGCAGTTGTTTGACTTCCAAGACATGCAATCACCAGCGTTGGTGTAGTCATCACCATCTCGTGTGTGTGTGTGTGTGTGTGTGTGTGTGTGTGTGTGTGTGTGTGTGTGTGTGTGTGTGTGTGTGTGTGTGTGTGTGTGTGTGTGTGTGTGTGTGTGTGGGGTGGTGGAGTGTGGGAGAGTCAGTCCTCCCAAAGTTACATTAGTTGAACATAAGGGGCCGTCCATAAAGTACGTCACGCTATTTTTGACAATTTTACCCCTCCCCCTCCCCCCTGTCACAAATCTCGGAACCCCCCCACCCCCCCCTGAAGTACGTCATACTTTCAAAAAAAAAGTTTTTTTTATTAACAAAATAATTAAAGTTTAATATAAAACACCGTGACGTCAGACATGGCGGCCCCCCGCCACAAACTGTCACACTTTCTTACACCCCCTTCCCCCCCTCTGGAGCGTGACGTACTTCATAAGGGTGTAACAGTGTAACAATAAACAATTAGTGGCGAGGAAAAGTGAGGAAGAGAGAAATCAATTCAGTTGACATATATCAATCAGCTTATCGGGTTGAAATTTGGTTCCCTTAACATGAGCTCGAGCTGTCAAAAGTGGGAAAAGGTGGAAGGGGGAATTTTATGGGTATTTAAATTTTATAAACAATAATTATCTTAACAAGAAATACGTGTTGAAATCCAGATAAGGAAAGGTGTGGGAAATTTTTTTTTCTTTCAAAGAAATAAAATTTACATCGGTTAGACAGGTCATCCCATGGGTGATCGGGCAACAGGACATCCCATGGGTGATCGGGAAACAGGACATCCCATGGGTGATCGGGAAACAGGACATCCCATGGGTGATCGGGCAACAGGACATCCCGTGGGTGATCGGGCAACAGGACATCTGTAAAAAAAACATAATAATAAATAATAATAATCAGGCCTTATGTCCATTCTCCAAACATTTCCAGTGCAATCATTTCCAGTGTCAATCATTTCCAGTGTCAATCATGACGTCATTTTGCATAACTCGCATAATATAGGCGAACAATACACCAAAGAGGATCTGTATAGAAAATAGATTAATAAAATAAATTAGTTCGTTGGGTCAATAACTTGTTTTACCGAGTTCACAATTTTACGTGGTTGAAAAATGTGTTTCCATGTTACTGCAACTTCTGATATTGTTCTTCTATGCTGTGTGTTTTTGTTAAGTTCTTTTCTTTTTTCCCGTTCTCTTTTTTCCTTTATTAAATTACTTCTCCATGGTATAGTTGATGTTCGTTCGTCCGTCGATACGACGAGGACCACTCTAGTCATCCGAGGGTTGTAGACCGCTGGTATGGGATGGATGACAAAAGTGACTTGCGCGGTGATTTGGATTTAAGTGAGAAGGAGTTGCGCAGTTCGTCGATCTCACTCTCTCGCCCGAGGCCATCTTATCCAGCGGCAGGACTAAGTCGAGACGGCTGGTGATGGAGACGGGTGCAGTGGATGGCCATGATGTCCTGTGTGTCTTGTCATGCCCTTAGCGTTCCACAACGCTTTGCTGAGATTCGCCTTTTTGACCGTTGACCAACTAGTGGTTCCTCCGCTCTGTCCACCGAATCCAGTCTTCACGTGCATAGATAGACATATCTAGATCACCGAGGGTTTGAGACCCGTCGGCTACCCTCACCAGGTTTTAGCCAGCCAGTCGAAGCGGTTGCCCTGGGTGTGGCTACTGCGCACGTTGCAGTTTCTATGAGCCACTGGTGAGAGCTGTGAGACAACTTCCGGATTAATATTAATAGTATTAACAGCCACAAAATGACAAAACCAAGTAAAATACAACCAGACGAGCATAGTTGATAACATTTATGTAAATGTACAAGAAATACTTATGTTTATCAGTTGTACTGATGAAAGCAATTGCCGCAACTTTTACACATGAATGATGATACATTCATAGATTATGGTGTGGGTTAACTTCAAAACATCCTTGGATAACTTTAACTATAGTCACGCGCCTTATGCACTGGAGGAACCATGACTACATGCTGGGCAAAAAGTATAATTTAGTTGGATAAATCTAAGCTACTTTTAGAAATGAAAACATCATACATTAAAATTTACGAAAAATTACGATTAATCAATGACAATACATAAAGAGAATTTCTATGCAACATTGTTCTTTATCCCCTCTACCACATAAAAAAATTATTAGAACATGATAATTCCACCATTACACCCGCAAACACATACACTTTTTCAAGTCATAACTGGGTACGGACCTTTATTAGAAATTTAACTCATAACCATCCTATATAATAAAAGGCTAAGTTCTGTCCCGTCATCTATAGCGATTGGTGTCTCAAACACATATGACTCCTCCAGCCAATCATATCAAGTTTTCGCGGACGTTCAAAACGAGTTATTTTTGGTGCAGTATTTCTTCCAAGACTTTATTTTGAGTTATGCGCGTTGGGATTTATAGTCAAAAGTTCTGTTTTTACGAGTTATTTATTTTAACTATAATGAATAGTATTTTTGACGTGATGCACAATATGTATGCCGGTCGAGACGGCTGTTGAAGGGGAGTTACAACATGCCACCGAACGGTGGCGGAACGTCCTTGGACGGGCTTGGTTGCTCGTACTTAATATCCTTTACTAAACTATTTTTTTCATTATTTATGAAAATCATTCCTGGACGTTCATTTTTACTTTTTAAATTGCGTATTATGTTTGGTTGAACCAGTTGTCCAAATGTTCTAAGGTCATTGAGTGAGGAGACCAAACAAAACAAAACTTTCAGCCTGTCACACGTACTGTTCGGTTACCCACCGTTAGCTTGGCAGTGGTGATACACTACAATCAAAGAATTATTGTATTTATAAGGTTGGTTATCCTCAGAAAATTGAAGCTCACGGAAAAAATTCAGCCTCAATTGTTATTGTTTTTGTGTTTTATTTATGGATATAGAGGAGGTATTGTTTTTGCTTTTTCAAGGAATCGTGAAATTAATAAAACGTTTTATAAACAAAACTTAGAACTCTGCTAGTAACGTCCATCTACGTATATTGTAACGTAGCTGAAATACTTTTTCTCTTCACGCCACATAACTTTCTGATAGACAATGTCCAGTTTGTTACAGAAACTGATGTCCAGTTTGTTACAGAAAGTGATGCAGCTTGTGATCAACCTCACCTGTTTCTTTCCATGAACATTTCATTTGGAATAGTTCAACTTCAGAAAATGGTGGGAACGCTGCAGTTAAATATAAAAATCGAGAATGTTCAATGTCCTATATGCGTGTACGAATATGGCAACACCCTTCTTGCATATTGAACAGAGTTATGAAATATCAACACAGCAACTTCATTTTTGCATTATTTGATTTATTTTTTCATAATTACAGCAATTTTAAATTGTAAATCTTTATTACTACTAAGGCCATACTATACGACTAATCATCAATGTGAATGGCTGTATTGGGGCGAGATTTTAGTAATTTCATACAGAACAAAAATTGTCTAAAGTGTGTGTGTATGTTTGTGTGTGTATGTTTGTGTGTGTGTGTATGTCTGTTTGTCTATATAATCTACAATTGTCAGTAACATCTCAACATGTACACTTACCAGCCAGGTTATAATTTCAACCTCTCAAGATTTGTTCCCACACCAGACAACTCTGCTGTCCTATACAGACACATCAACCTTGGTTACACATCAAAAGTAAACATCAGTGCACTTGTGCCTTGCGTCAACGGTTCTATTGCACGCGATGTTTCTCGTCCAGCCAATTACTGCTCATAAACACATGTTATGTGGATCATGCATTGATTTTAAGAAGCGTCATAAATTATTAATTCTTATTTGAAGCTTTTGTAAGCAGTCATACTTGGGTATTGTAAGCAGTCATACTTTGGTATTGTAAGCAGTCATACTTGGGTATTGTAAGCAGTCATACTTGGGTATTGTAAGCAGTCATACTTAGGTAATAGTCTATGTTTATTGTGTTGTCAGATTTTGAACGAAAAAAAAAGATCTTTGTTAAGCACCTCGATAGTGTGCCACTTTCCACCCCCCCCCCACTGCCGCCCATAAGATTCAATTGGCACCCCGACCTCTGACGTGTGCTTTCATTCATCTACTTTTAACACTAACACAATGCCAGGCTTGTAGTTGAGAAAAGACGTGTATTGATTAACTATACATTTCTGTAATCTCTCTGTCAAAAAAGCTGTATGCATAAAAGTGGAAATATGTGTCCTTTTCCGGTTTAAAAACATTTTATTTATTTATTTTTAATATCTCGGTCCATTTTGCGTTTAGTTCTTTTCTAAATTATCTGTTAGTAAACATGACGTCAATGTCGATCTGCATATCTAACTGCTGGTTCTACGGATATGGATGTACATTATTTTAAATAGCATCATTTCAGTGCAGACATCTTCATTCCATACGGGTTAGGTAATACAGTCAAAGTGAAAGTGAAACTACGACCTTTACGTAATGCTGTTTTCTGGGAACCAGTTTAATGTGAACATTTTTATCATGTGCCAAACAACGGTTCTGAGGAGATTTATATTTGAAAGCAAAAACAGCAAACAAACGAAGAAAGGGAAGAAAAAGTTATAGAAGCATGCCAACAGTGGTTCTCACGCATAGCGTCACTTCGGCATTAAGTTTAGTTGTTTGGTGGTCCTTGTACAAGGTTTATATCATGGGCGTCGCTAAGAATTTTTCCAGGGGGGGGGCACAAAAACACGTTTTTAAAAATTTAACTGACAATGAAGATGCAAGCAATTTTGTTGCATTATTGGAAGCCAAAGCAGTTAGCCTACTATAGATGAGCAGTTGAACTCATCATTTAGAAGACAAATTCAAGAAAATCGCAACAAACTTAGAGTTTCGTGTTGAATCTGGAGATGAAGTTCTTGGTAATCATTTGTCAATTGGTTCTTGTAGTGCTAAGAACATCTCGGCAACTACGCAAAACACTATAATTGAAATTTGTGGGTCTCTCTTGCGTGAAGACACTGTTCGCGAAGCAAATAATTCAGTTGCATTTTCTATACTTGCCGACGAGACAACTGACATTTCAGGCATTGAGCAGATGTCACTTGGTGTTAGATTTGTCAAAGAACAAAATGGGAAAATGATGATCACAGAAGAATTCCTGGGATATATTACAATTCTCGATAGAACAGCTGAAGGTTTAAACAACACCATCATTACTAATTCATTAGAATTTTGATTAAATATGACAAAGCTTGTTGGTCAAGGATAGCACGGCTGTTCTACAATGGCAGGTAAAGAAGGAGGAGTCCATGCAATAATTCGAAAAAAAATACCCAAAAGCAGCATTTGTACATTGCAGTTCACATAAACTAAGTATTGTCGTTAATGATTTAAATAATGTCAATACTATACGAAACACAATAGGAACAATTAAGTAAATGATAGTGTTTTTCCGAGAAAGTAATCAGCGAAGAAAACTAATTCCAAATGTTCATTTGCTATGTGAAACTAGATGGACACATAAATATAAAAGCTTGCGGATGTTTGGTTGAAAATGTGACAAGATGTCGGCAATTTGTCCAATTATTAGTGTTAAAATGTTTCCCCGTGCGGCTACTATAGGACTCTTTTGACTAGTTCCTTTTACACTATTAATATAAAACATCTCTAACACCGATTGTCTGAACATTTAACTGTCATGCATGTTCAGCCAAACTTTCACTGTACTACAGTAACACAGTCAAGAATACAGATATATAGTTACTGAAAAGAACTCATAATGTAAGGTTAAACTTTTTCTAAAGTATTATTTTTTAAAAAGTATTAAAATATACACATATTAGACATAACAAACATACAAAAATAAGTACAAACAAACCAAAAACCACTCAAAAGTTTGGAACCTCCATGTCAACAATGCAGGCGGAGTCAAGTTTAATATTTCATACGATGACCAGTTATGTAACTGGTTGCCTCCTATCCAACCCCCCCCCACCAACCACCATTAAAAAAGATCCCTCGCACGAAAGAGAATTATTAATTATTATATAATGGATAAGAACCACATATCAGTGACTCTACGTCTGCGAGAAGTGCAAATCTTATAAAAATAATTTTCATGGGATTTTCTCTTATATTGTAAACGCACACAAAAAAATTAAAATAATAATATAAAAAAGTATAATTATAAAAATCAGTTTTAGGTGGCTTGAAATTACCAAAATCTAGAACAAATTATCTACTTCTTCATCTGCTTTCAATCTGCCTCTTTACTTATATCACTCCACCTTCAATCTGACTTTGCCTTAAATCACTCCGCCTTTAATCTGCATCTTTACTTAAATCACTCCGCCTTCAATCTACATCTTTACTTAAATCACTCCGACTTCAATCTGCCTCTTACTTAAATCACTCCGCCTTCAATCTACATCTTTACTTAAATCACTCCGCCTTCAATTTGTCTCTTTACTTAAACCACCAAAAAATTAAAGAACACGGTTTTTTTTTATAATCAGAGGTCATCGGGGTCAAATTAATTACCGACAACCGACAACAAGAAAGGTGGCTCTGGTTATCCGTGAGCAGGAGGTTGAAAAGCGAGGCGTGGTTCTTGTCACACTCAGTTCAGCAGTGTAACTCATCGCACTTCAGTTTCGGCCACACCACTGTGGAAATTGTTAATAAGACAGCAGCTGTATTGGACAGAGGCAGAAAAAAAAGAAAGGTTGGTTAGATGTATGGCATTGTGACAAATCGATACCGCCGTGCTCTTTAGTTTCAAAGGCTGAGTTCGGCCCAGGCCGTGCGCCTTAGTTTCAAAGGCTGAGTTCGGCCCTTGCCGTGCTCCTTAGTTTCAAAGGCTGAGTTCGGCCCTGGCCGTGCGCCTTAGTTTCAAAGGCTGAGTTCTACCCTGGCCGTGCGCCTTAGTTTCAAAGGCTGAGTTCGGCCCTGGCCGTGCGCCTCAGTTTCAAAGGCTGAGTTCGGCCATGGCCGTGCTCTTTAGTTTCAGAGGCTGAGTTCGGCCCTGGCCGTGCGCCTTAGTTTCAAAGGCTGAGTTCGGCCCTGGCCGTGCTCTTTAGTTTCAAAGGCTGAGTTCGGCACTGGCCGTGCGCCTTAGTTTCAGAGGCTGAGTTCGGCCCTTGCCGTGCGCCTTAGTTTCAGAGGCTGAGTTCGGCCATGGCCGTGCTCTTTAGTTTCAGAGGCTGAGTTCGGCCCTGGCCGTGCGCCTTAGTTTCAGAGGCTGAGTTTTGCCATGGCCGTGCTCTTTAGTTTCAGAGGCTGAGTTCGGCCCTGGCCGTGCGCCTTAGTTTCAAAGAATGAGTTCGGCCCTGGCCGTGCGCCTTAGCTTCAGAGGCTGAGTTCGACCCTGGCCATGCTCTTTAGTTTCAAAGGCTGAGTTCGGCCCTGGCCGTGCGCCTTAGTTTCAGAGGCTGAGTTCGGTCATGGCCGTGCGCCTTAGTTTCAAAGGGTGAGTTCGGCCCTGGCCGTGCGCCTTAGTTTCAGAGGCTGAGTTCGGCCCTGGCCATGCGCCTTAGTTTCAGAGGCTGAGTTCGGCCATGGCCGTGCGCCTTAGTTTCAGAGGCTGAGTTCGGCCATGGCCGTGCGCCTTAGTTTCAGAGGCTGAGTTCGGCCCTGGCCGTGCGCCTTAGTTTCAAAGGCCTGAGTTCGGCCCTGGCCGTGCGCCTTAGTTTCAGAGGCTGAGTTCGGCCCTGGTCGTGCGCCTTAGTTTCAGAGACTGAGTTCGGCCATGGCCGTGCTCTTTAGTTTCAGAGGCTGAGTTCGGCCCTGGCCGTGCGCCTTAGTTTCAGAGGCTGAGTTTTGCCATGGTTGTGCTCTTTAGTTTCAGAGGCTGAGTTCGGCCCTGGCCGTGCGCCTCAGTTTCAAAGAATGAGTTCGGCCCTGGCCGTGCGCCTTAGCTTCAGAGGCTGAGTTCGACCCTGGCCATGCTCTTTAGTTTCAAAGGCTGAGTTCGGCCCTGGCCGTGCGCCTTAGTTTCAGAGGCTGAGTTCGGTCATGGCCGTGCGCCTTAGTTTCAAAGGGTGAGTTCGGCCCTGGCCGTGCGCCTTAGTTTCAGAGGCTGAGTTCGGCCATTGCCGTGCGCCTTAGTTTCAAAGGCCTGAGTTCGGCCCTGGCCGTGCGCCTTAGTTTCAGAGGCTGAGTTCGGCCCTGGCCGTGCGCCTTAGTTTCAGAGGCTGAGTTCGGCCCTGGCCGTGCGCCTTAGTTTCAGAGGCTGAGTTCGGCCCTGGTCGTAATTATTAAGCCAGGGCTTGAACAGTGTTATCTCAACTGCAAAAATTCTGAGGTATAAAACTGGATTGAGGTAAATTTGTCCATGAAAATTATAACATTAAAAACGCTCATTGATAACCCTGGAGAGATATCGTCAGTTTCCCAAGTCCTCACTATTATTACGTATAGAAATAAAAACCTAACTTTAATTACAGCACCAATACTTTATAAGATAATTCTACGCTCAAAATGCTTTTAATATTAGTATTATAGTATATTAGATTACGTTTTTTATTGTTAAGCTTTGCACAGAGAGTCAACAATTGTTTTTTAAAAAGTCGATTACACTTGTAATGGAAAGGTACTATAAAAAATCGCTTACATTTAAATGCATTCCTTTAAAAACAAAACAAACAAAAAATCTACAGGCGGAAAAGCAATTATCAGTCGCACTTCAAGCTCGTTCCACGTTGAGAGCCTCTTCACTGTTAATATGTACAGCGATGACCCATCCTGCCCTTGACCTCCTCCCCCCTGATGGTCTATGTCAGGGGCGTCCAGACTTTTTGCAAAGAAGGCCGTATTTCCTTTAGTAAAAATATGCGCGGATCGGATTAGGATAAATTAAAAAAAGTTACATCCCTTGAGACAGACCTTCATGCTCTTTTATTATTTTTTTAAATAGTTGTTTTGTAATTTAATAAGTAAGTGTAATATTCTGGGGGGGGGGAGTGAGCAGTACTATGGATATTTTTTGAGAATTTATAAATATTTTATTCTATCATAAGAAATGACTAATATTGGATGGCTTATTAGTTATATTTTAAAAATAGAATATTTTATACTACAAAACTTTGAATAAATAGCATGTGTCGAAATATAACTTCACTGAAATGTGCTGCAAATTTTGATGTGAAAACTGTCGTAAAATCGTATGTACACCAACGCCTCATTAATTTCCTTTTCGAGTAGGCTAAAGTAAAAAAAAATTGTGTCATTGATTTTGCCACCGGACGTAATTGAAATTCGTTCGCGTAACACAACATAAATTCATCGGCTTTTTGTAATCAATTTCCACTTTGGTAAAAAATAAAAAGTCATCGTTTTTGTCATCATTTGACGTCATCGATTTTTTGTACTAAAAACAGCACACAATTTAGGCTTTTGTTTTAATTTAATTTCGCTACATAAAAAATCTACGAGTTAATTAATTATTTAACATGACGCCACGGGCCAGCCTACATTTAAACGCGGGCCGTATTTGGCACGCGGGCCGGACTTTGGACACCTCTGGTCTAGGCGAGCCCCATCCAGCGGTCGTCTCTTTAATAATGTAGACTGTAGACGCACAGGTACTTCGGTTGGTCCCCCCCCCCAATTCTCCGTGGTCCAAGGGCACTCAATGATTAGGCGAACCGTTTCAGATGAGGACACCAGCTGGTGTCAGGCCATGACCCGTGCCCAGGCCTCTAGGTCAGTGGTCCCCAACCTGGGGTCTGCGCGGAGATATGCCTGGTGGTCCGCGAGCAAAGGAACATTAAGTTATTTAATTATTTTTTTCTGTGGTGTATTTCTCTAGGGGTTGTGCGTCTTTCCATACACAAGATGGAAAAGCTTGTTACCCGTTTTGGCGGCACCACGTCCAAAAAACATCAATGACACATAACGCAGATCGGACAACCAATACAATCAATCTTTGAGCTCTGTGTCGCCGCTCTTATGTCGGCGTTTTATCAGGGCGCTTTTATGTAGGCATGGGCGTAGGGAAGGGGAGCAAGGGGATATTTGCTCCCCCCTACATTTGAGGAAAAAAAGTCATAAAAATGTCATAAAGTTGTTACAATAAAACTGAACTAAATTTCCTGAAAGTTTATTACATGGAAGACAGTTTACATTTATCAAACATAAAAAAGAATAATATCTGCACATATAACTGATTACATTACTGATTGTTCTAAATGTTCCAGTTGTTTAACAATTTCTGTAATATTTCCAGAAAAAATCCGCAAGCTTTTATATTTATGTGACCATCTAGTTTCACATACTATCACATAGCAAAGGAACATTTAGAATAATGTTTCTTTGCTGATCACTTTCTCGGAAAAACACTATAATTTACTTAATTGTTCCTATTGTGTTTCGTAAAACATTCACATTATTTAAATCGTTCACAACAAGATTTAGTTTATGTGAACTGCAATGTACAAATGCTGCTTTTGGGTATTTTTTTCGAATTATTGCATGGACTCCTCCTTCTTTACCTGCCATTGTAGAACATCCGTCGTATCCTTGACCAACAAACTTTGTCATATCTAATCCAAATTATAATGAATTTGTAATGATGGGGTTGGCTAAACCTTCAGCTGTTCTATTGACAATTGGAATATATCCCAGGAATTCTTCTGTGACCATCATTTTCCCATTTTGTTCTTTGACAAATCTAACACCAAATGACATCTGCTCAATGCCTCCTGAAATGTCATTTGTCTCGTTGGCAAGTATAGAAAATGCAACTGAATTATTTGCTTCACGAACAATGTCTTCACGCAAGAGAGACCCACAAATTTCGATTTTAGTGTTTTGCGTAGTTGCCGAGATACACTCAGCGGTTACCCCTCAAAACGGCACCAGACAAAACGGCCCCGACATAACGGCCCGGTCAAAACGGCCCCAGATAAATTGTTAACATATTTTAACAAAAACATTAATTTTTTTTTGCATTTTAAGTTTTCGTCAAATTTTTCACCCTTAAAAAAAGTGGTAAAATTGTAAAATTATTTCTTGTGATGTTATTATATTGTTTCTTGTAAACAAACAACCGTTATTGGTACCATTTCGCGTAAAGGCTATTAAATTCACTTTTGTGGTTTTATTATTATTGTTTATTGTTAGCTAAACCTGACACTGAATAGGTGAGTAAAAATACGAATATATTTGATTGTAAATTTTACTATTAGTCCATCTATTACTCCAGGGCCGTTTTGTCGGAGCCCTATTGTCGGGGGCGTTTTGTCGATGAACCATACTCAGCACTACAAGAACCAATTGACAAACGATTACCAAGAACTTCATCTCCAGATTCAACACGAAACTCTAACAGTTCATACAAATTACCAGAATTTGATTCTGTTCCACGAAGTGCTAAAACATGCATGCAGCAAAATAGGATTGTAGAAATGATGGGACCCAGTTTATTGCGATTTTCTTGAATTTGTCTTCTAAATGATGAGTCCAACTGCTCATCAAAAGAAACTGCTTTGGCTTCCAATAAAGCAAATAAAATTGCTTGCATCTTCATGAGAGCCTTTGTGCCATAATGTGCTTTGCAGTTTGCTACGTGCATCTTCGTTGAAATCTTTATATTTTGTACATGATTTGATGACAAATACCCACTGAACTCATAGAATTACTTTTTGCAGAAACAACACGCAATATTTGCAAAAGGCACCTATTAACATTTGCGAGTATACAAGCCACGGTGAATAGTCTGATAACCATGCATATCTAAAAACTAAAAACTTTGTTTCCCTCACTGTCAGTCCTAAAATCATAATTTTTATCAAGGGTCCAATAATCACGAATCAGCTGCAATTTCAACTTATTTGAAAGGTCGTATGTCCAATATCCAATTAAGGAAATGAATAAGTGTCAGCGACAATCAAATTAGGAACAGTTGCTTCAGTTGTGTCTGGCTGTTGAACGTGTACTGTTGTCCTCACTGCCAATGATAAGTCAGATGCTGCAGACGCCACACAATCTTCTAAGAAAGGCATTTTGGAATTGGTCTACTTTTCGATTTTTTTTTAGCCTGTAAAAAAATTTCTGATATCCATCCTTGGTAATCCTGCAGTTTCTACACGTATATTATTTCACAGCAAAATTCAATTTTCTCGTGAGAACCTAAGTTTTTAATTTATTAAATACATTAATAAATGTTGTATCTTAGCTATTACATCACTAATTTGTAAGTCTTATTAATAATAATTTCTAAGTCTTTTTTCGACCCTTATTTTATACTGAACTTGAATTTAATTGAGAATTGTACCTGTATGGCATTGTCAGTTAAAATTTTAAAAAAGTGGGGGTTTTTTGCCCCCCCCCCTGGAAAAATTCCTAGCGACGCCCATGTATGTAGGCGCTCTTTTGTTGTGCGCGATTTTGATGGGTCACTATGTTGGCAAGCTGATCTACTTTACTATTTATTTACGCTTTTTTTCTATTTCGTTTTTGTGTTCCTAAATTTCATTGCTATCTCATCAACGACGGGATTCAAAAGTGTCTTCTGGTGACGTTATCGTTATTATTCCAAGCGTGTTACTTGTGTCAAACACAGCTATACTATAAAGTAAGTTTAAATTATTTAATTCATTTTTATGCTTTAAATGTTAAATCAATGCTTAGACTTATACCGTCAATGAAATTCACATGTTAAGAAAAAAAATTAAAAACACCATGAATGACTTCCAATAAACAACTATTTGTGATTATACTGATACGGTTAATATATAATTTTATGAGGATTTAATATGTTATAAAAGTGAAATAATATATTTTAACATTTACTATTTGACCTTTATGATGTTTAATGTTCCGGGTTACAGATCGGTCACTTGAACCCTCATATTAAACCCACTAATTATAAAAATGAGTTCGAAACAGGCATCGTTAAAAAGTTTTCTTGGTAAAAGGAAAAGGCCCAGTGAAGAGAGCTGAACTGTTCTAGTCATTGGATGGTTATATGTCATGACACCTAAAATGGTCCTTTTGTGTCGACATCTGCACAGATGAAGATGCTGTCTTGACCGAACGACTGTCTGGTTTAACAGCTCGGATTAAGTAGGTTGTACATGAGTATGAATCTACGAATTGTATCATTCACAGGGAAATGTTGGCAAGCCGAAAAATGTCACCAGAATTTAACAGTGTATTGATTGATGTCGTTAAAGTTATTAACCACATCAAGGCACACGCTCTTAACTCACGCCTGTTTGAGCAGCTTTGTGAGGAGATGTACGCAGAGCACAGATGCCTCCTTTTGTACACAGAAATAAGATGGTCGTCCAGAAGAAAATCGCTAGTATTTAAATTACGAGAGCCATTGCAAAGATTTCTCTCAGAAAAGAAGTCACCGCTGGCAGCACATTTCAGTGACAAGGTATGGGTCACAAAACTTGATTACCTGTGTGACATATTCAGCCAGCTCAATGAACTCAATCTGTCTCTTCAGGGGAAAATGATAACTGTTATCAAGTTGGCTGACGAAGTAGCTGCATTTAAAGCCAAACTGGAGTTGTGGGAATGGTGCGTGAACAAATGCATTTTGGATATGTTTCAAAGATTAGCGGGGATTCTAGGCGAGTCTGAGCCTGAACACTCTTTGTCACAGTTGGTGCACGATGACATGTCTTTGTTTTTAAAAGTGTTTGAGCGCTACTTCCCAACCACAAGGACCCAAGAACTGGTAGGGAAAGGATTCGTGACCCATTTGTCAACAAACCAGGCGAATCTAGCATGACTGTGCAAGAAGAAATGTAACTGCTCGAGATTGCAAATGACGGTGGCCTTAAAACTACTTTCGAGAAAACAACTCTTCCAGTCTTCTGGATTAAAGCCATGGCGGAATATCCTGAGATTGCCTCCAAAGCAATTACATCCCTATTGCCATTTCCGAAATCCTATCTGTGTGAAGCGGGGTTTTCTGCCGTGACAGCAAGGAAGACAAAACACAATAAAATGGACATAAGCAGCACACTTCGGGTGTCATTGTCGCCCATTACCCCCAGATAGAACCGTCTCGTTGCAGAGAAACGAAGTCAGGGTTCTCATTGATTTAACATTCTAGTAAATTAAAATATTAAATAATGTTTTATTCACTTTTTTTGAAACTGTATTTTACACGCTTTTATTTAAGTCACACTGTTTGTATGTTGTATGTTGTATCCGTCAAATCTTGTAACGTAAAATTAAACAACTTCTGATGGTCCTAGAGATCTCAAAATTTTACCACAGATAGATCTTGGATGACAATGCATTGTATCAAAATTTCAGATCGATCGAATGTACCGTAATTAAATAAATGCATTTTTAGTTTTTCCTTCTATATAATATGTATCCGTGACCCGTGATATTCTTGACTTTCACGTGAATGTCACCGGAGTTCACCACCAGCCATCGATGACCACATTCCAGGTGTTAAACAGCTCAGTAATTCGAAATTAAATCAAAATTGACATGATAATACAATAGGAACAACTGGTATTTGTGGTATTTTATTCATATAGGATACACAAAAAATACTTAAAGATTAAACACTTGACACAAAAACTTAGTCGAAACCTCCAAAATGAATATATAAACAATGTAATTACCAAAGATAACAATAAAAACGTATGGTCCTTTATCAAATCTAAAAAAATGGAACCTTCAGGAATAGCCACACTAAAAGGCTCAAATAATAAAACCTATAATGATAATGAAACTAAAGCTAATATCCTTAACACATATTTTGCATCATCTTTTTCTGCCTCAGGCGACAAGGAAGTTTTAATAAATTTACATAAAATTGAGGAAATAGGTAACATAACTGTAGATGAGATAGGTATACATTCATTCCTAAAAAACTTAAAAATAAACAAAGCTACTGGCCCAGAAGATTTGCCTGCAAGGTTATTAAAAGAACTAAGCAATGAACTGTCCCCAATCCTTGTAGTTCTCTTTCAAGCCTCTCTAAACCAGGGTAAAGTGCCCCAGGATTGGAAATTAGCTAACGTAACTCCACTCTTTAAGAAAGGGGATAAATCAGACCCTGGTAATTACAGGCCTGTATAACTTACTAGTATCACCTGTAAATTACTAGAACACATAATATATAGTAGAATAGTTAACCACCTTGACAAATATAATGCCCTATGCCCACATCAACACGGCTTTAGAAAAAACAGATCATGTGAAACACAATTAATAGGTTTAATAGATGAACTATCAAAAGGCTTAGACAAAAATGATCAAATAGATACAATATTACTAGACTTCTCAAAAGCATTTGACAAAGTTCACCACCTTAGTTTACTTAAAAAACTTAACTACTTTGGAATCTCAGGTTCCTTACATCACTGGATCCAAGACTTCCTTTTGGGCAGGGAGCAAACTGTAATAATTAATGGATCTAAATCTGCACCAATAAAGGTTAACTCAGGAGTTCCACAAGGAACTGTGCTAGGTCCCTTACTCTTTTTAATTTATATAAATGATTTACCCAACAACATCTCAACAGGTACAAAAGTTAGGTTATTTGCTAATGATTGTATAATCTATAGAACAATTAAATCAGAACAAGACAGCAAAATTTTACAAAAAGACTTAGATGAATTGATAAAATGGGAAACTAACTGGAGTATGTCTTTCCACCCAGAAAAGTGTCAACTGTTAAGAGTAACAAAGAAAAAGACACAAATAAATTCAAAATATTATATTCATGGAAAAGAACTGACCCAAACTAAAGATGCAAAATACTTAGGAGTCTTAATAAATGAGAAACTATCATGGAATCCCCATGTCAATGAAGTTATTACAAAATCAAACAAAACCTTAGGCTTTATAAAAAGAAACTTTAACAAATGTAATAGAGATATAAAACTAAAATGATACCTCACTTTGGTGAGACATGTACTAGAATATGCATCTTCTGTATGGGACCCATCCACCAAAGAAAACATTGATAAACTAGAACAAATTCAAAAAAGAGCTGCCAGATTCATTACTGGAGAATATTCGAAACTGACAAGAATAACACCATTAGTTAAATCATTAAACCTTGAAACACTAGAGGATAGAAGAACCAAAAGCAAAGTATTAATCATACATAAAGCAATTAATTCTAATTTAGAAATACAACACAAAGATAACTTAATACAACCCTCAGATAGACATAAGGATAAAAACACCTTTCTTATTCTGTATGCAAGAACAAACACATACAAGTTTTCCTTCTTCCCGTCCGGAATTCGGGCGTGGAATGGGTTGCCTGAAGAATCCAGGAAAACCAACACTTTATCAACATTTAAATCTCTAATAAAAATGCAGGACTAAACACAAACCATAGATAAGCGTAGGACGCAATAATCTTCTGTATAGAAGGAGCGTCTGTAAACAGATAAGATAAGATTGTGTAGCCTAGTTTGCCGAATTGTTAGCTTAATGGATTTTCGACCTGGAGGTACTGGGTTCAATTTTCAGTTGGGGAAACTGTTTTTTTTTAAATATATAAATTTGTAATTAATAATCTATCTTTTTACCACTATCACATTTAAGTTATAGACAACGAAGTTTGACTAATTAAATTGAATTGATTATGTAAAAAAATTGATTTAAACAATTTTGTGACTAAAAAGTAGAAAATAAAATATTTAAAAAATCTTTTTTTTAAAAGACACGCTTTTATTTACATAAAGAAAGTGCACTAAAAAGAAGAAAATAAAAATTTTCAATCCGTGAACCTATCGACTGCACATAAAAGCGTGGGGCCCTCATCACAACTCGCTATCATGTACACGGCTGCGAAACATAAATACAAATTTATATGAATATTAATAAACATTAAAAGTTTCACAACTTTGATCATATACATGCTACTATCATATTAATTAGAAAAATGTATCTATATGCAAAAGAGTAGTTGCAATAAGAAATGAGTTATGATGGGCGCCCCACGCTTTTATGTGCAGTCGATAGGTTCACGGATTGAAAATTTTTATTTTCTTCTTTTTAGTGCACTTTCTATATGTAAATAAAAGCGTGTCCTTTTAAAAAAAGATTTTAAAAAATATTTTATTATTTTGAAGGCATGTTTAAGTACAATTAAATTAAAGCTATAAACTAAAAGCAATCCTAAATATCTGTATAAACAATCAACGCAACCGCAAATCTTACCCCCCCCACATCCCCCACCCACCCATAACTCCCCCCGGGCCCCCCCCCAGGTTAGTGGGCCGCGGTAAAATTATCAAACTTTTAGTGGTCCACGGCGTTAAAAAGGTTGGGGACCACTGCTCTAGGCGGCCCAGGTATCGGTATTAACATAAGCTCATGACACAAGAATGTTCCGAAATTTTACGCTGCATTTAGCCATCTTTCACATTAACAAACAAGATGGGTCTCTACAGTTTTCAATATACATTGTCGTGGTGGTCCTATGCTGGTGCAGAGCTTGCACCCCCCCCCCATTAGCGACTATTGTCATTGTCATGATGTTTTGTTCGCTACCCGCTGGCCGCCACCAGGGGTCGCTCTCACTCGTTAGAGGTATGTTGCGGTAGAGCGTGACGTCACCTGACACCCAGCCGTAAGTCATGGAATCTTTGAGCCAAGTCTTGGTCTCTCTTTGAGCCAAGCATTGGCCTCTCTTTGAGTCTAGCCCGAGCCTCTCTTTGAGCCAAACCTTGGTCTCCCTTGACCGGGTTGTCTGCGTTATTTACAATAACTATAAAGTGTTCAAATATAACTAGAAAGTGTTCAAATATAACTAGAAAGTGTTCAAATATAACTATAAAGTGTTCAAATATAACTATAAAGTGTTCAAATATAACTAGAAAGTGTTCAAATATAACTAGAAAGTGTTCAAATATAACTATAAAGTGTTCAAATATAACTAGAAAGTGTTCAAATATAACTAGAAAGTGTTCAAATATAACTAGAAAGTGTTCAAATATAACTAGAAAGTGTTCAAATATAACTATAAAGTGTTCAAATATAACTAGAAAGTGTTCAAATATAACTAGAAAGTGTTCAAATATAACTAGAAAGTGTTCAAATATAACTAGAAAGTGTTCAAATATAACTAGAAAGTGTTCAAATATAACTAGAAAGTGTTCAAATATAACTAGAAAGTGTTCAAATATAACTAGAAAGTGTTCAAATATAACTATAAAGTGTTCAAATATAACTAGAAAGTGTTCAAATATAACTAGAAAGTGTTCAAATATAACTAGAAAGTGTTCAAATATAACTAGAAAGTGTTCAAATATAACTATAAAGTGTTCAAATATAACTAGAAAGTGTTCAAATATAACTAGAAAGTGTTCAAATATAACTAGAAAGTGTTCAAATATAACTAGAAAGTGTTCAAATATAACTAGAAAGTGTTCAAATATAACTAGAAAGTGTTCAAATATAACTAGAAAGTGTTCAAATATAACTAGAAAGTGTTCAAATATATCTTATCTTATCTTATCTGTTTACAGGCGCTCCTTCTATACAGAAGATTATTGCGTCCTACACTTATCTATGGTTTGTGTTTAGTCCTGCATTTTTATTACACCCCTGGTTCAAGTTGTCATATATATTGCTATATGTGTCTAATGCATGTCAGTACAATAGAATAGTGGATGTTGTCTGGTACATTACTTGATGCGTCTAATGCATGTCAGTACAATTTTAAAGAACATTACCAAGATAGAAGTCATGTGGATTGAAGAAGGTGATTACTGACGAGAGAAGTGGCATTATGTCATCAAGTGGCATTACGTCATCAAGTGGCATTACGTCATTAAGTGGAATTACGTCATCAAGTGGCATTACGTCATCGAGTGGCATTACTCATCAAGATCTCATTTAGCACACAGTTCAAAGCAGCAGCTTGAGCCACGACTTCACCGGTAGTGACTGACGCAATAGACTAATTTATATAGACTCAGACTGTGATTTAACAATCAACAGAATGAGAAACTTTAAATCTTTCCTCCCACTCTTCAAAGTAAGCAAAAGGTATTCTAAAAAACAAAGTGAAATCATATGTAATATTTCCTTTATTTATAAGTAAATTTTGATGCTTATTATACAACGACTCAGGAGCAGGTTTTAAGGCAAACATTTTATCTACAAACATTTTGTGAAGTTTTTTTAAATTACAATTTCTCTGAAGTAACACATTTGTAAAGAAAGTTTATCTTTTGATACAGAAAGTGTATGTTTTCAAATACATTCATACATTGATTTGATATGACAATAAGAGCCAAGAGCCATGATCTGAGATCATTTTAGACAGAAATGATCTCAAAATGAATGACGCAGAGCCCGCGATCTGATAATGTTAAATATGATCCGTCAATCTTATCAAGTAGCTAGAGACTGTATTACAACGGTTTATGCCTGCATCAAACTATACTTTACTGCTTCCTTAAAGACAGATCAACACCAAACCTAAAATACTGAAAGAAAGCTTTAAAAAAATAGAACTGTACAATTTGAAAATTCATGAATAAATAATGTGGACGGGGTTTAAACTAAAGATTGCCTGGTTTGGTCAAACTAAAGACTGCCTGGCTTGGTCAATCTTACGTCTGACCTGATTACAGGACAGGGTCATCTCCGCGTGTTTCATTTTCAGTTGGTCCAGTTTGCTGGCCAGTTCAACCGCCTCGTCTTTCTGGCATTCGAAGTCTCGCAGCAATGGTTCGTTGCCCAGCAACCCGCTGTTCTGACGCAGTTTTTGGTTGTCAATTCGGAGGGCATCGCGAGCTTGTTTGGTTCGAGATAAAATGTCTCGGCTCTGTGCGAATAGAAAGAAACAATCTTAGAGGTTCAAAATTCTAAATATAATAAGCAATCACGTAATTTCTTAAAGTAACAGCAGAAATTTTAAGTACAGACTACAGGCAGAAAACTATGCGTCGAATTGGGGAACGCACGCCCCTAAACAGAGAAGGAGGAGAAGAAATTATTAGTCTCACCAAAAGTCGTCAGGTGCAGAAGCAAGGAGTAATCGAGCAGTCATTCGAATATCCGAATACATCAATCAGTCATTCGAAGATCTGAATACATCAAGCAGTCATTCGAATATCCGAATACATCAAACAGTCATTCGAATATCCGAATACATCAAGCAGTCATTCGAATATCCGAATACACCAAGCAGTCATTCGAATATCTGAATACACCAAGCAGTCATTCGAAGATCTGAATACATCAAGCAGTCATTCGAATATCCGAATACACCAAGCAGTCATTCGAATATCTGAATACATCAAGCAGTCATTCGAAGATCTGAATACATCAAGCAGTCATTCGAAGATCTGGAAGACATGCTACTGGAGAACAGCGCTTATGACACTTGTGAGTATGTCAAAATGCCTCGGCTTTGACCATGACACTATATACCTACGTCATCTGTGCAACTTGCTAGAGTAAGGAACACTACATTTTTTTAAAGGACACACATTGCTTGGCGTGCATTATTATTATTTAAGTGAAAGAATTCTTCTATCAGAGGCTGCTCGGTGAAGCTGTCATACCTTGGCTAAGCTATATGAAGCTGTCGTACCTTGGCTAAGCTATATGAAGCTGTCGTACCTTGGCTAAGCTATATGAAGCTGTCGTACCTTGGCTAAGCTATATGAAGCTGTCGTACCTTGGCTAAGCTATATGAAGCTGTCGTACCTTGGCTAAGCTATATGAAGCTGTCGTACCTTGGCTAAGCTATATGAAGCTGTCGTACCTTGGTTAAGCTATATGAAGCTGTCGTACCTTGGCTAAGCTATATGAAGCTGTCGTACCTTGGTTAAGCTATATGAAGCTGTCGCACCTTGGTTAAGCTATATAAGGCTGTCGCACCTTTTCTAAGCTATATGAAGCTGTCGTACCTTGGTTAAGCTATATGAAGCTGTCGTACCTTGGTTAAGCTATATGAAGCTGAGAACTTTCAGTAATCTATATGGAGCTGTCATAACTTGGCTAAGCTATATGAAGCTGTCATACCTTGGCTAAGCTCGCCTCAACCTCTTGCAGCTCTTCGTTTTGGCTCATGTTGGCTCCTTGCACGAACTGCAACTTTTCCTTGAGGTGGGTCAACACCTGGACCGTGCTTGTAATCTTTTTACGGAGTTTGAGAAGTTCCTGGAACATAGGGGGGGGGGAGAATATTGATGAAAATTGTGATTAGCAAGGTGAGGCGGACAGTGGCGTAGAGATGAATAAACGAGGGGGAGGGAGGTGGTGGTGGTTCTCTTCAAGCTGGAATTATAACAACTTTAAATGGACGGCTGGCATTTTGAATAATCACATGCATCTAATTCTTGTTGCTTAATTTTTAATTTTTTCATTGGTTGCCACACGCGACACTTTCGTTTGGTGGATTCGACTAAATCCACCATAGCCCAGTTATACTGATTCGACTAAATCCACCATAGCCCAGTTATACTGATTCGACTAAATCCACCATAGCCCAGTTATACTGATTCGACTAAATCCACCATAGCCCAGTTATACTGATTCGACTAAATCCACCATAGCCCAGTTATACTGATTCGACTAAATCCACCATAGCCCAGTTATACTGATTCGACTAAATCCACCATAGCCCAGTTATACTGATTCGACTAAATCCACCATAGCCCAGTTATACTGATTCGACTAAATCCAACATATCCCAGTTATACTGATTCGACTAAATCCACCATATCGCATTTATACTGATCCACTAAATCCACCATATCCCAGCTATACTGATTCGACTAAATCCACAATATCCCAGCTATACTGATACGACTAAATCCACCATATCCCAGCTATACTGATTCGACTCAATCCACCATATCCCAGTTATACTGATCCACTAAATCCACCATATCCCAGTTATACTGATCCACTAAATCCACCATATCCCAGCTATACTGATTCGACTAAATCCACCATATCCCAGCCATACTGATTCGACTAAATCCACCATATCCCAGCTATACTGATTCGACTAAATCCACAATATCCCAGCTATACTGATACGACTAAATCCACCATATCCCAGCTATACTGATTCGACTCAATCCACCATATCCCAGTTATACTGATCCACTAAATCCACCATATCCCAGTTATACTGATCCACTAAATCCACCATATCCCAGCTATACTGATTCGACTAAATCCACCATATCCCAGCCATACTGATTCGACTAAATCCACCATATCCTAGCTATACTGATTCGACTAAATCCACAATATCCCAGCTATACTGATACGACTAAATCCACCATATCCCAGTAATACTGATTCGACTAAATCCACCATAGCCCAGTTATACTGATTCGACTAAATCCAACATATCCCAGTTATACTGATTCGACTAAATCCACCATATCGCATTTATACTGATCCACTAAATCCACCATATCCCAGCTATACTGATTCGACTAAATCCACAATATCCCAGCTATACTGATACGACTAAATCCACCATATCCCAGCTATACTGATTCGACTCAATCCACCATATCCCAGTTATACTGATCCACTAAATCCACCATATCCCAGTTATACTGATCCACTAAATCCACCATATCCCAGCTATACTGATTCGACTAAATCCACCATATCCCAGCCATACTGATTCGACTAAATCCACCATATCCCAGCTATACTGATACGACTAAATCCACCATATCCCACTATACTGATACGACTAAATCCACCATATCCCAGTTATACTGATCCACTAAATCCACCATATCCCAGTTATACTGATCCACTAAATCCCAGTTATACTGATCCACTAAATCCACCATATCCCAGTTATACTGATCCACTAAATCCACCATATCCCAGTTATACTGATCCACTAAATCCACCATATCCCAGTTATACTGACATTGAAACTAAAAACCGTCGTTACGGGCTTCTTGGAATCGCTTCACCATTTCTGGGAAAGTCGTTTCCTGGATGAACGGATGCGTCGTTCCAATGACAACCAGGCAGCGGTTCTGTTGTGTTTCGAGAACTGACAAATTATTAAACTTTTATTTATTATTCAGAGTCTTGGGTCTTTTACCTCTGCTTGTTTTGTTGTTTTTAAAATTATTTATAATGATAGAAAATGTTTAATTTTATTTGATCTTTTCGTCGATCCCCTGCACTTTTGGCTGATATATTATAACGTTATGGAGAGAATTTCATTGGATTTTGGTCATCAGCGAAAATATTAATAATAATTTTTTTAAATGCCTAACATTGATTTTGAAGGCTCTCTAATGTAAGAGTGGGAGCGGGCGGGTAAAATGAGGCGTTAATGTCGAGATTAAAGGAGAGAGGTAACGTTAGAGAGGAGGTGGGGTAGAGAGAATGAGGGAGGGGGGACAACAAAATGCTAAGACTCCTTCATCTCTCCCTATCCTTATCTCTCGAACGCTGCCTCTCTCTCTTTTATCTTTGTACCAATTCCTCTTTTTACCCACATTTTCTCACTGTCTTTCGCCCACACTGGAGAGACTTCAACGTAACACCAGCTTCCTGATCACTGGCTGAGAAGCTCTCAAATTTGGCGATCAATGTTCAAGGATGTCGGCTTTAATTTATTTCCCCAATCATTGGCCAATGCCGGCCACAGTTCAACCATGTGATAAAACGAACAAGTCAAGTACCGCAGACAATCATTGGCCAATGCCGCCCACAGTTCAACCATGTGATAAAACGAACAAGTCAAGTACCGCAGACAATTATTGGATTTTGATGAATTATTGGGGAAATTGGGGGAAAAAACCACGAGGTCAAACTCCAACTAAATCAAACAATGTGAGACGGGAACACAGAAAACCAAACAGTCGGGTTTGAATGGTGCTATAAATACAGACGTCCTATATGTCGGGTTTGAATGTGCTATAAATACAGACGTCCTATATGTCGGGTTTGAATGGTGCTATAAATACAGACGTCCTATATGTCGGGTTTGAATGTGCTATAAATACAGACGTCCTATATGTCGGGTTTGAATGGTGCTATAAATACAGACGTCCTATATGTCGGGTTTGAATGTGCTATAAATACAGACGTCCTATATGTCGGGTTTGAATGGTGCTATAAATACAGACGTCCTATATGTCGGGTTTGAATGTGCTATAAATACAGACGGGGTCCTATATGTCGGGTTTGAATGGTGCTATAAATACAGACGTCCTATATGTCGGGTTTGAATGTGCTATAAATACAGACGGGGTCCTACATGTCGGGTTTGAATGGTGCTATAAATACAGACGTCCTATATGTCGGGTTTCAATGTGCTATAAATACAGACGTCCTATATGTCGGGTTTGAATGGTGCTATAAATACAGACGTCCTATATGTCGGGTTTGAATGTGCTATAAATACAGACGTCCTATATGTCGGGTTTGAATGGTGCTATAAATACAGACGGGGTCCTATATGTCGGGTTTGAATGGTGCTCTAAATACAGACGTCCTATATGTCGGGTTTGAATGGTGCTATAAATACAGACGTGGTCCTATATGTCGGGTTTGAATGGTGCTCTAAATACAGACGTCCTATATGTCGGGTTTGAATGGTGCTATAAATACAGACGTGGTCCTATATGTCGGGTTTGAATGGTGCTATAAATACAGACGGGGTCCTATATGTCGGGTTTGAATGGTGCTATAAATACAGACGTCCTATATGTCGGGTTTGAATGGTGCTATAAATACAGACGTCCTATATGTCGGGTTTGAATGTGCTATTAATACAGACGGGGTCCTATATGTCGGGTTTGAATGGTGCTATAAATACAGACTTCCTATATGTCGGGTTTGAATGTGCTATAAATACAGACGGGGTCCTATATGTCGGGTTTGAATGGTGCTATAAATACAGACGTCCTATATGTCGGGTTTGAATGGTGCTATAAATACAGACGTCCTATATGTCGGGTTTGAATGGTGCTATAAATACAGACGTCCTATATGTCGGGTTTGAATGGTGCTATAAATACAGACGGGGTCCTATATGTCGGGTTTGAATGGTGCTATAAATACAGACGTCCTATATGTCGGGTTTGAATGGTGCTATAAATACAGACGGGGTCCTATATGTCGGGTTTGAATGGTGCTATAAATACAGACGTCCTATATGTCGGGTTTGAATGGTGCTATAAATACAGACGTCCTATATGTCGGGTTTGAATGGTGCTATAAATACAGACGTCCTATATGTCGGGTTTGAATGGTGCTATAAATACAGACGGGGTCCTATATGTCGGGTTTGAATGGTGCTATAAATACAGACGTCCTATATGTCGGGTTTGAATGGTGCTATAAATACAGACGGGGTCCTATATGTCGGGTTTGAATGGTGCTATAAATACAGACGTCCTATATGTCGGGTTTGAATGGTGCTATAAATACAGACGTCCTATATGTCGGGTTTGAATGGTGCTATAAATACAGACGTCCTATATGTCGGGTTTGAATGGTGCTATAAATACAGACGGGGTCCTATATGTCGGGTTTGAATGGTGCTATAAATACAGACGTCCTATATGTCGGGTTTGAATGGTGCTATAAATACAGACGTCCTATATGTCGGGTTTGAATGGTGCTCTAAATACAGACGTCCTATATGTCGGGTTTGAATGGTGCTATAAATACAGACGTTCTATATGTCGGGTTTGAATGGTGCTATAAATACAGACGTCCTATATGTCGGGTTTGAATGGTGCTATAAATACAGACGTCCTATATGTCGGGTTTGAATGTGCTATAAATACAGACGTCCTATATGTCGGGTTTGAATGGTGCTATAAATACAGACGTCCTATATGTCGGGTTTGAATGTGCTATAAATACAGACGGGGTCCTATATGTCGGGTTTGAATGGTGCTATAAATACAGACGTCCTATATGTCGGGTTTGAATGGTGCTATAAATACAGACGGGGTCCTATATGTCGGGTTTGAATGTGCTATAAATACAGACGTCCTATATGTCGGGTTTGAATGGTGCTCTAAATACAGACGTCCTTTATGTCGGGTTTGAATGGTGCTATAAATACAGACGTCCTATATGTCGGGTTTCAATGTGCTATAAATACAGACGTCCTATATGTCGGGTTTGAATGGTGCTATAAATACAGACGTCCTATATGTCGGGTTTGAATGTGCTATAAATACAGACGTCCTATATGTCGGGTTTGAATGGTGCTATAAATACAGACGGGGTCCTATATGTCGGGTTTGAATGGTGCTCTAAATACAGACGTCCTATATGTCGGGTTTGAATGGTGCTATAAATACAGACGTGGTCCTATATGTCGGGTTTGAATGGTGCTATAAATACAGACGGGGTCCTATATGTCGGGTTTGAGTGGTGCTATAAACACAGAAGTCCTATATGTCGGGTTTGAATGGTGCTATAAATACAGACGTCCTATATGTCGGGTTTGAATGGTTCTATAAATACAGACGGGGTCCTATATGTCGGGTTTGAATGGTGCTATAAATACAGAAGTCCTATATGTCGGGTTTGAATGGTGCTATAAATACAGACGGGGTCCTATATGTCGGGTTTGAGTGGTGCTATAAATACAGACGTCCTATATGTCGCGTTTGAGTGGTGCTAGTGCTATAAATACAGACGGGGTCCTATATGTCGGGTTTGAATGGTGCTATAAATACAGACGGGGTCCTATATGTCGGGTGTGAGTGGTGCTATAAATACAGACGTCCTATATGTCGTGTTTGAGTGGTGCTAGTGCTATAAATACAGACGGGGTCCTATATGTCGGGTTTGAATGGTGCTAGTGCTATAAATACAGACGTCCTATATGTCGGGTTTGAATGGTGCTATAAATACAGACGGGGTCCTATATGTCGGGTTTGAGTGGTGCTATAAATACAGACGTCCTATATGTCGTGTTTGAGTGGTGCTAGTGCTATAAATACAGACGGGGTCCTATATGTCGGGTGTGAGTGGTGCTATAAATACAGACGGTGTCCTATATGTCGTGTTTGAGTGGTGCTAGTGCTATAAATACAGACGGGGTCCTATATGTCGGGTTTGAATGGTGCTATAAATACAGACGGGGTCCTATATGTCGGGTGTGAGTGGTGCTAGTGCTATAAATACAGACGGGGTCCTATATGTCGGGTTTGAGTGGTGCTATAAATACAGACGGGGTCCTTTATGTCGGGTTTGAATGGTGCTATAAATACAGACGTCCTATATGTCGGGTGTGAGTGGTGCTATAAATACAGACGTCCTATATGTCGGGTTTGAATGGTGCTATAAATACAGACGGAGTCCTATATGTCGGGTTTGAATGGTGCTATAAATACAGACGGAGTCCAATATGTCGGGTTTGAATGGTGCTTTAAATACAGACGGAGTCCAATATGTCGGGTTTGAATGGTGCTATAAATACAGACGGAGTCATATATGTCGGGTTTGAATGGTGCTAGTGCTATAAATACAGACGTCCTCCTATATTTCGGGTTTGAATGGTGCTATAAATACAGACGCCGTCCTAAAAGTAGTTAAGAGACTTCTCCACAAAGGGTGAGGAGTGAGTAGTGGGGTCCATCTGCTTAAAGTCTCAATTCTTTGAACATATCAATCTCTTAAACCTTAAATATTGATCTCTCTGAGAGTTTCTTTTTGGTGGTAGTTTCACAAAACTACAAGTTCTATCAATGGAACAAAGTCTTGCAATCCACAGAATTAAACACGCGCTTTATAATTGTAACTTCAATGAACAATAGATGTTTGATAATATGGCCAATACTATCTGGTTGTATAAATCAGCTGGTGTTATTTACCACACAATCAGCTAGTTGACAGTTGACATGAAGAGATGTAAGCATTTACCCAATACCGCTTGGCCAGAGGCGTCACTAGTGGGGTGCGGGGTGACACCGTGAGCTACAGTGCTGGGTTGCACCAAGCCTAGTAACGCCTCTGAGTGTGACATTGGGTGACGCCTCTGAGTGTGACATTGGGTGACGCCTCTGAGTGTGACATTGGGTGACGCCTCTGAATGTGACATTGGGTGACGCCTCTGAGTGTGACATTGGGTGACGCCTCTGAGTGTGACATTGGGTGTCACCTCTGAGTGTGACATTGGGTGACGCCTCTGAGTGTGACATTGGGTGACGCCTCTGAGTGTGACATTGGGTGACGCCTCTGAGTGTGACATTGGGTGACGCCTCTGAGTGTGACATTGGGTGACGCCTCTGAGTGTGACATTGGGTGACGCCTCTGAGTGTGACATTGGGTGACGCCTCTGAGTGTGACATTGGGTGACGCCTCTGAGTGTGACATTGGGTGACGCCTCTGAGTGTGACATTGGGTGATGCCATGGTTATTTAAAGCCAATGAATGCACTCAGTGTTGGACAAATTCAAAGATGAACTAGTTATTTGTATTTGTTATTATTTTTATTATTGTTATTATTTTTTATTATTGTTATTATTGTTATTAACATTGTTATTATTGTTATTAACATTCTTATTATTGTTATTATTGTTATTACTTGTAGTCCAAGATGAACTGATAAGTGCACTGGGAGATTCAATCAGCGCCGCCGCCATTAGGCTGGGGAGGGGGGGGGGTCAAACAAGATTATGGACTGGGTCCTACGGAAGGCCCCACACGTAGTCTGTAAAAGTCCACATGATAAACTTACTTATAACCAAATGATAAACTTAATTATAACCAAATCATAAACTTACTTATAACCATATGATAAACTTACTTATAAGTCAACTTCTAGCAAGCGGATATAACTGATTAATTCACTCAGGAATTCAATGATTAGTGTGCTCTAGACTCTAGAGAATAAAGAACTACTGATACATAAGCTCATAGAGCCAATGGTGTATGTGCTCATAGAGCCAATGGTGTATGTGCTCATAGAGCCAATGGTGTATGTGCTCATATAGCCAATGGTGTATGTGCTCATAGAGCCAATGGTGTATGTGTTCATAGAGCCAATGGTGAATGTGTTCATAGAGCCAATGGTGTATGTGCTCATAGAGCCAATGGTGTATGTGCTCATAGAGCCAATGGTGTATGTGCTCATAGAGCCAATGGTGTATTTGCTCATAGAGCCAATGGTGTATGTGCTCATATAGCCAATGGTGTATGTGCTCATAGAGCCAATGGTGTATGTGGTCATAGAGCAAATGGTGTATGTGCTCATAGAGCCAATGGTGTATGTGCTCATAGAGCTAATGGTGTATGTGCTCATAGAGCTAATGGTGTATGTGGTCATAGAGCTAATGGTGTATGTGCTCATAGAGCTAATGGTGTATGTGGTCATAGAGCAAATGGTGTATGTGCTCATAGAGCTAATGGTGTATGTGCTCATAGAGCTAATGGTGTATGTGGTCATAGAGCAAATGGTGTATGTGCTCAGAGAGCTAATGGTGTATGTGCTCATAGAGCCAATGGTGTATGTGTTCATAGAGCCAATGGTGTATGTGGTCATAGAGCAAATGGTGTATGTGCTCATAGAGCCAATGGTGTATGTGCTCATAGAGCCAATGGTGTATGTGCTCATAGAGCCAATGGTGTATGTGCTCATAGAGCCAATGGTGTATGTGTTCATAGAGCCAATGGTGTATGTGCTCATAGAGCCAATGGTGTATGTGCTCATAGAGCCAATGGTGTATGTCGTCATAGAGCAAATGGTGTATGTGCTCATAGAGCCAATGGTGTATGTGCTCATAGAGCCAATGGTGTATGTGCTCATAGAGCTAATGGTGTATGTGCTCATAGAGCCAATGGTGTATGTGGTCATAGAGCAAATGGTGTATGTGCTCAGAGAGCTAATGGTGTATGTGCTCATAGAGCCAATGGTGTATGTGTTCATAGAGCCAATGGTGTATGTGCTCATAGAGCCAATGGTGTATGTGCTCATAGAGCCAATGGTGTATGTGTTCATAGAGCCAATGGTGTATGTGCTCATAGAGCCAATAGTGTATGTGCTCATAGAGCCAATGGTGTATGTGCTCGTAGAGCCAATGGTGTATGTGTTCATAGAGCCAATGGTGTATGTGCTCATAGAGCCAATGGTGTATGTGCTCATAGAGCCAATGGTGTATGTGGTCATAGAGCAAATGGTGTATGTGCTCATAGAGCCAATGGTGTATGTGGTCATAGAGCAAATGGTGTATGTGCTCATAGAGCCAATGGTGTATGTGCTCATAGAGCCAATGGTGTATGTGCTCATAGAGCCAATGGTGTATGTGCTCATAGAGCCAATGGTGTATGTGGTCATAGAGCCAATGGTGTATGTGGTCATAGAGCCAATGGTGTATGTGCTCATAGAGCCAATGGTGTATGTGTTCATAGAGCCAATGGTGTATGTGCTCATAGAGCCAATGGTGTATGTGGTCATAGAGCAAATGGTGTATGTGCTCATAGAGCCAATGGTGTATGTGCTCATAGAGCAAATGGTGTATGTGCTCATAGAGCCAATGGTGTATGTGCTCATAGAGCCAATGGTGTATGTGCTCATAGAGCCAATGGTGTATGTGGTCATAGAGCCAATGGTGTATGTGCTCATAGAGCAAATGGTGTATGTGCTCATAGATCCAATGGTGTATGTGCTCATAGATCCAATGGTGTATGTGCTCATAGAGCCAATGGTGTATGTGCTCATAGAGCCAATGGTGTATGTGGTCATAGAGCAAATGGTGTATGTGCTCATAGAGCCAATGGTGTATGTGCTCATAGAGCCAATGGTGTATGTGCTCATAGAGCCAATGGTGTATGTGCTCATGGAGCCAATGGTGTATGTGCTCATAGAGCCAATGGTGTATGTGCTCATAGAGCAAATGGTGTATGTGGTCATAGAGCCAATGGTGTATGTGCTCATAGAGCCAATGGTGTATGTGTTCATAGAGCCAATGGTGTATGTGCTCATAGAGCAAATGGTGTATGTGGTCATAGAGCAAATGGTGTATGTGCTCATAGAGCCAATGGTGTATGTGCTCATAGATCCAATGGTGTATGTGCTCATAGAGCCAATGGTGTATGTGGTCATAGAGCCAATGGTGTATGTGCTCATAGAGCCAATGGTGTATGTGCTCATAGAGCCAATGGTGTATGTGGTCATAGAGCCAATGGTGTATGTGCTCATAGAGCCAATGGTGTATGTGCTCATAGATCCAATGGTGTATGTGCTCATAGAGCCAATTGTGTATGGTCTCATAGAGCCAATGGTGTATGTGCTCATAGAGCCAATGGTGTATGTGCTCATAGAGCCCATGGTGTATGTGCTCATAGAGCCAATGGTGTATGTGCTCATAGAGCCAATGGTGTATGTGGTCATACAGCCAATGGTGTATGTGCTCATATAGCCAATGGTGTATGTTCTCATAGAGCCAATGGTGTATGTGCTCATAGAGCCAATGGTGTATGTGCTCATAGAACCAATGGTGTATGTGGTCATACAGCCAATGGTGTATGTGCTCATATAGCCAATGGTGTATGTTCTCATAGAGCCAATGGTGTATGTGCTCATATAGCCAATGGTGTATGTTCTCATAGAGCCAATGGTGTATGTGCTCATAGAGCCAATGGTGTATGTGCTCATAGAGCCAATGGTGTATGTGGTCATACAGCCAATGGTGTATGTGCTCATATAGCCAATGGTGTATGTTCTCATAGAGCCAATGGTGTATGTGGTCATAGAGCCAATGGTGTATGTGCTCATAGAACCAATGGTGTATGTGGTCATAGAGCCAATGGTGTATGTGCTCATAGAGCCAATGGTGTATGTGCTCATAGAGCCAATGATGTATGTGCTCATAGAGCCAATGGTGCATGTGCTCATAGAGCCAATGGTGTATGTGTTCATAGAGCGAATGGTGTATGTGGTCATAGAGCAAATGGTGTATGTGCTCATAGTGCCAATGGTGTATGTGCTCATAGAGCCAATGGTGTATGTGGTCATAGAGCCAATGGTGTATGTGCTCATAGAGCCAATGGTGTATGTGCTCATAGAGCCAATGGTGTATTTGCTCATAGAGCCAATGGTGTATGTGTTCATAGAGCCAATGGTGTATGTGGTCATAGAGCAAATGGTGTATGTGCTCATAGAGCCAATGGTGTATGTGCTCATAGAGCCAATGGTGTATGTGGTCATAGAGCCAATGGTGTATGTGGTCATAGAGCCAATGGTGTATGTGCTCATAGAGCCAATTGTGTATGTGTTCATAGAGCCAATGGTGTATGTGGTCATAGAGCTAATGGTGTATGTGCTCATAGAGCCAATGGTGTATGTGGTCATAGAGCCAAATGGTGTATGTGCTCATAGAGCCAATGGTGTATGTGCTCATAGAGCCAATGGTGTATGTGCTCATAGAGCCAATGGTGTATGTGTTCATAGAGCCAATGGTGTATGTGCTCATAGAGCCAATGGTGTATGTGCTCATAGAGCCAATGGTGTATATGTTCAAAGAGCCAATGGTGTATGTGGTCATAGAGCCAATGGTGTATGTGCTCAGAGAGCCAATGGTGTATGTGCTCTTAGAGCCAATGGTGTATGTGTTCATAGAGCCAAAGGTGTATGTGGTCATAGAGCCAATGGTTTATGTGCTCATAGAGCCAAAGGTGTATGTGTTCATAGAGCCAATGGTGTATGTGCTCATAGAGCTAATGGTGTTTGTGTTCATAGAGCCAATGGTGTATGTGCTCAGAGAGCTAATGGTGTATGTGCTCATAGAGCCAATGGTATTTGTGCTCAGAGAGCTAATGGTGTATTAAGACACAATGTTATTGTAGGGACCAGTTATTGGCGGACCACTGATTTGAAAGGAAATAAATAGATGCGTCACTTTACATTTGGTAATTCATAATGAACAATAGCTTACTAAATAACTACTTAACCATAATATCGCCCCCTTATAATCAACACAGGTTGCCTACCCCTAATCTAAATAATAAGGGGGGCTACTGAGGCCAGCAGACGGGCTCTGTTGACGTCAACATGTTATCAAAACCATAATAAAAAAATCAGGACTGGCTGTTTATTGGATCAGTGAGGTCATTCCAAAAAGTCATTGCCTTAATATGGAATGTAAGAAAGTGAAAATGAAAGTTTCCTCTTAAGTCGTTTTCACGAGGTTGTGACTTTGTCTTGGTTGGATTAGATACAAGCTATTATCATTGCACAAGAGGCTAGAAATGCTGATTGCATACACATGCTAAATATGTGGCCTCGCTGAAGTGGACGGGTTTCGTTTTGAAAGAATCAAGTCTATTTTGGTGACTTGGCTGAGCAAGTCGTACAGTGACAAACTAATTGTTTACAGCTACAAGCGGAATGTGTGGCACATGCTTGAACTAAGATACCAGGTGGTACTGACAGTTGCTGGTACTAAGATACCAGGTGGTACTGACAGTTGCTGGTACTAAGAAACACGCCGGTATTGACCGTTGTTGGTACTAAGACACAAGGTGGTACTAAGACACAAGCTGGTACTAAGACACAAGCTGGTACTAAGACACAAGCTGGTACTAAGACACAAGCTGGTACTAAGACACAAGGTGGTACTGACAGTTGTTGGTACTAAGACACAAGCTGGTACTAAGACACAAGCTGGTACTAAGACACAAGCTGGTAATGACAGTTGTTGGTACTAAGACACAAGCTGGTACTGACAGTTGCTGGTACTAAGAAACACGCCGGTATTGACCGTTGTTGGTACTAAGACACAAGGTAGTACTAAGACACAAGCTGGTACTAAGACACAAGCTGGTACTAAGACACAAGCTGGTACTAAGACACAAGCTGGTAATGACAGTTGTTGGTACTAAGACACAAGCTGGTACTAAGACACAAGCTGGTACTAAGACACAAGCTGGTAATGACAGTTGTTGGTATTAAGACACAAGCTGGTACTGACAGTTGTTGGTACTAAGACACAAGCTGGTACTGACAGTTGTTGGTACTAAGACACAAGCTGGTACTGACAGTTGTTGGTACTAAGACACAAGCTGGTACTAAGACACAAGCTGGTACTAAGACACAAGCTGGTACTAAGACACAAGCTGGTACTAAGACACAAGGTGGTACTGACAGTTGTTTGTACTAAGACACAAGCTGGTACTAAGACACAAGCTGGTACTAAGACACAAGCTGGTACTAAGACACAAGCTGGTACTAAGACACAAGGTGGTACTAAGACACAAGCTGGTACTAAGACACAAGCTGGTACTAAGACACAAGGTGGTACTGACAGTTGTTGGTACTAAGACACAAGGTGGTACTAAGACACAAGCTGGTACTAAGACACAAGCTGGTACTAAGACACAAGGTGGTACTGACAGTTGTTGGTACTAAGACACAAGCTGGTACTAAGACACAAGCTGGTACTAAGACACAAGCTGGTACTAAGACACAAGCTGGTACTAAGACACAAGCTGGTACTAAGACACAAGGTGGTACTGACAGTTGTTGGTACTAAGACACAAGGTGGTACTAAGACACAAGCTGGTACTAAGACACAAGCTGGTAATGACAGTTGTTGGTACTAAGACACAAGCTGGTACTGACAGTTGTTGGTACTAAGACACAAGCTGGTACTAAGACACAAGCTGGTACTAAGACACAAGCTGGTACTAAGACACAAGGTGGTACTGACAATTATTGGTACTATGTCACAACCTGGTACCCTAAAAAGCGTATACTTTGATACTGTCTGGAAATATTACACTCACTGTGATACTGGCTGGAAATATCACACTCCCTTTGATACTGTCTGGAAATATCACACTCACTTTGATACTGTCTGCAAATATCACACTCCCTTTGATACTGTCTGGAAATATCACACTCCCTTTGATACTGTCTGGAAATATCACACTCACTTTGATACTGGCTGGAAATATCACACTCACTGTGATACTGTCTGCAAATATCACACTCACTGTGATACTGGCTGGAAATATCACACTCACTGTGATACTGTCTGGAAATATCACACTCACTGTGATACTGGCTGGAAATATCACACTCACTGTGATACTGTCTGGAAATATCACACTCACTTTGATACTGTCTGGAAATATCACACTCACTGTGATACTGGCTGGAAATATCACACTCACTGTGATACTGTCTGGAAATATCACACTCACTGTGATACTGTCTGGAAATATCACACTCACTGTGATACTGGCTGGAAATATCACACTCCCTTTGATACTGTCTGCAAATATCACACTCACTGTGATACTGGCTGGAAATATCACACTCACTGTGATACTGGCTGGAAATATCACACTCACTGTGATACTGTCTGGAAATATCACACTCACTGTGATACTGTCTGGAAATATCACACTCACTGTGATACTGTCTGGAAATATCACACTCACTGTGATACTGGCTGGAAATATCACACTCCCTTTGATACTGTCTGCAAATATCACACTCACTGTGATACTGTCTGGAAATATCACACTCACTTTGATACTGTCTGGAAATATCACACTCACTGTGATACTGTCTGGAAATATCACACTCCCTTTGATACTGTCTGGAAATATCACACTCACTTTGATACTGTCTGCAAATATCACACTCACTTTGACTTAAATTAACTCTGTTTAAAAAACTGTCACTGTGACAGAATGTGATAATGGTAAAAAATGTCACTGTGACAGAACGTGATAATGGTAAAAAACTGTCACTGACAGAACATGATAATGGTAAAAAACTGTCACTGACAGAACATGATAATGGTAAAAAACTGTCACTGTGACAGAACGTGATAATGGTAAAAAACTGTCACTGTGACAGAACATGATAATGGTAAAAAATATGTTACCGGTGTTGTGTGACATATTTCTTTTAATAGATTCATAAATTCAGACATAGAGAAGAGTCGGTCATGGCCAGCTGGTATAACAGTCTGGTTCAAATCACAGCTGGTATAACAGTCTGGTTCAAATCACAGCTGGTATAACAGTCTGGTTCAAATCACAGCTGGTATAACAGTCTGGTTCAAATCACAGCTGGTATAACAGTCTGGTTCAAATCACAGCTGGTATAACAGTCTGGTTCAAATCACAGCTGGTATAACAGTCTGGTTCAAATCACAGCTGGTATAACAGTCTGGTTCAAATCACAGCTGGTATAACAGTCTGGTTCAAATCACAGCTGGTATAACAGTCTGGTTCAAATCACAGCTGGTATAACAGTCTGGTTCAAAAAACACAACTGGTATAACAGTCTGGTTCAAATCACAGCTGGTATAACAGTCTGGTTCAAATCACAGCTGGTATAACAGTCTGGTTCAAATCACAGCTGGTATAGCAGTCTGGTTCAAATCACAGCTGGTATAACAGTCTGGTTCAAATCACAGCTGGTATAACAGTCTGGTTCAAATCACAGCTGGTATAACAGTCTGGTTCAAATCACAGCTGGTATAACAGTCTGGTTCAAATCACAGCTGGTATAACAGTCTGGTTCAAATCACAGCTGGTATAACAGTCTGGTTCAAATCACAGCTGGTATAACAGTCTGGTTCAAATCACAGCTGGTATAACAGTCTGGTTCAAATCACAGCTGGTATAACAGTCTGGTTCAAATCACAGCTGGTATAACAGTCTGTTTCAAATCACAGCTGGTATAACAGTCTGGTTCAAATCACAGCTGGTATAACAGTCTGGTTCAAATCACAGCTGGTATAACAGTCTGGTTCAAATCACAGCTGGTATAACAGTCTGGTTCAAATCACAGCTGGTATAACAGTCTGGTTCAAATCACAGCTGGTATAACAGTCTGGTTCAAATCACGAGTCAATTAGAAACTTTACTTAAATTGGATTTTATAACCCACAATGGCACCCATTTTACTTGAAGAATGTAAATTTGTTTTTATCTATAGATTCTCACTCATTCGCTAAAAACATTTCATAAATGAAATTTTTGCTTAAAGTAAATCATTTTTGAAGATACTAATAATCATCCCTTAAGTTTTAAAGAAGTGTAATTTTTTTGGAATTAAATGTATTAAGCTTCCATTAAGATACACTAATTTTTGAAACAATATTTCTTTTTTAGCCTAAATTTGCTAGAGCAGCATCTATTTATATTTTTTTCCCAAAGTCAAATAAACATCTCCATTTTACTATTATACATTAATGTTAAAGGAAATTTATTTTTAAGGGTTTGGTGAAATAAAGGTGAAATAAATATTTTTCAAATGGGACTTTTCTTAACTTCTCTATTACAGATCCTCCTTCTATACAGAATATTATTGCATCATTATTTCAAGCGGTGCTATTTTATAAAATAATTTTTGTTTTATCAATTTTTTTGTGTTATTGCTTGAAATTTTATAGAAGAAAAGTGTAAACTAATTTTCAAAATGACAGAAATATAGAATGGAATTTTGTTATTTTGATTGCGTGACATTTTACATTTAAAATTTAAAATTCAGTCTGCTAACAGCAATGTCAACTTATATTGATGTTAACAGAAAATGATCTTGAAATAAAGTGAACGCAACAATCTTCTATATAGTAGTAGCGCCTGTAACAGATAAGTTAAGATAACTTGCCATAATGTTAACTTACTTCATTTCGCTCCTCAATTTTTTCATTGTAAGTCTGGTTCTCAATCTTGAGCTGTTCAAAATCAATCAAGTGGAGCCCATCTGCCAGCTCTTCCTGTCAACACATGACATTAAGATCTTTGATTCAGAGATACTTTTAATTCATCTTGGTAAACATTCAAATATTTACTTAACATCGGCCATCAGTTATGTTCAGATTTAAAGTTCATAAATGAAACAATTCAAATATTTCCGTTCCATTGCAAAACAAAAAATAGTAAAACAATTATAAATTAAATTAAAATTATATGTGCGTATCATTTTATCCATACCTAGAAATGAAAAAGAGGAAAAGAATGGTCAAAACACCCTAGTAAAAATATAGGCCTCAGGAAAGGAATGGAAAACAGACAGGAAAGAAGCATTGCAGCAATCTAAAATTTTGAATTTTATGGAGACAACTTTCCTAATCTTTACCAATAATAAAACTATCAATTCTTTTACCAGCATATGATAGATATTCTGTTACTGCAATAATATTTCATTATGGTTAACACTATCAAAATGTTGAGAATCATGACAAAAGACTTGTATATGGATATTGTAAGGGTGGCAATGATATGTCTCTCTTATAATCACTTTACTGCACAACTACAGAGGAGGATAATGCCAGAGGGAAAGTGATCTTATTATATTTCATTCTCACATTACAGCAGCTATGGTTTCAGAATTGCAACATAGATTCAGAAAAGCTTTGTTTTAATTTTAGATTAAGAAAATACTTTCAGTGTAAGTTTGTCTTTGATTCAGAAATAAAATGTACTTTTAATTTTAATTAATGTTTCAATTCAGATATATTATAAGATTATATCACAAGCACTATTTAAGTATTTGCTTCCCTAACAGAACTCAATTATTAGAACACATTGTAAAATTTGTTAACATCATTTGAATATCAATTCTTGAGCATATTTAAATTAAATCTTTTCCTAAAAGTCTCAGTGTTGTTTTAATTTATTTTCTTAAACAAACTAGATTTTAATTTTTCATAAATTTCATTTCAGGCTTTTGTATACTTTGGACAGAAGTAAGATATATAAATAAATAAAGAAAGAAAGAAAGAAAGAAATATATATATATATATATATGTATACTAGTGTATTACCCGTCAAAAATGACGGAAGTTTACAAAATAAATATATTTCCGCTGAAATCTATTAATTTTGAAAAAATACACATCAGAATAAAAAATAATATGCTACAGAACTTTCATTTATTTTAATTATTTTTATTTCATTCATTTATTTCCATATTGAACAATTTTATGCGGACGTTCGAAAAGAGTGATTTTTGGTGCAGTAATTTTTTTTCGAGGCCTTTTTTTTTGCTGTGCGCTGCTTTCTAAAATTAGTAGCGTGACGGACGGATGGACATACATAGCAAATTATATATATTGAGATATATATATCTTAAGTGTTAAACCACCACTAAATAATATATTGAATATATATTGAACAATGTTTCTAACCAAAAGTGCTTAAGGGGACACCATTGCATCTGACCTACTTGATAAGAATCTCAAAAACATAACTCCTTTTTTAGCCCTCATACCATAAATAAAACGTCTTTTTGAGAAATGTCAGTGATGTCATATGTTTATAAAAACTAATCTCAATTTCTTGTTTCTTAGTATTTGGGGAAAATTGTGTGTGTGTGTCTATCTTTCATTCAATCATTACTATTGTGTGTGTGTGTCTATCTTTCATTCAATCATTACTATGACTAACAGCATGAGTTACAGATTACTGATATCAGGCTCTTATAAAGACTTTTGGCTGAGGGTTCAAATTTCTTTTAAGGTTCCCACATTTTTTAATTTTTTTTTACTTTGAAAAAATGACAAGTTTGTGAAAGTAACTTAAAATGACAAGTTTGTGAAAATACATGTAACTTAAAATTTGAAATCTAAGAAGTTCACAGCGTCTCAAATTTAAAAAAATTAATTTATTTTTTAAACTTTTACTATAATATACAGTAGTCAATGTATAGAATGTTTTTAAAGCAAGGTCAGGCTCGGTATGATCCAAAGGATGATGTATTTATGTTGAAACATTCTGGTAATAAACACCTACAAAGAATGACACCCCCAAAACTCAAAACTAATTGCTTTGCTTTTTTCACACTTTTGTATCATTTGATAGAATTTAGCCCAAATTTTAATTTCCTAGCTTAGAACAGGCCTATGAAAAAAGGAAAAAGTGAAACTTTTATTTTTAATAATAATATCAATATAAACTTATACAAAAAATCTTTCTATTTAAAAAAAAATTACAACAAACATGGATTATCACAAAGTAAATTCCTTTAGAATTACTATTTATTCGCATATAAGCCGAGTTTAGAACTATAAAATACAATACTGAAATCAGAGGGTCGGCTTATATGCGCATAAAACAAAATGGACACAAGGACAAACACTAAAATGTATAATTTTTTTTTCTCAATATAGACTTTGTTAATCATCAGTTGTGAACAACTCATGAGCGGAGGTTCAGATATTATTATAGCAAATAATGTGTAAAGAGCAGAACACGTTTTTGTGTCATTCCAAAGGGTAAACAAACTGGTATGTCACAAGATTATTTGCTGATGATTGTATAATCTATAGAACAATTAAATCAGAACAAGATAGCAAAATTTTACAAAAAGACTTAGATGAATTGATAAAATGGGAAACTAACTGGAGTATGTCTTTCCACCCAGAAAAGTGTCAACTGTTAAGAGTAACAAAGAAAAAGAAACAAATAAATTCAAAATATTACATTCATGGAAAAGAACTGACCCAAACTAAAGATGCAAAATACTTAGGAGTCTTAATAAATGAGAAACTATCATGGAATCCCCATGTCAATGAAGTTATTAAAAAATCAAACAAAACCTTAGGCTTTATAAAAAGAAACTTTAACAAATGTAATAGAGATATAAAACTAAAATGCTACCTCACTTTGGTGAGACCTGTACTAGAATATGCATCTTCTGTATGGGACCCATCCACCAAAGAAAACATTGATAAACTAGAACAAATTCAAAAAAGAGCTGCCAGATTCATTACTGGAGAATATTCGAAACTGACAAGAGTAACACCATTAGTTAAATCATTAAACCTTGAAACACTAGAGGATAGAAGAACCAAGAGCAAAGTAGTAATCATACATAAAGCAATTAATTCTAATTTAGAAATACAACACAAAGATAACTTAATACAACCCTCAGATAGACATAAGGATAAAAACACCTTTCTTATTCCGTATGCAAGAACAAACACATACAAGTTTTCCTTCTTCCCGTCCGGAATTCGGGCGTGGAATGGGTTGCCTGAAGAATCCAGGAAAACCAACACTTTATCAACATTTAAATCTCTGATAAAAATGCAGGACTAAACACAAACCATAGATAAGCGTAGGACGCAATAATCTTCTGTATAGAAGGAGCGTCTGTAAACAGATAAGATAAGATAAGATAAGATAAGATAAGATAAGATAAGATAAGAAAAGTAAGCATTTTACATCTTTAAAGCAGGGGTCTCCAAACTTTTCTGCCGGAGGGCCGCATTAACTGTCAAATATCAGTTTTGGGGCCAACTAAACACAGTTTTGTGTTAAACTACAGGTAAAATTAGTATCTTTTTTTGGAGGTTAAAAGGTCTCCAGGGGCCGGATGAGAGGGCCTCGCGGGCCGCATCTGGCCCGCGGGCCGTAGTTTGGAGACCCCTGCTTTAAAGTAACAAATTTCTATGAACCAAAAATATGGAGTAAAATTAGACAATTGTATGGTCGGCTTATATGGGGGTTTTGGCAAAAATTGTCCATTTTAAAGCAGTTTTAGGGGGTCAGCTTACATGCGATTTAGGCTTATATGCAAGTAAATACGGTAATTTGCTATTTTAAATTCAAATTAGTCTTTTTTAAAAATTATTTTATTCTTTAGTTCAGGAGTCGGCAAACATGGGTAAATTACCCCATTTGGAGTAAAAAGGGAACTCTCGGGGTAATGTAGACTCATTGGGGGCATATAAAATCCGCTCCTTCGGGGGGGGTAACGTCAATATACAATTTTATATTTTGGGTATCAGGCAAACAAGTTCGCTACCCCCTCCTTTAGTTTATCTCTCAAAAATATGAAATATGAAAGGGAAATAATACTGCTACAATATTTTTATTCACCTTTGATTTGAGTTGTTGTTCCTTTTTCTTCAATTTATTCTTTAGCTTTATGTTCTCAAGCCTCACGTTAACAACTTCTTGCTCTTTCTTTGCTTCAAGGGCCAATACTTGTTCAATATCCTAAACAAACCATGGGGGGAAATCTGTTATTTAGTGTCATTAATGCTATTAGTAAGCCTAATTCATAAAATTGTATTTATTCAAAATCAAATAAATTGATAAAATCCGTCAATATCATGACACCATTGAGAAAGAAGGTGGGGGGGAATGAAAAATAATATTGAATGAACAAATTAGAGGAATTAAAAGTGCTAAATTTGAACATTTGACCACAACATCACAGAGTACACAGTACTTTTGGTGGAATGGCTTTTCCGCTGCGGCCAAATATTGCATGGACAGCAATGTCTTGTTTATACTCTATGAATTTCCTCCTCTCTGCATCAACTTTCTCCTTCTTTTCTTGACACTTATGTTTTAAATCTTCAATTTGTGAATGAAATATTTGTTTTTCTGTTGCGTATTGATGGCGTAATTCCTCCAGTTGTGCTATAACAAACAAAATAAGAATGAAATTAATGCAAAATGATGGGGATAATGATTTCCAAAAGGTTTGTATAGAATTACAATAAAATAATAATAATAATAATCAGTTTTAAAGCTACACAACAATAAATTAGTTTCTTTTAAAAAGAAGAAATTAATTTCTAATCCATCAAATATAAAAAAGACAAATAGATTCTTTTTAAGTAATCAAACTGTGTGAAACTAATAGTTTTCAAAATGCACATACAATTTTATTTACAATAAGATGATAGAACTAAGAAATAAAAACTTGAAGCTGGTAAAGGTTGCTATTAGCCTTGCTACTGTTCCATTTAAATTCAATATTTGAGCTTTAACCTATAAACCAGTGCTTCTCAAAGTGGATGTTCCGCAGACCCCTGCCGGTCCGTGGACCATCAGTTGCCAGTCTGCGGAATTTATCAAGAAATGAAATTGAAATCTAATTATAATCCTTAAGGTTTTCGTTAAGTTTGAGAACCAATAAATGAATGTATAACATTGTCAACCCGAGTTGTTTGATATCTATAAATTATATTTTAAGGATGACTTGAAGGAAGAGTATTTCTACTCTACTTTATTACAAATAAATACAACTAGTTCTGAAATATTCAAGGCCATTCATGATTACATTGTTGGCAAATATCAGATAGAATTTCAATATTGTGTTGGTGTGTGTACAGATAGCGCTGCGGCCATGACTGGGCGGCATTCCGGAGTTGTCAACAAGATTAATGAATTAGAATCAGAATGCAAGTTAACCCATTGTTTTATTCACCGTCAAACTTTAGCCACCAGCAAATGTCAACAGAACCAAGCAACGGGGTCAGCAAACTTGTAAAAATTTTGAACTATTTAAAAGCAAATGCTTTAAATTCAATATTATTTGCTGCATTATGTGACGAAATGGATGCAGAACAAAAAATTACTGTATGTGCATTGGTTGTCTTGAGGCAAAGTACAGTCATGAGTTTTTGAATTGCGAAGAGAGCTCAATCAGTTTCTACAGGAGAAAAATCCAGATTGGTCTCAACTATTTCAAATGTAAATTGGACAGCCAAGCTGGCTTACTTGTCTGATATCTTTGCCACTTTTTAATGAGCTCAATATCTCCATGCAAGGAAGGATGGCTCCATTATTTAAAATGGCAGAAAAGATTGAAACGCAAGATAGCAACATGGAAGAGAATCGAGTATCAGCAGATTGTTTCCATGTGTTTCACAATTAGCAACAACTATAGATAGTGCAGTTGAACAGTTTGGTGTTCCATCTTTACAAAATGTCATCATTGAGCACTTGACAAAATTATTTGACAGTTTTGAGTTCTACTTTCCAACAGAAGATGACCCATAGAAAGGTAATGGATGATAATCAATCCATTTATTGCTTCGAAGGTTGAATTGTCTGTAACTGGAAGATAACTTGCTGGAGTTAGCTGCGGATAAAGTTTAAAAATGAATTTCAGAACTTTGAACTCTCTTGCATCCTTTAGGATTCACTTGCCGAAATTGCTCTCAAGGCTCTTCTTCCATTTCCTTCATCTTACCTATGTGGGAGTGGTTTTTCAACAATGAGCCTTATTGAAACAAAGTGCAGGAACAGTATGGATGTTTTTTCTCCATTGCGTGTAGCATTGTCTTCAATCGAGCCACAACTTGATAAATTTGCAACAAATAAGCAGGCTCACCTGAGCCATTAGTCTAAGTTAAAGTTTGAGCATAAACTTACACTTGTATTTAATATAGTTACTATATTATTTTTTTATATATAATTTTATGTTCTCTTTAATAAAACGTAGACTTAAGTCAGGATATAAATTTATTAAAGTACCATCAACATAGAAACAGTTGAAACAAAACAATGACTGCCATTATCAACACATCTTTATACTAAATGATGGCTGCCATCATCAACACATCTCTATACAAAATGAAGGCGATCGTAAATGAGAATTAAGCAATCAAGGCTTAAGTTTATTCTTTTTCAAAATTGTTTGATGACATGTAATGTAACATAAAACACGTCAAACTCATGTTTAATCTCGTAAGGCTTTATGCCATTTAGGGGCTCATTTTGCTATCAGGTCAGTACAGGGAAAATCACGTCAGAGCTGGAAAATAGTGCACCGTTAGTGCACCGGTCCGTGATGCAATGGGGAAAATTCCTGCCTGTCTGTCATACGAAAAAGTTTGAGAAGCACTCTCTAAACTAAATGAAAATGTTACCAGACGTGAGATTTTATAGTACAACATAAACTTGATTGATCTGTGTCACTATTTACATACCCATATATTTAATGTATCTTTGTTCTTGATCAGATACATTTTTTTCATAGTCTGGTCTCTCCTCCGTCTTTTTCTTCCTGAAGTGTTCAGCCAACCTGTGTTGTAGTGAGGTGTTGTGTTGCAGGAGCATTTCTCGTTGTGCCAGGGCTTCCTAAACAAAATTTACAACATAATACCAAATGGCAACTTTAACATTAAATATTTGTTGGTCATTACTAGGAGGTTATTAATCTCAAGTCCAAATCTGTGATGCATCTGCCTAGAGGAATAAATCTTATATACATGTACTCTCAACTACTTCCCAGGAAATGCGGGGAACAAAGGTTCTATAATTTCTTTCATTATTCATCATTTTGTTACTGAAAATGCACATTGAGTTTAAGTAATAAAAATAATGCTCTTGTCTTAGCTTTAGCCAGGCACAAAAATTAGAGCTCTCTCTCAGCCATAAAGCTACCTTGCCATGAACACACTCAGATGACGTGAAGAGTTATTAAAATTTCTAAGATATTTAGTATTAGGATTGTTACCAGAATATCACAGATATTTATCGCCTCAAACTCCAGGATTGTTTTGATCCTTATGTAACAGTAACAAAATATTGGCAAAATAAATTGTGTTCTAATTATTTAATACATTTTTTTTTCACACAGTATCTTATCTTATCTTATCTGTTACAGACGCTCCTTCTTTACAGAAGATTATTGTGTCCTACGCTTATCTATGGTTTGTGTTTAGTCCTGAATTATTATTAGAGATTTAAATGTTGATAAAGTGTTGGTTTTCTTGGTTTATTCAGGCACACCCAATTTCCGGACGGGACGAACGAAAATTAAGATATTTTGTATTATTTATGAGAACTTTAAGAATTGTGTTTTCCGTTATTAAATATTAAATTAAAGGGCTGCAGCCCCTCATCTCTCTGCATCTAAGCTATTTAATTCACAGCACTGGAGAGATTCTTGCTCTTTATAACAAAATACATATTGAAACCTTTCCAAAAAAAACAGCTTTCACCATGCCAGATATGTTTGGCTAAAGGCAACACATTGAATTACCAAATATTTTTCGATGATGGCCTCTCTTTTGGGGCCTTCATCCTCGATTGGTTGTTCTGGTGCAGCTGGCACTGGGCTTTCTACATTCATTTCCTCTTCATCTTGATCCTCTTCAATGGCTCCTTGAAGAACAACAAGTTAAAAGTAGAAAATATTTTAAGAAAAAAAAATCAAGATACCTCACAGTTGTTCTAATATAAAATTGAGGGGGGAAAATGGTGCTGATAAAAAATTAGGGAGTGTCTTTTCGTGATAGATTTAGATAATTTGTTACATATTCTTTTAAAAAAATAATTTTGATTTTTATGTTTTTGAAAAACACCCCACACATACATACAGATATGACAGGAGTCAATTGTCTGTTCCAAGCTGGTAACTGTGACCAATGTTCCATCTAAGGTTCGTTTGTCCATGTGCAAAGTAAAAATTCATGTGTGCATCTACATGTATTTTCAGTGCATTATTTTACAAAATTTGCTGAGCGGTTCTTATAAACTGCTGCACTGCAAAGCTCAGATTTCTGCGCAGTTACGCAGCTTAAAGGGAACATTGGCTGTCTTGTTTAATTTTGATACTTTTGGAAAACCACCCCTACACCCCTCCCCCTGACACATATATACTTAATGCCATTTGACAATTATATGTTCCAAGATGGTAGTTTTAACTTTCTTAACCACTAGGTTCTTATAAAAAATGCCATCATAAAAAATTTGCAAATAAGAATACACATATCAAAAAAATTGATGTTAACTTTAAAAAATTGTATTGCTATGGTTTTCTTTTGATCCTTTTACAGTGTACTACATTTGTCCTGAGACTATATCCTTACATTATTTTTTTTTGCTGGTCACACAATTAAGTTCTCTTATCATTAGTTTTTCTCAGCGATTTTATTCCTGCTAAGAGAGCAGTAGCATTGTTTGCAATAATTTAAATATTGAACAATGTCAAAAATCTGTCTGCACTCAAACACCCTCCCCCACCCTATTAGGTGTTTTTTTTATAATTAATTATTTTACTTGCTTTTGACAATGAAGGACAGTAGTTTTAATGATTGTATTTGGCTTTGATAAATATCTAATTATGTCTTTGGAATTTAACCCTAGGGACCATATATAAAGATCTTTCTACAGTCTATAAAAAACTTTGTCTTGTTAAACACCACTATGCACTAAATTCATTCAAAAGTATGGGTCACCAGAACTGACCACAAATTTAATTTTTACATCATTTACTACAATCATAATTGTCATAAACAAAACATGAATGGGAAGTCAGACTAATAATAGAAGGCCAGCATTTTAAATTTATTAATCATCACTACCCTAAATTATAAAAGGAAAAATTAATTTAATACATACAAATTTTACAGGTTTTTCTTTATATTTAAAAAAATAATAATAATGGACAGTCAATTGTTGTTAGTTGTTCCAATGACTTTTACTACTCCCACTTTTTCTTCCCAAGACCATAAAACTTATACATCAATTTTTACCTGGTAGTTCTGGGCTGGTTGCCTCAAGTTGCACAGTGTCTGGGGCAGGAACAAAGTCAGGTGACTCAACTCTTGACAAACTGTCTTTGACATCAGGACTAAGTTTTCCCTCCCCCTGATCCACTGCTTCTTCCTGGATTTTAAAGTTTTGGTAAACTTAGCAAGATAACAACTAGAAAAAAACACAGGATTCTTTCTACGTTTACTGACATGAAAATGGTTATACACTCACTTTCTTTTTTATGTTAATTGGTATGCTGCCAAAAGGGAACTTTGTCTACTTTTGTTGAAAAATTAATGTTTTACTTTGTTGTATCTAACCTCTTTAATTGGTGCCTTATATATTTTGTATACTGAAAAATTTTGGGAAAATAAAAAGTTAAATTATAAAAACAACAAATGAAATATTTCAAACTAGGTTCTAGGATTGACCTCTTCATCCAGCTGTTCCTCTGCATGTTCATCTGTTTGCTGTGGGGGTTCTCCTGACACCTCCTGTTCTCCTTCAGTTGGACTTGGAGCAACCCCCTGTACCTCAACTTCTTCTGGAGACTTTTCTTTCTCTTCTCCTGCTAGATATTTGCATTTAAACTTGTAATGATTCTATTTTTAATTTTTATCAACAGTAACTCAGAGTTATAAACAAAGTACTACAACTATAATTAAAATACTTTAAATATTCATGCAACTCCTGCCTTCAGTTCCCAATGCTAAAAGATACTTTAGGCCTGATAACTTATTTCAAATTTTTAAAAGCCAAGCAATGATTTTTTTTAAATGTTTATATAAATATTATAGATTTCATTTTAACAAAAGGATTGGCCAAAACTAATAAAACAACTATTTTTAAATAATAATATGATGAAATTAACATATACCAAGCAATAATTAATTTATGTTATACCTGATTCTGTTTCAGTAACACATCCACACAAATTTTTTTTAAAAACCTATAATTAAATCAAATTACTTTAAAAATCTTTAAAATAAAATTAAATATAAAAGCTGCAATACTTGAAACCAAATTAGTGGATGCAATTTTTTCCAAATACTGTTTTAAACAATATTTAGACTTTTTCAACATTTTTGGTCAGCCATTCAATGCAAATGAACTAAGCCATTGGCAGGAAAAATGTAATTAAAAAAATATGTAACACCAAATTTTTAATTGTTAGTAAGAGTTAAGGATGCTCCAAAAAGTTATAAAATGACAATCATCATGGGGAATTTTTACAATGATCAATTTTTTTAAAATTAATGACTATATAATACCATCACATGAAAATATAAAATCAGATTAAAGTTGAAAGAATCTCTTCAACACAAGTAAATTTAAATTTTGAGTAACTTGACCAATACGCAGGATTTATATATTATTTTTTTTTAAAAACTATTTAATCTGTTTTAGGATTAAGCTTTTGATATTAAGAATTAATTTGCAACTAACTGGTCATCTCATTTCACCCACAGATAAATCATGGTCTGAAGATTGAGCCCCATTTCATGGGCAAGCGACAAAGGGGCACCCATCAATGTGACTGAGACAAAAGGAAACATCTTTTATACAGCCTTCGTCAATGTTCTCCAGACAACAGGGCCCCAACAAAATCGATACCAACATTGGGGCCACATGCAGTTAGGCCATCTTAACACTGCGTGAGAGGAGTTAGGGATATATCAAATTTTTGTGCCGTGATTTAGGCTTTATTATTTTTGAAAGGTTCCTCGATGATTTTTGTGGAAATAGGAGTCTATTCTTCAAGTAGATCACACATGTGGAAGGTGAGTCTAAATAATGTAATGGTTTGTGACAAAAGGAAAGTGTGCATCTTATCCCCCCCCCACACACACATTTACATTGAGATTTCAACCTGCTACACCTAATAAAAAGTATTGTTTAGCATACTAGTTATGATATCACTGTAATAAAATTTGTCATAGGTTACCACCAATGTTCCCTTTAAGCTGCGCGGCCGCGCCAATATTTACGGACGCCGTGCAGCTGTTATGAATTACTGCGCAGCAAATTTAGTAAAATATTGAACAAAAAATGGATGCTGTGTAACTTTGCACAGGAGTTTTTTCTATTTGCACTCGGACCAACGACCCTTACAGGGAACATTGGTTACCGCCGTTGATCATTGGACTTGCCAGAAAGTAACAGGTCATTTCATTTGTTTGTCCAAGGGGGAACATTTTCAGAATGATTTACTGCAACTTACTCACATGCAAATGCAAAATATTTAATTGGGTATTTACTATGTGGATGGCCCTTTATTTTATTTTTTTAACTTTAAGCAAAAAAATTACCCATTTTTTTTACCAATGTGGTCATGGTGCTATGTATACAAAATTATAAGGCAAGTGCAATAATTCAGGAGCATGGTGCTAAAGCAAACTCATATATGTAGATATTATGAAAATTAAATACAGGATAGAAATATTTATATTTTTATAAAAATATAAAAAAACTAATTGGGTATTTTAGTAATCTCTTGTAAACTTATAACAGTGCATATTATAGAATAACTATTTCTGTTAACTACTTTTATGAGGTGGTGTGGGGGGGGGGCATTGGTAGGACCTAACCCAACAAAGATGACAATTTTTTTACCACGTTTTTATTAACTCGCTTTCGTTGGGCATTGTTTGTTTGTTTGATTGTCCAAGATTTTTTCAAATCTGCCAACGTAAAATTGAACCACTTCTGATGGTCCTAGAGATCTGAAAATTTTACCACAGATAGATCTTGGATGAAAATGCATTGTATCAAAATTTCAGATCGAACTTTTAAGTTTATCTATAGTCTATATAAAAGCATCTGTACCGTCGGCTTTTGTTGACATCCGTGAGTTCGCCCCATGACCACATCACAATGTTTTTAAAACGTTGAGCAGGCGCTTGTGAGGTGTTTGGTAAAATAAATAGAGGTAAAAAAATATTTTTAAAAACCAGGTTGTTATAAGTGGACTAAAAAGAATAAAATAAATAGAAGTAAATCAAAGATTTTTAAAAACCACGTTTTTAGAAGCGGACTAAAAAGAAGAAAATAATTTAAAACTTATTAGTTCAAGTACTTCGATTTAATATGACTAAAAACGTGGGGCGGGTGTTTGGTATAAAAATTAAAGATTTCTAATTTAGAAGGCAAAAGAGAGATCTATAAGTGAGAGAATGAGTGAACCGCATATGTTAAACCTCATAAGCGCCCGCCCCACGTTTTTAGTCATATTAAATCGAAGTACTTGAACTAATAAGTTTTAAATCATTTTCTTCTTTTTAGTCCGCTTCTAAAAACGTGGTTTTTAAAAATCTTTTTTTTTACTTCTATTTTTTTTAAATACATGGCTGGTAACGAATTGCATTATACAAGTAAAAGACGTAAATTAAAATTGATCCACCTTCCTCTGGAGTTGGATCTTCACCAACTGATTGTCTTTCTTCAGCACGATCAGTTGATTCAGAAAGATCTGTCTCTTGTATTGGTTTATCTTCCTCAACTGCCCCTGAATTATTATTGTTGTTAGAATGTTCAACATTTTCAACATCAACTTGATCAACATTTTCAACATCAAATTGATCAACATGTCCAACAGTAACTTGATCAACATTTTCAACTTCAACTTGATCAACATTTTCAACACTAACGTGATCAACTTTTTCAACATCAACTTCATCAACATCTGCACTTGCTGCATGTGTGGCAGACTCAGCTGCTTCCCCACCTTGTTCAGCATTCTCCTCTTGCCCTACCCTTTCTTCTGTTTGTTCTTCAACCTGAGGCTCATTGACGGTGGTAGGAACTTCTGAGAATCATAATAAAAGTAGCTAATCAGCTTGTGAAAACCAGATTGTATGTTTATTACTTGACATTAACTGACAGGAATAAACTTAAAAGATAAATTAATTTGTTTTTAAATCAAGCTTACTTACAATTATTTCTAAAATGTAATAATTTTACGATTCAATAATAAAGTAGCTTTTTTGTTGTTGCTGTTTTGTTAGCTGTTATTTATTTTAATGCTTAAGATTTTTATGAAAGTTATAATGCATCTATATTTTGTTTGCTTGAGACTACAAGATCAATTTCAATTCAATTTAAGAAGTTACATTAAAACATATTTATTACATAAACTTTTTGACATTAACCTGCATTTTCTTCAACTATTACTGATTCATTAATATTCTCTGGAGCTTCATTCTGGGGGACAACTGGTTCATCATCCTCTGCAACATTTGAGCCTGATTCAACATTTGGAACTTTCTCAACTTCCTGATGAAAAGAGATTTCAATAATAGAAATTTCATTAGAATACTTATTTTACAATTTTATCTTTTGAATTATCCAGCTGCAAATAACAAATTTAATAAATAATTCAAAATATTCTGTATTAATATTAATGTATCATATATACTTGAATTACATTATTGGAAATAATGAGCCCCACCCCAAAATAAGTCTAAATCTGAAGCCTTATACTACATAATTTATAAAGTTACAAAATGTTTTTTCTTCTTTATGAAATGACATTGAAATTTCTGTCACTGTCACAGGGAATGCAGATACAGTGAAATACATTTAAGGCTAAAATGCTTAAGAATAAATATCCTTTAGCACAAAATAATAGAACCGTCCCGACAAACTATTATGTATTTTAATAACTTCTTTTTCTATTAACACAAAAGAAAAATCTCTTAACACAAACAGATTTTGCTTCTCAGTATGAACAAAATACTGAAAATACATAAACTTCAAGAATTGAGAGGGGCTTCAAATGAAAGAGGCATTGTCTTATGTTTCATATGAAAGAAAGCTAACTTGGCTTTGAATACCCACATCATTGAGATAGCCAGTGACACGAGCCAATGTTGTATATCTAATCCCCACTCCACTACCACCCAAAACATACTTTAAAACATCTCATCTCTGTTCAGTTTGCTCTGAAATTTCTATTGAAGTCTGAGTCAAAATCATACAAATCAGTGAAATTAGTTCACATTTTTCCTATTTTTATCTAGTTGCACATTTCAGTGGTGAAATGAATAACAAAGTGGACGATTTTGAACAATTTGTTGACAATCTGATGCCACAAAATATTTTATTTTCAAAAAATTCGTTCTGCTATGTAAGAAATAAGGAAGAAAAACCTTTTTGTTTACATATGCACGACTGAAAAAAAAATAATAATATTTGGAAAAAGTATGTAAGTAACAAAAAATATAAATTATTAATAAATTGAAAAAAAAACATTAGAAATATGTACTTACATTTTAATAGAATTTTAATCGATCTAATTAATTATAATAAATTAAATTTTTTAACGATTAATCGATTAATTAATTGTTAATTTCCGCAGCCCAAATATAAATGTAAATAAAATGTAATATTTTTAGTGATTATACTTTTTTGTAATATCCTTTAACACAAAATACTTTTAACACAAAAAATTATTTCAATCCCCTCAAATTCGTGGTAAGGGGCCGTCCATAAATGACGTCACGCACCTAGGGGGGAGGGGGTCACACTTTTGTGACGATGCGTGATGAGGGGGAGGGAGGGGGGTTGAAGAAATGTGACGTCACATCAAAAGGGTAACTTAAAATAAAACTTCGACTGAAATATTTGGTCACTTACAATTTATTTAATGACTTTTTAAAAAAATATTTTTTTTAAATCAATGCTTCTCAAAGTGCCGGTCGGTAGGCCATCAGACACGGGTCGGCGTAAGTTATCAGGAAATGAAAATTAAATCTAATTATAATCCTTAAGTTTGAGAACTCATGAGAATGTATGAAATTGTTACCCATGTTACCCTGCGTCGTTTGATGTTGACATCAAAGCATTTGTGATGTCACCGCCGCTCCGTTTGGTTCTCTCATGGCAGTAGTCTGCGATTTTTTTTTGCCCGTTACCCCCAAAATATACAAGTTTCTGTGTGCATACCCCCCCACCCCCCCCAGACTCGAGGTCCTCTGCTCACATGACTCGGGGATTTGGGGGAGCGTCGTTAGCACCCCCCACCCCGAAAATGCAACTGGTGAGTTTTACAAGCATGACAAGTGTCTAAAAATGATCTGAATAGGATTATGTAAAGATATTTTAAGTTAAAACTAAAACGACACGGAATATCAAAAATTTTTTAATTTCTTTTTTTTTGATCTATTTGATACAATTATAAATGTTTTAAGTTTGATATAATTGTTCGATTGGTTTTTGGTCAAACGCCAAGAGTTCCCTTTTTACCCCAAATGAGATAATTTACCGCTGTTCACAGACCCCTGGGTTAAACCGCCCGATATCGGTAGCCATGTATTTTTCATTAGTTTATAAATTCCACAAGAGAATGCAACAATTTAAACACGCCTCCTCGTCCATTCAACCAAAAAAATAATAATAATAATAAAAAAAAACAATTTAAAAAAAAACTTGTGAGCTTCGGAGTAAAAAGTTATGATAATATTGGATATTTTATTAATGTCATAGTATTTTTCAGTCTTCAACTTGCAGTATTACTGTATTTTGCGACGCACAACATGACACCCTACTTTCCTGCACAAATGTGGGGTTCGTACAGTACTCGCCATATTCCTCTTCCAGCTAGGGTTGCCAGATGTCCGGTTTTGTACCGGACTGTCCGGTATTATCGTTATTTGTCCAGTGGAAAAATGGAAGCAATACCGGACATTTTACATTGAAATATTGTGCCATCGACAAAATTCGACACTAGTGTCCAGTATTTTTGAGACAGACACCTGGCAACCCTACTTCCAGTGCATACCAAATAATTTTTAGAAAACATGAGATTTGATATCAATGTGGTAATTTTAGATCAAATGCCTTTGATGTGCATATACATAGCAGGAAAACTGTCATTATAAGATCGAAATCAATTTGAGGAATCGTCTTGTATCTATATAATGTATTCTAGGTCCATCAACAATGAAATGATCCTTGTACTGGGATACAGCGCTATATAAATTATCAATTTATTATTATTATTATTATTCGCGAGCTTAATCGCAAAGGTTAATCACATCAAATGGTTTTTGAAATTACTGCTGCATTGTTCGTTAGCTGTCTTGCTATGCCTTGGCAACTAGACAATTTTTTAAAAAAAAATATATTATATAAAACAAGCCGAAATCATACTTAATGTTATAGGGCTTTAAGCCATGTAGGGGCTCATTTTGCTATCACGTCAGTACAGGGAAAATCACGTCAAAACGGGAAAAGAATGCACCGGTACCTGGTGAAATGCATTAAAAAAATACCTGCCGGTCGTCTAATACGAACAAGTTTGAGAATCACTGGCTTACAATTTATTTAATGCCGTTTTACATAGCTTCACGCGTATAACGATATTACAATGTAGACATACACTAAATAAATAATTAAATGACAAAAATATGATTTTGTTTTTTTGTTTTGTTTTTTTGTGTTTGTTGTGTTGTTTTTTTTTGGGGGGGGTGTCAAAGCTTTGTGACGTATTTTTGGAGGGGGGGGGTCTAACTTTTTGTGATGACACGTGACGAGGGGGGGAAGGGATGAAAAATCGGTCAAAATTGCGTGACGTCATTTATGGACGGCCCCAATGCTTTACAATTAGTTTTTTCGTGTGTTTTGTCGAGTTTAAAGGGGTTTTTAACTTAGAAAAAGGTTTTTAAAAGCAGACTTCCAACAACGACAATGGCGCCATTAGTCACAGAAGATAGTGAAATATATTAATTTTTATTTCGTACAAATCGTAAAATAGTAATTTTATTTCAACAAAAAATAATGTTTTAAATTTTAAAATAGATTTCATAACAATAATTAATGAAGTAAGTTTGAAAAAAATGTTTTTTTGATGACTTGAAATATAAAATGCGCTGAAATAAGGGATTACCCTCTATGAACTCTATGTCTATACTATACTCTATGTAACTATGTAGACTAAATAATTTAGTGATAAATTTACTAAATACTATACTGAATACTGTGACTATAGATTATAATTATAGTATAAATTATACCAAATTATAGTATAGTCTAGTACTAGTATAGTATAGTATAAGATTAAGATTATTTAAGATGGTTAATACTATTAATTAATAGTTAATAATTAATAATGAATAGTTAATTATTATTAATAGTTAACTACTTGGACTTGGTCTAGGCCTAGACGTGTGTTTGGTGAATGAGACTTAAGTTAAAAGCTATCTATTATTTAATCTTAGATGCATTCAGTAATTTAGTTTAGACTAAATGATTAATGACCCACAAGCAATATTTGGACAATTTATAAATATATTGTAAAAATAATAGATCAAACCTCAAAATCATCCATGTTTGTTGTCCTTAGAAACAATCAGGGCTAACGGAAATAGGCATAAGGTGCGGAAATTTTTTGTAACTGGTAGTTAAATTTATTATTCGAATATTTGTTTCTGCTTTGTCAGTGTTGAAAAGCTGACTAATATTCTTTTATTAGTAATATACTATAAACTCCAAATGATTTAACTGTCGCAAATGAATTTTTCTTTATTTTTGTGACTAAATAAACTTCTGGAATGGCTTCATATTTTGAAGAGCATAATTGCGAACCACTTGATGAGGGACAAACACCAAATCATGCTTTACATTTAGCACGGTAGGCTGTAACTGTAGGCTAAGTAATAATTTAATAATTAAATAATAAAGTAAGAAAAAACATTTTTCTAAAATAATTACAAACTGATTTAAATTTATAAAGTTTTAGATCATCATTCTTCTTTATGTCTTATACTTATATTACTTATAGCTAACTTGTAGTCTATTGTCATTTAATTAATTTAATAGAATAACGTTTTAGTTTAGAGTTTTATACTAATTATACAGTATACAGTTAACAGTTATTATTATAAATTATACTTATACACGGAGGCAGGCATGAATACTTATACTTATACTTATACATGTAATTTTGTAATATAGTCACTAATAACTAATATTTAGACTAATTAAAAAATTAATTATACTGTAACAGATTCTCACTCAATGATATTATCTTATCTTATCTGTTACTGTTACAGACGCTCCTTCTATACAGAAGATTATTGCGTCCTACTATATTGGAGGCCGATAAATACTTTACTTACTAATTTACTTACAATAGCTACCTTAATTAAGGTGACCAGACGTCCCGATTTAGGCGGGACAGTCCCGATTTCAGACCTCATGTCCCGCTGACCCTCTCTTGTCCCGGCGGGACGCCCGTTTGTCCCGCTTTTTGCAATACTTTATTTGATAAAATAGATACAATTAGTTTTATTGTGATTTTGGGTAAGAATTAATTTAATATTTTCTTAAATTTGATTAAGTATTAAAAACAGTGATTTTTATATAAATTTAAATTGCTTTATTATTAGCTAAGCTGGTTGGGGCGTCTATTTCTGTGGTTATACGCATTTTACTCCTTGATACGGCCTTCCTGTGACTTGTCGGTGATCCCGATACGTAAGGTGACCAGACGTCCAGATTTCAGACTTCATGTCCCGCTAAAGTGACCAGACGTCCCGATTTTTGCTCAAGAAACCATTGGAGGGGACCCCTCCCTCCCGTCCGTGGGGCCCCGTCCCGCTTTGCCCCCTGGAAAATCTGGTCACCTTATCTTAATTAATCTTTTTTTTAAGTAATAGTCTAATAAACATTTTTACTTCAAAGTAAGAAAGACCTGCCGTGAAAAGTCCTTGTTTCCTTCTAAATAAACACTGCTTTAAATTTAAAAAAATTAAATTGTTACATTGTAACTTGAATATAAATTTAATAGATTCTAAAGAATTGGAAACTTGAATTCAAATAATCATAATCATAATGACTGGACACTTTCTAATTCTAAGTATAAATTAAATAAATAGCCTATACACTTTTCAAGAAAATCAACTGAAGATTCAAAAGACTAATGGAGTTAAAAATTTCGAGTGTATCAAATAATGCCCATGTTCTTAAAACATATTTTTCCTGGAAAAGTAAACCTTGTTCTTAGGTAAATTCATTGTTTTAATATTGCACAATTAAAGCTTCAAATCATAAATTAAGTACAAAGTTTTTACCTCACAGAAAAAAATCAACCAGTTAATAAGATACAGTCCAAATAAATGACAAAATTGGAAGGGATTGGGAAGATGTCAACATAATTGCTTTCCTAAACTCCTTGGAACTATTTCAAACATCGCTACCCCTTTGCATATGCTTGAGCCAGGATGAATAAGATGGCATGCGATATAAGACACAGCATGTGCTGTTCAGGAAGTCCTGCACAAGTATTTGCACACAGAACACTTGAGCTTGATGCCACCGCCACCATACTGAATTACTTTATGCTCAGAGACTCTTTTTGCTCTGACTGCTAATTTCTTTACTGTTATTAGCTATAGCATCTTAAGTTTTGGTGAAGTCTAATTTAAAAAAAGACTCTTCTGGTTGTCAGAAAAAAAGGAAGTAAAGCAAGTAATGCTACACAATCCATGGAATCCATGGACATTTATATTCATTCATATAAAAAAAAATTCTATACATCATACCAACTAACAAGTCAGACCAAGTATTGGAGTACAATCCTCAAAGAGAAAATGCACTGCTCATGCTCAAAGAAAGTGCACAACAAGGAAAATCAAAATCAGATCTAACAGAAACTAGGCGCAATAATCTTCTGTATAGAAGGAGCATCTGTAACAGATTAGATAGATCTCAAAAACAAAGTGTTCCTACAAATGAGGAATCTTTTCAGGACTAAACACAAACCTGAATAGCAGGCCACCTGAGTACTCACAATCGATTATAGCCTTAAAGTGAGGAAGTGCTTTGTTTAGTATAATATAATAGTATAATTTTTAAATGGATCCTAGAATGCCTTAATTTTTTCTGAAGTACTGCAGGTATTTTATTTATTTTATTTATTTATTTGGGGTGGGGGGGGGGATTTAGAATGAAAAATTGCCAATGCTTTTGTTAATTTGGGGGTTGAGGTAATGTGATACAGTTAGGTGAAATTTATTAAAAATAAATAGCTTTGGCTTTATTTTGGACACTTTTCACTAGGTTGCTTTTAGACAGTGGACTTGCTGCAGAATGGGATATAGAATATAATCGCTTTTTTGGAGGGGAAATGAGAGCACCACCAGCATCAAAAAAAGTTGTAGAAGAACTAGAAACTAAATTGATCTCACCAACAGTTGCAGGTACAATTATATAATTATGTTTAAATGTCCTATTCAAGTAAAATTTATTTTTTTATCCGATCCTTTAAATATGTGTTATTTGTGTTTTGTAATTCCAAGATTCAGATTAGTTTTTGAAATTAAATATGATGCTAAAATTAGGTGAGTTAATCATCTTATTTCTGAACTTGAAAAATACTCAGAATGTCTATTCCTAAAATTTATTTTTCCTGCTTCAAAAATGCTGTAGTTATAAACAATATTTAATTTTCTGTGGCAAATAAATACAATTATGCACAGTGACTTTGTAATAATAATTTTAAAAATCATTTTTTTAAAAATCAATGCAGAATCTTATTTTAATAATATTTCAGCACAAGGGAAAAAGTGTTCCATTTGCCTGATGGAGTTTGATGAAGAGGATGAGACAAAGATTCTACCTTGTAAACATCAATTCCACAGTGCGTGTATATTACCATGGCTGGGAAAAGTAATAAATATACTTACTAAATTATTAATGAGAACATATAAATGAATTATATTAATTCAAAAATAAAATTAACATAAGGAATTAATTATAATTATCAAATTTTTATAGCTATAGCTCTCTTCACACAAAACAAAATGTATGTTCAAAGTTGTAAAAGGAACTAAGACAATGATATCATGACAGTCAGGACACTTAAAGAAAATCTTTTGGAATCACTTCCCTAGGGAAATTATCACCCTTAGCCAAATATAAAAGTGCAAGGTAATAATAGACCACTTTAGTTACCTTGGTGCAATTGTTATAATGATGCTGTTGAAAAAAATTTTTATTGGAGGTTATGGATGCAAAATATAACAGTCAATAAAAAAAATTCTAAGTCTCTAACATCCCATGTCTTCTGGCTCAAAGTTACCAAAAATTAAATTTAGTTTTATTCTATTCCTATCTTTCATTTATTGAACTTTAGCTTTGATTTGATAGGGTCAATTTTAAATATTTCATCAGGTTAATTCCTGCCCAATGTGTCGACATGAACTTCCAACAGATGACCCACAGTATGAAGAGTACAAAAAACATCAGGTAAAGTGGTATAGATGTCAAGTTACGCAATGATTTTTTACACTAGTAGTAGCCCTGCTAGTGAAAATGGACAGTCAAACAAATACAAGTTTGATCAACACTATCCATATTGATATTTTCCCATGGCCTAAGTACATGACCATTTTTTTCTAAACCTTAAATATGACTATTTTCCCAAACCTTAAGCTAACGACTATTTTCCCAACAATTATTGGAACTATACATTGACATATTTTTAGTACCTGTGGTAAAACTCAGTCGGTCTAGCAACAACAAGAAAATAGGATCTCTAAATTCATTTTGTTCCACTTGTATTCAGCTCCAGATACTGTCACTGTATTGACAATTTAATTTTAATTTTAAGCACAATATGATATGAAGTGTTGGTCTCCATATTGGTTTTCATTTGTTTGGTTCTGATTACCTGAATCTTTTTGAATTTCTAAAACTTTTTTATTAGTCAGTTCTCTTAGGCATTTCAATTCACTTGACAAGAGGGACTGCACTCTTCAGTTATTACTTTTCTAAAGTAAGACTTATAATTCATTTAGTGTTCCAGTAGCTTACAAGTCTTCCAGTAGCTTACAAGTCTTCCATTTACAATGTTTAAGATGCATTATTATTAGGGCTGTTATCGATTAATTTAAATTTAATTAATCGTTAACTTTTGAAAAATTATTGATTAATTAATCGATAATTTCGATTAAAGACAAAAATAGAAATTTATGACGTCATTAAACTGAATATTTCTAACGGACATTGAAAATTAAGAATATTTTGAACTAAATTTTATGACAATGTGTTGATGCTTGATCGGATGTTTGTGCTGAAGGTTGTACGTCAGCGATGTGTTTGATCCTTTAAAAGAGAATTGTTTATGGCAGTGAACACAGTAAACTTTTTCACCATCTTCGACTTTGTCATCCGCAGTTAGCTTAAAAACAAAATGTTTGCCCAACTTTCTAGTTATATGTTTAAATTTAACTGCGCTGATGCTGTCAGCCATTTTTTAGTTGACGTCTGCCGGTCCAAATAAAATAATAAAATTAATTATAATATTACACGGGAGAAGTTAGTTCGTAAAAAAATATATAAATTATTATTAATTATTAATAAATAATTATTTACACATCATTTATTTGCAAAATATCTTAGTGAAGTTTGCAAGGATCACTAGAGTATACCATTAGAGCTGTTAATAAAATCAAAAGGAATGCCTTCAATGAGTGACTATTTGCTCAACATTGTTTGGAAAATGACAAAGACTATAATCCTTAACTTATTCACACAGGATACATTGGTTATCAAATAGTGCATGTTTAAATCAATTTTATGCTCTCTTTGATTCAGTGTTGAAATTCCTGGAAAGCAAAGACAGTGATTTACGACACACTTAACTCAAAAAATGAAATATTCTGTTTGAATGATTTGTTTATCAAATTTAAAGAAACTAATTTGAAACTACGAGACGGCCAATTAAATTTAAATATAATCAAAACTAAAAGCGAAATATCTGCATTTGTTGCTTACAAACAAAACTTGGGAAAAGGAGAATGTTCTCAGTTTTCAAATCTTTTAAAATGACAAAATAAAGATAAAGATTTGCTGACTTGCTTAACGGCTCTTCATGCACACATGAAACCAAAGATTTGAAGACATTCTTCACTCTGATATTTGCAACTGTTGAACCCTTTTGGCTTGGACAAACTCAGATTCCAAACACAGACGAATCAATACTAATAAAGGAGCAGCTTATTGAAATATCCGCAAATGAAAAACTTAACCCATGTTTGAAGAAAGATACCACAAATTCTGGTTACAAAAACAGATCCCAATTTTATATCCTGCATTATGGGTTATTGTACAGAACTTTTTGACTGCTTTCCCATCTTCTTATTTGGTAGAATAAGGATTCAGAGCCGTTATGACCCTCATCATAAACAAGTAGAAACCTACTAGAAATTAGTGCTGGTTGGTATTTTTGGTTGCAAACATTGACTCGGACATATATACACTCATAAAATCTAATCCCGTTCAACAAGGTCATTAATTGTTTTAAATTTTATTTTAAATAAAAGTTATAGATTCAATACATATTTTGGATTTTTTTTTATGCTGTGCATTTATGTAGTTTTTTCACTTGGGGTCTGTGAGCACGTTTTGACTTTAAAGTGGTCCATGGGCTAAAAAAGTTTGGGAACCACTGATTTAGCTAATGGTGTTATTCTTTTAAATTTTGAATATTCTCCAGTAATGAATCAGGCAGCTCTTTTTTGAATTTGATCTAGTTTATCAATGTTTTCTTTGGTGGATCTGTCCCATACAGAAGATGCATATTCTAGTAAAGTTCTCACCAAAGTGAGGTAGCATTTTAGTTTTATATTTTTATTACATCTGTAAACGTTTCTTTTTATAAAGCCTAAGGGTTATTTTTTAAATAACTTCATTGACATGGAGATTCAATGATAGTTTCTCATTTATTATGACTCCTAAGTATTTTGCATCTTTAGTTTGGGTTAGTTCTTTTACATGAATGAAATATTTTGAATTTATTTGTTTCTTTTTCTTTGTTACTCTTAACAGTTGACAATACAGTTGGGTGGAAAGACATATTCCAGTTAGTTTCCCATTTTATCAATTCATCTAAGTCTTTTTGTGAGATTGTGCTATCTTGTTCTGATTTGTTTTATAGATTATAAAATCATCAGCAATTGTTCCTGTTGAAATCTTGTTGGGTTAATCATTTATATAAATTAAAAAGAGTAAGGAACCTAGCACAGTTCCCTGCACAATTTTAAACTTCAAATTCAGATGCCAACTCCTCCCTTGGTTATTACCTGCACAACCGTTACTCTTCTAGAGCTTGGTCATTTGTGACTCAATCCTTTACTCATGTGTCTTATTCTAGCTTTAAATGTAATGTCGATAAGTAAATTGATTTTTTTGGTCTTGTGGGAGTTGCAAAATTATCATTAATAATAATAATAATAATAAATTGATTATTTATATAGCGCTGTATCCCAGTAAGGAACTGGGCTCACAACGCTTTACATGAAAGAAATAACATACCTATAAGTATTAAATTAACTTTCATATCATAACAAACACAAAAATTACAGTACATTATACATAAGCTACGCTAATCATTTACAAGAAATGTTGTTTCATTAATTTTGAAAATAAATTTTGAAAAGATGTGTCTTAAGTGCAGTCTTGAAGGACTTGGTTGTTTGAATACTATGTATGTGTAATGGTAGAGAATTCCATTGTTTGGCTGCGCAAAAAGAGAACGACCTTTCACCAAATGTTTTGGTGCGTGTCTTAGGAACAGAGAGAACGCGTGTGTCTGCAGAAGATCGTAGCTGGCGAGTGGGTGAGTAGACCGACAAAAGTTCAGTAAGATACGATGGGCATGAGTCCGAAAAGAAATTTTGATAGAGAACGGCCAGTTTGTAATCAATACGGGCTTGTATAGGCAGCCAATGAAGTGAGTGAAGAAGTGGAGTAACATGGTCATGTTTTTTTGCCTTGAGCACCAGTCTGGCAGCTGAATTTTGAACTCTCTGTAGTTTTTCAATACATTGTTTTGGTGCACCTGACAGAAGAGAATTGCAGTAATCCATATGAGCTAGTACAAGAGCACAGACTAGAATTTTTGTTGCACTAACTGTTAAGTAATGACGGATTGAGCTTATCTGACGAATGGCAGTGTAGGCAGAGCGACAGATGTGATTGATGAAGTTGTTAATAGACATGTTGTCAGAAATAATGTAGCCAAGATTCCTAGTCGATGTTGTGAACAGAATATCCGAACTGGCTACGTGAATTGACTTCGGAAGAGACAAAGTACTGCGAGATTTATTGTTGCAAAATAGAAGTGCTTCAGTCTTGTCATCATTCAGCTTGAGTTTGCTGAACGTCATCCAAGACTTTACCTCACCAATGCACTCTTGCATCAATTGGACAGCGGAGTCCATATTAGAGGGATCAGTGTGAGTATATTGCTGAGTATCATCTGCAAATGATTGGCTTTTAACTGAATGTTTTTCGAGCAGTAAAAGTAGTGGCCTTGTATACAGTACAAAAAGTACCGCACCCAAAACAGAGCCCTGAGGCACACCATAAAGCAAGTCAGCTTTGTGAGAGATACAGCCATCTACTGATACTACCTGTGATCTGTTAGATAAGTATGATTGAAACCAAGCCAGAACTGAGCCAGAAATTCCAAAATAATTTTGCAAGGTTTTCAGCAGTGTTTGATGGTCGATGGTGTCAAAGGCTGCACTAAGATCTAAGAGGACCAATATAGAAATTTTCCCACTGTAATTAGTAGTCTTTACACACAAACAGGTTCCAAAAATATAAAACATGTAGAAGAGAGTCAGGAGAAATGGGCAGGTAGGAGAAATGGACCACCCCTCATATATTTGAATATAATGGATATGGGGTGGCTGGATATCCGGCATGTTGAATATCCGGGCCAGATATCTGCCAGATTTCCGGCACAATCCGGATTTGCCAAATACTTATGGCAGATCCTGGTTGGATCTAGATTTCAATTTAGCTTAGAATTATATCAAATTAATTTAATTTAATAAAAGAACAGTTTTTTATTAAGGTTGTTAACGGTTAACCGGTCCTGAGATTGGGGCTGGTCCCGTTATAACCGTAACTTCAATTAGTATAAGCTTATTACCCGGAGTTCATTTTTTTTTGTGTGTGTGTGTGTTATGGCAGCATACCAGGAAAACACGCAAGCGACACCAAAGCGCCTTCTGATTATTCCGGTATATAAATAGTATACACTTCATCACTTTTAGAGGAGTTTGGCTGATGAATGATTTTTTTTAATTCGCTTAGTTGCCGTGGCTTGGTACACAACACTACACACTCGGTACTACACTGTTCACTTTGTACACACTACACAGTTTGTTGAACTTCGTTCAAGTTCGTTCATTCAAATCATTGTAAAATGTTCATCGTTGACGTTGAGTGTCACAGACTGTCATTGTAGATAGCAAATACTCTCCACATGTTGGATAATAAATACTTTAATAAATAGTATTAAATACTAAATAGAAAGTAGTAAAGTACACCCCCTTAGCTTTTACACTTAAATTCCAGAGATATCTGGATCCGACAAATATTTGGGGCCAACTATCCGGATCCGGCAAATAGTAAAAAACCTATCCGGCCAGCCCCTAATTATGGACCAAATGTTTTGAATCTAAATTATTGCTAACATAAATTCGGTTTAATGTTTTCCTAATAGTTTTCAAGTTAAATAGTCGGGCGTTCAGGAATTATACACCTTTGAATTTTTTACATTGAAAAAATGTACTTTACAGCTCACCACATAATGGCTAGAAAATTTAGAAAATTAACCACCCCATGTGGAATAAAAATAAATATATTTTAATATATATAAAATGTACTTAGTTGTATTATTGCTTGTTGCCTTACAAATAAAATTATTATAAAAAGTTAAAGACATTAATATTACTGCCGGAATATTTTTTTAGTAAGCTGACCATTTCTCCCCACATGGCGGTCCATTTCTCTCACCCTACGTAGTAATTAAGTTTGTTGGTTTTTTTTCCTCAAAAACTACTAAACGTATGTAAATATAAATAGGGTTTTTATGTGCACAATTTGGCTGGTGATTAATAAGCCAAATTTGATGATCGTAACATTATAAGTGTTTACAGCGGCTGCATTATTTGACTGATGTTCATTTGGTAGCCCATTTCACCCCACTCTCCCCTTCAGTTGGGGGAGGTAGTTTTGGAAATTTATTTTGTGTGTGTGTTTGGATTTAAGTTCAAATTGATATTAACAGTGAAATCATGCTCACAGTCATGGATGGAATATTTTTTAAAATTTTCCAAGGATCTTAAAAAATTTAAATAAATGTAAATAATGTAATGTAATATTGTAATGCAAACTTCAAGTTAATATGAATTCAGTAAATTAATTAAATTATCTTTTTTTTTAAATTTACACCTTGTTGATTATTTAGCAATGCTTGAATTTAATATAATTTTAAAAACATAGAAACTTTCAATTCAAGTTTCTTTTTATAATTTTTTCACTCTTTATTCTTCAGGCCAGATCAAAGCAACGAGAATTTGAGTTAAACAGTCTCCATGATTCAATGTTTGGTTAAGGTCGTTTTAAACTAGTAATAATTATTTTTAAACTAGATTTCTGATGATGCATTTCATTGAGTTAATGTTCAATCAAAATTGTTGTCAAGTAACCATACATTTTTATATTTTACTTTCAATGGCTTTACAAAGGAGGAATATTTTAATGTAAGTTTCCACATTTTTTATAAGAATGTGTCATCATATATTAAAATTTTAAGCATGTGAAAATTAAGCTTCAGCTGGACTGGTGTGGGAAAATGAGCAGCTTACTTTATCCTCAGGGGCGACATTTTCAGTGCACTGCAGAGGAAGAACTAATTTAGAGATTTAAAGATGCCTTTTTAATTATTTCCCTATTTTTTTAATAATTATTATTTTGACATTAGAACACTTGAAAAGATTGCGTAAATTATGTTTTAGACATCAAAAAATCATTTAAGATTAATTAAAATGTGTTACAAGTAAAAAACAAAACAAAAACATGCTAGTTGATTTTGAGAAGCTAGGGTGTGGGAGGAGCAAATGCTTCTTTAAATAAGATCAACTTAAAATTGATGGGCAACCATTTTTTTCAGATTATAATGTAGGTTGAGTACTAAAGTATTATCTATTCATTTTTTCAATTATTTTTTTAACCCTGGATATTTGGGATAAATTGTTGCTCAAACTCAAAGGGCAGGAACTGATGTTAGGAAATTTAATTCATTACCGGTAGATTAAAAACATTTTGAAATGAACTTCTATTAAATTTGATTTGGCTCACTTTCTTGCCAGTTCTTTTGTCCGGGTCAAATCTTGTAATTGAATTTCATCCACTTCCCATTGTTCAATTCACTTGAATTGTTGCACATTTATATATTTATGGTGACTAATGATGTTTATGAGTAAACAAAATATAAACAAAAATTTTTAATGGTAACTTTGGATTTGAACTACAGGTAGTCCTCGAGTTACGACGTTGATTCGTTCTTAAGAAATGTCGTAACCCAAATTGCGGTGTAAGTCGAAACATTTTAAAAAAATATATATATATATACTCTAAAGTATGTGCAGTGCTATAAACAAATGTAACAGTTAATGACATAAAAAGTATTTAAAAAGATAAAATAATTCCTTACCACATAAAAAGTATTAAAAAGATGAAATAATTCCTTACCACATGAAAAAAAAAGGTAATAAAAAAAGATACAACGAGAGAGAAAGAGACTGTGTAAACAACCAAAATGGAGTATGTACTGAGGGAACCGGTCTTCCTCTCCCTAAAACATAAAAAAATAATATAATATACTGTAAAGTACTATACGTACAGTGCTATAAAAATGAACAATTCCTTACCACATAAAAAAAAGTTTTCAAATAAAACAATTAAAAAAAGACAGAATGACGCGTAATATTATTTTTTATATTTTTATGGGGGCGCGTTCGAAACCATGAAACAGCTTATGTCGGGACCAGCGTAACCCGAGGACTCCCTTTAGTTACTTTTCTGATGAATTCACAGTCATAGCTCCTGCTACTTCTAACTTGGAAAACAATTTTTTAATATAATTTCTCATCTTTCTTGCCACCACTTTGCTCTTTTGAAGCAGTCAAGCTCGATTTATTTGTTTTTAGCGTCAAATCGCCAACCTGTATGCATCTGCCTTGAATCTTTAAGCTACTATTTTGTCATGAAACATGTCTGGCTGGTGGTCAAATAAGAAAATTGCTTTCCTTTTAATCTGAAAGAAGTTGTTTCAAGTTCATAAACATAATTTACATAACCTCCATACTGGCACACCTGGAACCACAATGCACTTTGTAAACAAAGAAGAATTGGTATTGTAGTAGTCGTCATTTTTTAATTAATACATTCTTATACTGATATCCTTGAGCTTTAAAGCTCATAAATTTGAGTCAAATATTTCAGTACCAGATGCTTATAACTTTGAGTCAAATATTTCAGTACCAGATGCTCATAACTTTGAGTCAAATATTTCAGTACCAGAAGCTGCTTATGATGGAAAAGTGGGGAAATTTGATTGAAAGATAGATCTCAAACACAATCAAACTTAGATCATAAAGTATATTTGTCATCACATTAGTCTGAAAAATATGCTTGTAAAGAAGTCGATTTGAATGATGTAAAAATTATATTGATTTGAAATAACTTACTCCAACAGTTAATGACTCAAGCTAAATCTAGTGTGTATATATTTTATTGCTTTGGTTTTACCCTACCTTAAAATTGTCATGGTTGGCAGCATTCACATCAAAAGGGAACTGGTGATTGGAGCTAAAATAGATTAGATCTTGTTTTTAAATGTAATGTTTGCCTTGGCAGGGTAATCAAAACTTTCTTTAGCAGTATCAGCTAAATTAAAAAAATTATCATTAATTATGCCTTTGAAATATGAATCTTGAACACATCGTATTAACAGATGAGTGTACTAAGAGAAATCTTTCATATATCTTGATGGCATATCATATCGTCTGTAAAAGTTTAAAGGAATGTAGTACAGTATAAAGAATGGCCTTTGTTAGAAATTTTCAAGTGTGACTGAACATAATCATAATTATCACATGTTGTGATGTATCTTTTTGCTTTTTTTAGCTGTTTGTATGCTTGGTTTGTATTTGTATGTACGGTTTGTATTTGTTGTATGCACGGTTTGTATTTGTATGCACGGTTTGTATTTGTATGCACGGTTTTCTGAAAGGTGAAGGTAGCCCATGAGGAGTGGGGTGATCAGGTGATTGGGTGTGTGAATGAAGTGACTTAAACAATAAATGAAGTTATTACACAGATCTTAGCCTTGTTTGATAAACTATAATACTGGTACTATTACATCATCTAATCCAAGCTCATACTCATAATCTATAAACTTGAGATTACTCTCTTAAAGCATTGTACATGTACTAATACCTGGATAACCTGCTCCATAAGCTGAGCAGTGCCATACAACTACATTGTCTGAGATTAGGACTCTCTCCCCACCCTAGCTTCCCTGGCTATGTCCTTTGTGGGGCACTAGTCAATAGGTGCACCATTATTTCATAGTCAGGGCTTCAGTGCCGGCAGTTGAATCCCTGTTGTGGTCTAGTCTGTTCAAGAACATGGTGGTGGGCAGTGTATGCTCCTTCCGATTTGAGCCACCAAACTGGTATTTTTGACTCAGTTTCCACCGTTGGTCTGCTTGACTGGGCCTGGGTTATCAGCCCATTCTTGGAACCACTTGTTCCAAAAGTGGCCTACAAACCAGTTTTTTTTTCTTCGAGATAAGTGACTGCGACATCTGGTTGGGTTTAGGTCTGTCCATTTTTGCCATGGAGTTCGCCTTTTCATTGCCTTCAATATTCATGTTTCTCAGGTTCCACTGAACTGTTACTTTTTGTTTAATCTATGGCAAAGAGAAGACCATGATTCCCTTCCCCTCGACAACAGTTACGCCACAAGAAACTTTTTTTTTCCATGCCATGCCAAACAATTTTGCATTTGTTAAAACCATTGTCCTGTGTGCAAGTGAGACCTGGGACAGTACTGGCAACAACTGAAAGTAATATGCAGGCATTTGAAAAAAATGCATGAGAAAAATTCTCCAAATCTCTTAATCATGAGATGAAGGAGTATGTCTGGGACAGAATTGAATAACCTCCATTGCGGGCCCTCAAGAAACCATTAAAGCGACAATTAATAGATGCAAGCTGGCATCGTTCAACTCACTGTAGAAGGGGGCTGGCGAAGAGGTCAACAGCGGAAAAGTTGGCTTGACAACACAAAAGATTTGACAGATTTCTGAATGAATTACTGGCCGCCGCTCAAGATAGGCGAATGTGGAGATCGTTGTCTGTTGATGTGTCCATGCATTCCCCCATACGGTCACAGAACTGATGATGATGATGAACTATAGAATAACAAATGTATTGGCAAACACTTTTTTAAGTTAGTAAGGGTTTGAAGATATATGGGAAGTCAAGAAGAGAGTTTAAAAGGGTGAAGAAGGAACAACATGATAAAAAGATGCAAAGGAATTACGCTGTTGTCCATATCAGTTAACAGAAAAGGTATTCAAATTCAATAGAATTATTAGAAATATTCTCAGCAGAATTAGAATGAAGGACCAGGTTGAGACGACCACAAGATAATTTGATGGGCTTCCGCCTAAAAATTTCCTGCAGGTATCGAACAAGCATTTGTGCATCATATAATAGTCCGTAGAAAATCCCCCATTCCCTAAATATCTTTGATTAAACTTCAGACCTTAAGGAAACTTTCCCACCATTAAGGGTCCAGTGCCAGACATCTGTTACAGTTACAGACACTCGTATTTTCTATACAGAGGATCATTGCGTCCTATGCTTATCTATGGATTGTCTAGTCTTGTATTTTTATTAGTTTTAAATGTTGACAGTGTTGGTTTTCTTTGTTACCTCCCCATTCCGGACAGGAAGAATAAGAATTTTGTTCTTGCATACACATGTAAGTTTTTCATTGAATGTATCTATCACTATATGTAACAAATTTTCACTTTTGTTCTGTTCCTGGGTTGAAAGTGTGTTTTCCTAACCCGTTAGGTCTAGAACAGAAAGGAAAACGCTCTTATTCCAGAAAAACTTTGCTTCTGTAACCGGGACAATGAAATTTAGAAAATCGCATGTTTTCAAGAAAATTATCGATTTGCTTCCAATGCCGAGCTTCCTCCCTGAACTGTTACATTTGTCCAGATGTTTCTACAATTCTCCTGAACACTCTAGAATGTTCAAGAAACTTCCAGAACTTTCGAGAAACTCTCAGAACTTTCGAGAAACTCTCAGAAGTTTCTAGAACGTTCCTGAACGTTCCAAAAGTACATGTAGCTGTACAAGTATAAAAGCACAGGTGTCTTGAACCAAGATTCCAATGAAGTTTGCTATCCCGCGAATTTTGAGAGCCGACGGACCACTCAAGCAACTGCTACTTCTGCATGGTAAACCAAAAAATCGTTGCACCGGCAAAAATGCTCCTCAGATCGTTTATCTGGACATACCTTCTTCCATCGCCCCAGTACCACACATCTGCCAGTTCCGACTCCTTGGCAGCATCGACTATCTTCAGGAGACAGCAGCAAGTCAGATAGCGAGGCAGATACTGGAGATATGGACGATTCCGCAGATGAAGTTGGGGATAGAAAGCCGTACTTCCATAACCTGAAAGACGTGAACGATTTAATTAGGGACCTCGGGCTTACAAAATCGAATGCTGAGCTTTTGATATCCAGGCTCAAACAGTGGAACTTGGTTGATGACCCCGCACAAGTCATGGATCAGAGGAAGCGGAATCAAAGATTCTCCAACTTCTTCAGTCAGCGTGATGGGCTGTGCTTCTGCAACGATGCCGCCGGTCTATTCCAGGCTATAGGTAGTGCATGTAACCCTAGTGAATGGCGCCTATTCATAGACAGTTCATCCCAGAGCCTCAAAGCCATATTGCTTCACAATGGAAACAACTACCCGTCTCTCCCGATGGCCCACTCTGTGCATCTCAAAGAGGACTACACCAGTGTCAAAATGTTGCTGAGTGCATTAAAGTATGACGACTACGGATGGGAGGTCATCAGTGACTTCAAAATAGTATTAATATCATTCCTCATGGGTCTTCAAGGTTTCACGAAATTTCCCTTGTTTCCTGTCTCTGGGACAGCAGTGACACTAAGGCGCATTATCGCACAAAGGACTGGCGACAATGGACCGAGTATTTTGTTGGGAAGAGCAATGTGAAGTGGGAGCCGCTGATAGAACCTCATAAAGGGCTCATGCCACCGCTGCACATCAAGTTAGGCCTCATTAAGCAATTTGTCACTGCTCTTGACAAGGAGTCAGCAGCATTTCAATACCGCCAAGATCTTTTTCCAAAGCTGTCCGAGGCTAAGATCAGGGCTGTTATATTCGTTGGACGACAGATCAAGAAGATCATAGGGCTTCCTAGGTAATCACAAAGCTGAAAACTATGTGGAGTTGGTGCAGACTCTCATAAAGAATTACGCCAAAATGGGATGCAGAATGTCTCTGAAAGTCCATATCCTTGATTCGCATCTCGACAAATTCAAGGAGAACATGGGCGCCTACTCCGAGGAGCAAGGCGAGCGCTTTCATCAAGATATATTGGACTTCGAACTTCGTTACCAAGGACAATTTGGAGAGATTGATTCACAGTACAATTGTAAATCTACACATTTGTGTTTGTCTATTCCTTGTGCAATTTTTGTTTTTACACGATCATAATGGCGAAAATGAAAAAAAAATCTTTATTCCCCACAAAAAAAACGAGTATTCTTCGTGCTGTTGTGTAAGCAAAGTTTGTGCTTAATCAAATCATTTTTTCACATACTTTAGACATCAGCAATTGAAACATAACACTTAGAAGCCAGGAACAAAAATTGTGTTCAACTAGTGTTATGTATAATGTTAAGAGCGCTGTGAGACCAGGTACCAGCTGGGGTACATCACATGTATACAAATTATTATTTTACCAGCAAAATATGGGTGAGACTGCAATCAGGCTTATGTAGTAGATATATATGTCTCTTGTCTGCATGGCATTATCTTTTAACTAGAATTTTTAAGTCAATAGAGGACAGGAATAATAATATATTAGTGGAGAAAAGCAGCATTTGTTCTCCACTTTCCCCATCCAATTGATTTTCAAACAACCAAAACACACAAACTAATACAATAAAAAGATGGAGACAATTTAAAAAAGATGGATGTTTAATACAGTAAAACATATAGAAATGAATTGACATTAAATGATGTGATAAAAATCCACAAAAATCTATCAGCACAAAGACATGACCTACACCACCTCTAGAACCTAGTAATCTGAAAAGAAATAGAAAGGAGAATACTTTTAGGCTTGTGTAAATCAGGAAAGCATTTAGAAACAAACACCATTGATGGTTTCTAGGGACTAATGTTGTAAGTTGTATATAAATTTTTAACTAATTTAAATTTATGGTAAAATTTCATTCGCTAAATTTCTGAAAGTTCATGATTTATCTAACTCTTTTATTAGGTGACAAGGTAGAATTTATAAAAAGAATAAGAAAATGGTTATCAATGCATCCATCTGAATTTGTTTTTCCCTGCCAAAATATCTAATTTCCCACCTATATAACTTCCCACATGATATTCTTAAGAAATATATAAACTTACATAACATGGCATATATTAAAAGTCTAAAAAAATTGGATACAACAATTATAAAAAGGAATTGAAAAATATTGACTTTGTCCAGCACAAACACAGTGCAAGTACGTAATGTTGCCTTAATCTATTAGTGAAAGAGGAGGTGTAAGGAAGGATAGGCCACAAGGGAAATTAACTTATAATTAATAATTCATCTTAAAATAAGTACATGAAATTTAATTTAAAAAACAAATACAAAACATGCACTATAGCAACCCTCCACATAAGTATAAAATAAATAATCTCCATATACCTTAAAACTTTTGTAAAAATACACAATGGCGTAAAAAGAAAAAATTCTAATGCAGGCAATAATATAAATATGATTTAAACAACAAATAAAGGACATCCGTAAAAGGCACTGCTAGATTACGTCCCACTGTAATAAAACCACAAAAAGAACTAGAACTAAAACAATTTTACCCACATATAACTGAGTTCTACTGGAAAGAGACTACATGGAATGAGACAGACTCAAAGTTAGTGCTACATGTGCAATCCTCCTTACTGACAGTAAAGGGCAGGCAGGCACATACTACATAAGCCTAAAAGACATCTTTTACGTCAATAATGAAGACCGACGTTTGAAGGTATTAGTTATTGAAAAATAAGCCCTTTACAAAGAATCGCGCCAGGTTACACAAGTGCAATCCACTATTCTACACACAGTGCCCACATTTATAACAATGCAGACTTAATTAGCAGACCATAGAAACATATCCTCAATATTGAACAATAAATATTAGCTAACTGCACTGTACTCAACAAAGGCAAGTAGAAGTGACAGGGGCAGTTAACAATAAATAATAGAAATATCTACCCTGCCTAGCGATTGTAAGGATGATAGCCTCCATGAGCTGCGCCTCTCTTTTGCGCTTTACCGTAATTTGACTGACCTGTCAAAGAAATCAAGAATCTGTTAGAATTTTTTTTTACATTTAACCAAAAATCACATCCAAATACGCAAATAGGAATACAAATTTATTTTTTCATTTAAGCGATCTTCAGAATCTGAATTCAAATAACTTCAATGAACTTTAAGAGAACAGCATAAAGAAAGACTGAATTACTGTCACAACACCGTACAACAAAAATCTTTTTCTTATAAATTACTATTCTTGAGACTACTTCAGATCTTATCACAGATAGGACGCAAACTAGCAGCTTAACTGAATTAATAGCTACTTGTGGCATGTTAAAATTTGGACAAAAACTACTATTAAGGACCAATTTAAAAAACACAGCAGAAAGTACCTAAATAACCTTGAATCACACATATATATAAGTGAACCAGAAATGAACGAACTCATGTAAAATAAATCTGTTTATTTCTCATTAGAAAAAAGTTAATAAAATAAAAACAGAAGTTGGCTACAAAAACCTACAGCATAAAAATAACCATAGCAAAACAAATAAAAATATTTTTTAAAAATTGTTAACATAATTTCAAAACTGCAACACCATCTTATAAAATGTGAAACAACAATATCTGTCTTGATAACATAAATCAATAATTTTAAATTAAAAACAAGTGTTGACAACAAATTTAGAAAACCACAATCGAACAAACTTTGGTTTTCTTGGTAAAATTTGACCAGCTACTAATCACTAAGAATTAGATTACATAATGTATTTAATGTTAACACAAAATTATCTTTTTGAACTTAAATTGTGTATCATTTACTATCATGTATGTTTAAAACTAACTCCTGAAATATAATTCAGAAGGTAATCTAATTCTTATTGTCATAATCTGATCAAACCCAATAACATGGGAATGCTTTAAAAAAATAATAAAGAATAGTATTTTAAGCCTTCATGAAGGTATTCTTTCCTAAAAGATAATCAAAAGCATTTTGTCTTTCAAATTTTAAGCGACTAAAAATAATTAGCATCTTTTAACAAAGGTGCTTTTTCTTTACAAGCATTCCCATGCTCAGGATGGAGTGATGATCAATACGAGCACGGTTGATTCACTCACCTCCTCCCTGTCCATAGCCCCAATCATCATAACCTTTAAAATTATAAATCAAAACTGTTACAATGGCTGAAAAACTAACCAGGCAACAAATAAATTAACTTAAAGCTTAGTAAAAAATTTTAAATCACACCATGTGCACACACAAGTTTTTTTACTTTCTACTTTCTACTATATCTTAAAATTTAGTGCATTTTATATTATCTCATATTTACAACTTAAGGCTCACAGTTATTAAAATGAAATTTTGGGGCAAGAAAACTAAACTATTTTATTAAGAAACTAGAATTACTGTCACAATTGATAATGGAAACTAAGTAAAGGATACTTTGAAGGCACTAATAATTACTTTAACTGGGATGGCTATTAATAATCGTACTTTTTTATATAGAGCAAGCATCCAGTATCCACCATGAAAATGTAGCATAAGAATATAAGCATAAGAATTCTGAACTCCTATTAATGATTTCTTAAGATAAAACCTGAACCAACTTAATAAAACTATTTAGTTCAGAACACTCAACTTTCCTTGTTTCCTAGATTCTTTTAAATTCAAACCAGGAGAATTCTCTTATAAAAAAATTTGATAATCTCAAAGATAACCTAATACCTATAAATATTTATTCAACCCTTCGTTAGGAAATAAAAAGTTATAACATTTTCCTTTTTTGTAGTTATAATACTAGAATGATGGAGCAGGGTGTGGAAAGGGGGGCTGGAAAGGGGGTTGGGTAGAGGGGCTGTACAAAAGAAAGCCACATAGTATGTGAGTTTAACACAGTATATTTGCTGGGAAGATAGCAGTGATCACTGTTTTCCATTTGACAGAATTTTAGGTAAGATTCATAGTACAGCAGGGTTAAAGAATATTAAACAACCAGGACTAAAATATCCTTATTTGTCCACAACACCAAGTCCATGCCACACAATTAGATGAACCTTGACAACTCCAAAATCTTGAAAACCAGTACAGCCATACTGAGTCTGTGACATCAATCCTGAACATACTAAAGCATGCTTTTTTTGTCTTATAATGCTATATTTCGATTTAAAGAAAAAAGGCACCTGTCGCCATTATCAGAACGATTTTTTTAAAATTCTTTTTTTGTTTGTTTTTAAAACAACCTCAATTCACAAAGCAAATGAGGAAAAAAATCAAAATTTTAAAAAATCAACCCACCCCTTATTGTAACAATCAAACTACTCACCACCATATCCATAACCATAAGTCTGGTCATATCCACCATTATTCCAACCGCCATATCCACCGTAACCACTTCCATATCCGTAATCGCCTCCATATCCGCCATAACCATATCCCTGGTCATAGCCAGGATATCCGCCATAGCCGTAACCATAACCTTGATTATAACCATAACCTCCTTGAAAGCCACCTGAACATATAAAAGATATATATTAATAAAGGTAAAAAATAAATAGAATGGAAAAAACTCTGGTCTTAAAAAATGTAATAATAAAAACATATAAGTTTGAAGTTGGGGATAAAAATGCACACCTCTTCCACCACGACCACCTCGTCCAGCAGGCCCAAAGCCACGACCCCTTGGACCACCTCTAACACTAGCGCCACCGGGAGGAGTTGCTTTCTTCACTTCAACCTGGACAATAAAAAGAATGCTTCAAATCCAATTTATGCGCATTATGTTACTTAACAGAGCACAAAGAGATTCGGGACAGAAAACAAAAACAAGAGGTAATATTATACTTAAGTTGGTCCTTTATGAAATGAACAGGGTCATAAAACCTTGCAAACTGAACAGTTTTATTAAATATTACCATTGAAAAATAACCCAGTGTAAGTTCCAAATATAAACACACTCAGTTTGCATAGTCTTATAATTTAAAATTACAATTCAACATGCAAAAGCTACAACTACCAACTTCTGGAACAAAACCCCAGCACTGGATTGGCAAAATAGTGATTAACTGGAAAGCCTCAGCCCTTACAATATGATGGAAATTATTAAGAGAATTTAAGCATGAACCTGAAAAATGTTTGAAAGAACAAAAAAATGAAGCTATTAAAAAATAAAGGACCAACATATCTTCTCTTAAAAAATCCAAAAAGCACTGTCCCAAATCTTCTTGTACTAGTACTGAAAAATTGTTAAGGAAAATGTTGGGGAAATACAGTTTAACATTTATGATTAAATTCTCAAAAATCAGGAAATTCTGGTCAATTAGCTTGGAAGCCATCAAAAAAGGAAACAAAAACAAATTGGAAAGGCACCTGTTTGGCAATGAGAGAAAAAAATTAAATCCATGAATCGATTTTAATTGTTAGCATTTAATGATTATCTTTATTGGCAAGGGATAAATGTAAACTTTAATATTTCTTTCAAGAAAAGAAGCATGGATTAACTGTGTTTACATTTATCTTATGAGCATAGACCAACTTAGAGTTTATGGTACCTCACGGCCCACATCACTCCGAGCTCCTTTGTTCCATCATTTCCGTCTCCTGCAGGAAAAGTGGAACAAAATCAGCTTCAGTCGCAGTTGCACAACATACACAGGGGGAAACAAAGCTCATTATCATGCTGCCATTTTAAAAACTGAAGTGGGTCTTATGATTCCCAAAGTAAACAAGAACTTTTTAACAATGACATTTACCAGAACTGTAGACATTTAATTCAGGCCAGCACTTCACTGTGGGAAATTTTAACTCGTTTATTCAGATCCTTTTAAAAGCTTTAAACTTACACTTGATGGAAAAAAGTGAAAATTATAAAGATTGGTCAACATGAAGCTTTATGGAAAAACTTAACATCTTTAATGATTTTTAATTATGTTGAGTAAGTGGCTTGAAAAAAAACATACCTCTTGTGTTCCGATTTTGTGATTTGTCTGCTCCAAGCACTTTTTCATGGCAGCTGCTTTTTTGAATTCTACAAAACAGAAAGCTCTTCTTTGTTCCTTTGTTTTATCAAAAGGAAGTTCAAGCTTTTCAACCTGTTTTTTTTAAAATATAAGAAGACAACTTAAGTAGTAATGGAAAGATATAGAACTATATATTAAATTCAAACCAATCCTAAACAAATATCACAATTAAAACAAATAAGAAATCTACTTACTGTTCCAAAAGTCTCAAAGTAAGCTTTTACTTCATCTTCAGTTATTGCTGGATCAAGTCTACCGACAAATACTTTTTTGTTGACTGGTCTAGGATTCGCTCGTTTGGGGTCTATTGTTCTGCCATGCAATTTGTGTTCTTTTTCTGCTAAAACCTGAATTAGATAAAGGAATGTTGTCTCAAATTTTTATTAAAAAATGATTTTGTGGTGTAAATAATACAACACAAGATTATTAACTGTCTACAATAAAGATCACAGATAGATAAGTGAGATATGGAAAAATGTAAAAGAACAGAGAAAAATACCTTGTCAACTGAATCTGCTGAAGCGAATGCAACAAAACCAAATCCTCTTGATTTCCTTGTTTCTAGATCTGTTTTAAGTGTGCAGTTTGTGACTTCTCCAAATTTTTCAAAATATTCCCTGAGATCCTCTGGTGGGGAAAAAAATGTATTCATTTATAATATAAAGCTGATGAACCTTATGGATTAATAGAACTCTTGATTTGAAAAAAATTCTTTGAAAACTTACTTGTAGTGGTCTCCCAACTTAGTCCACCAACAAATACTTTTCTGTGGAAAAGAAAATATACATTAATAAATTAATATCTAGCAAAGACTTTGGTAAATGGTGTCCTTCACAGCCACTGGGTCTAATAAGCATATTAATTTACATTTGGGATGGAAACTTATAACAAGAAGCAGAATGTACATTCATAATAAAGGAATGCCTATTACAACTATTCATTAAGATGAAAAGTAATATATGTATGCACCACATCATGCCATATGACTTTGGCCCTCTTTATACATTATAAAAGTAATGATCAAGCATTTGGACTGATTGGAATATTAATTCTGTAAAAAAAATAAGGATAGAAAGGTTTGCAGCAGTGTTAAACTTTTATCCTAATATAAAAATCTCTTGATGCCTAATTGTTTTCTTAAAAAAATATATTAAGTTGGGGAAAGAAAGTGCATACAGTCCCAGTTAGCTCCAATATCGGTCAACCCGACAAACCTATTAAGTCAATGAAGGGGACCCCAATACTCTTTTGCCAATCATGCACGTCTTTGCTCCACTGCACTAACCAGTGGTGAAATAAGTTCATACTTTTGGAGAAAATTTAGCTCATATAAAAAAATGATTCAAAATCAATACTATCCAGAATACTGGTATGAGATAAGTATTTCCATTACACTTTTAGCACACACTTGGGTGAATAAAAAATAATAGATAATTAGGAATTATCCATATAGATACAGGATCAAGTTACATTTTTGAAGTCAAAAGGTAATCTCTAATTCTTAACTTAGACCCCTAGGCGGAATTAAATAAGTTTGTATCAGGAATGTTCCATCTAAGGTCTCTGTGCAATTCAACAAATTTATGAGAATGGTTGCACATCACACCAATTTTTTTTTATACCTCACTTAAATATACGAGCGGCCATGCAGTTTAAAGCAAAAATTTGATTATCAGGAATGCTAATTGCTACACAGCCTGTGACTATCAATTAAGTCCAGTCGGACATTATCGAGGCTAAAACTGAGAAAAAGGTGTAATGACAAAAGTTACTCTGAGAATGTTCAAGGGTGAGGAAATTTCTGTGATGTGATACCCTGAATAGATAGGCATAGGTTATTTTACAAATGTGAGGCATTTCCTGTTATGTAGTTGTTAAATTTAGGCCAATATGTGTTTGCAACACTTACAAATTTTAGATTTTGGTTACCATAAGGAAATAGGTGGTAGGCCTAATTAGAACATTCTCAATAAATTATTAACATTTAAATATGGCCCTGAATCCATAACCACATTTTGATAAAAAATTTCTGGACTGGGTAAGCCCTGAGCCTGGATTATTTTATAAAAATTTAAGTCTAAATCTAATTACGTACTTTTGGGCATAATACTTAATTAAAGCAAGTTTGAGTATGAGTTAATTTTGAATTGTGTAGACTTAATTACTCATACTCAATCATAGCTCTAACTACATGACATTACAATTTTATAATACTGGATGCCACTTGCAAATGCCAAACATAAAAATAAAATGAATTAAAATAAATTATTTTAAATTCAAATTATATTTATCATCATCTATAGTCTATGGCACTACAGCCCATGTATGGCACTACAGCCCATGTACGGCCCTGGCCTGCTACACCACATCCTTCCATTCGGATCGGTCTGTGGCTTTCCTCCTCCACTCCCAAACCTCCAGCTGATGTATGTCCATTTCCACATCATCGATGTCTTGGGCGACCAGTGAGTCGTCTGCTCTACATTCTGGCATCCTTTCAACATGTCCTGACCAGCGTAGTCTTCCTTTTTTAATAATTGTGACTATGGGTAGGGTCTTTGTACAGATGGTATAGTTCTTGGACGTCTTGGTTTGTTCGAATTCTCCAGATATCATTATCACCGGGCCATATATTTTCCTGTGGATTTTCCGCTCCCAGGTCTAGAGCAGGTTTTCTGCTTTTCTGGTCAGGGCCCAAGTCTCACTAGGGTATGTTACTACCGGTCTTATGATAGTGGTGTATATTGTTTTCTTGGTTTCCCTTGAGAGGCTTTCGCTTCCTAGAAGTTTTTGTAAGCTGAAGTAAGAGTTGCCTGCTGTTATCCTTTCTTTCACCTCCAATAGTATCACATTGTGTTTGTTTATAGTTGCCTCTCTATATTTGAAAGTAGCAACTCTCTCAAATTTGTGGTTGTTTATAGCGATGTTATCATCAGCATGGGTGTTTCGCGACATAATCATATAATTAGTCTTCTGTTCATTTATAACAAGACCAGCTTCGGCAGAGGCATTTTCAAGCTCCCTAAAAGCTTTAACTATGTCATTACGGTTTCTACCCAGTAGAGCTATTATCTGCATATGCCAGGTACTGTAGTGGTAGGCTATACAGGGTTCCCGATGGTTTTTGTTCTGTTATACTTCTCTGGAAGTAGTTAGTTATAGTCCCGCTGGGACTCATGTATGCTTCTAATCATTTTTCCAGTGTGATGAAGAGCATACATGAAAGTGAATCTCCTTGTCTGAGACAGCGGTCAACCGTGAACTCCCTTGTGTATTCTCCCTGACCCTGCACCTTGATTCTACTTTCGGAGCTGGCCATTGTCATGTATATAATAAATATATATAAGCTTATATATATAACTATAAAAAATTATACGAAGTGGCTGCTCGTCCAGAAGAAGCATCGATACTGCTCGTCTCGAAGTTCGAAACGTGTAGCATCGATACTGCTGTCTATTTTTAAATTAAAATAGTAAAAGAGTTTCGTTTGAGTTGTTTTTTTTTAAGGTTGTAGTTTCAGTTTTAGGGTCTGGGTTAGGTTTAGGTGTCTATTTTTTAACTTCGAGACGACTAGTATTCATGCTGGATTAATCGAACATCGAGACGAGCAGCATCGCCCAAAATTATATTACTATTACAAATATGTTTTATTATTTAGAAAATAAAACTGGTAGAGATTGCAAGGCCAAAAAATTATTAGCCTGTTTTAAAAGAAAGAGATTATTTAGAATATTTAGATATTAAATTAAGTTCCCATTCACCATTTTAATAGTTTAACTTAGTTATAACAATTCTTCAAGCCATGTAGTATAAAGAATCCATTTTAATTTAAAGGCTCAGCACCATGACTGAACGTGGCTATGCTTATAGTACTAAGTACGGCATGCTACTAGTACTAGGGACGTAAACCGTAAAGTTATCTGTAAAAAGTTCAGAAGGTATTTGTCTACTTAGACTTTGGAAACTTGGCGCTTTAATTTTAATGTTGCTAGTGAAATCGCTCTAAACTCTAAATATAATTAACTGTCACACGTCACTGCTTGACATTTGACAATAATATTGTCAAATTATATCAATTTAGGTCCATTTTTTTTTATTTACGGGAATGTGCATTTTGAGTGTGGGGGGAAAATGAATAAGGGAAAGATTTCGAGACCAGCCTCGTTTTCAAAATACCCTAATTTGTATTGCACGGCATGCACCTCCGAAAGAAAAAAAAACCTCACCTGTCATCATCGCCATCGTCATCTTCGTCAACAGCCATCTGTTGGTTTTCTGAATTATCTTCTGTGTTTTCTGCATTACCATTTTGTTGTTCATCAAACTTTTCGTATCCTTCATCTTGTTGCATTTCATCAGCCATTTTAATATTAAAATATAAAACACTTAAATACACTAAACACAACTTCCCCACGCGCACAACGCCAAGCCTCTTCCTGAAAAGAAAGAGATCACGTGACTAATCTAAAATATTGTCTCGCATTCTCACGAGCTTAAGAAATTTTATCTTACAAGCAATGCTGTTAAATTTTTTTATCACTTTAATAAAAATTTTAAGCTGGATAAAATTTTAGAATGTTTATTAAATACACTGTGTTTAAAAAAAATAATGTTTTGTGATAAAATGGCATTCATGACGTCATGCGAACGCGAGTATTTTCACCTTTTTTTAAACGTTAAAGAGATATAATTTTTTGTATGACATGATTCATGATTTATGTCGATTCATAAATAATTTTTTAATTATATGGAACAAATTTAACATTTTTCAAATTTGAAGTGAAAACTGGTAAAATTAAGGTAGAATTTGAACAAGGTATGGGAAAACATAAAAAATGGTTACAAGAAAAGAAACCTTGACTGGGCCTCAGTGTCGCTTTTCGGTATTCGGCACCATTGGTGGCTAAGGCTTGTTTTACTTGGTTCGAATTCAACACCAACTCACCAGAGTTAAAATACTTAAAATAAAGCATAATATTGTTAAAAATTACTTTACATTACTAAAACTAAAAGTGCTTTCAATTATCATATAAACTAAACCAACTAAATATTTTACGACATAAAAGTAATAGTTGTAATTATTCGTAATAATATTATTCATATAATTTTCGTATCTGTTTCAGACGCTCCTTCTATACAGAAGATTATTGCGTCCATGGGCGTAGGGAAGGGGGGGCAAGGGGGGATTTGCCCCCCCCCCTGCATTTGAGAAAAAAAATGTCATATAGTTGTTACAATAAAAATGAACTAAATTTCTTGAAAGTTTATTACATGGAAGACAGTTTACATTTATCAAACATAAAAAAGAATTATATCTGCAAGTATAACTGATTACATTACTGATTGTTCTAAATATTCCAGTTGTTTAACAATTTCTGTAACATTTTCAGCAAAAATCCGCAAGCTTTTATATTTATGTGACCATCTAGTTTCACATAGCAAAGGAACATTTAGAATAAGTTTTATTTGCTGATTACTTTCTCGAAAAAACACTATAATTGACTTAATTGTTCCTATTGTGTTTCGTACAACATTCACATTATTTAAATCGTTCACAACAAGATTTAGTTTATGAGTTTATGTGAACTGCAATGTAAAAATGCTGCTTTTGGGTATTTTTTTCGAATTATTGCTTGGACTCCTCCTTCTTTACCTGCCATTGTAGAACATCCGTAGTATCCTTGACCAACAAGCTTTGTCATATTTAATCAAAATTCTAATGAATTAGTAATGATGGTGTTGTCTAAACCTTCAGCTGTTCTATTGACAATTGTAATATATCCCAGAAATTCTTCTGTGACCATCATTTTCCCATTTTGTTCTTTGACAAATCTAACACCAAGTGACATCTGCTCAATGGCTCCTGAAATGTCATTTGTCTCGTCGGCAAGTATAGAAAATGCAACTGAATTATTTGCTTCACGAACAATGTCTTCACGCAAGAGAGACCCACAAATTTCGATTTTAGTGTTTTGCGTAGTTGCCGAGATACACTCAGCGGTTACCCGTCAAAACGGCCCCAGACAAAACGGCCCCAGACAAAACGGCCCCGACATAACGGCCCCGGCCAAAACGGCCCCAGACAAATTGTTAACATTTTTTAACATAAAACATTAATTTTTTTTTGCATTTTAAGCTTTCGTCAAATTTTTCACCCTTAAAAAAAGTGTTTAAAATTGTAAAATTATTTCTTGTGATGTTATTATATTGTTTCTTGTCAACAAACAACCGTTATTGGTACCATTTCGCGTAAAGGCTATTAAATTCACTTTTGTGGTGTTATTATTATTGTTTATTGTTAGCTAAACCTGACACTGAATAGGTGAGTAAAAATACGAATATATTTGATTGTAAATTTTACTATTAGTCCATCTATTAGTCCAGGGCCGTTTTGTTGAGGGCCGTTATGTCGGAGCCCAATTGTCGGGGCCGTTTTGTCCGGCGCATTTTGTCGATGAACCATACTCAGCACTACAAGAACCAAATTGACAAACGATTACCAAGAACTTCATCTCCAGATTCAACACGAAACTCTAACAGTTCATACAAATTACCAGAATTTGATTCTGTTCCACGAAGTGCTAAAACATGCATGCAGCAAAATAGGATTGTAGAAATGATGGGACCCAGTTTGTTGCGATTTTCTTGAATTTGTCTTCTAAATGATGAGTCCAACTGCTCATCTATAGAAACTGCTTTGGCTTCCAATAAAGCAAATAAAATTGCTTGCATCTTCATGAGAGCCTTTGTGCCATAATGTGCTTTGCAGGTTGCTACGTGCATCTTCGTTGAAATCTTTATATTTTGTACATGGTTTTATGACAAATACCCACTGAACTCATAGAATTACTTTTTGCAGAAACAACACGCAATATTTGCAAAAGGCACCTATTAACATTTGCGAGTATACAAGCCACGGTGAATAGTCTGATAACCATGCATATCTAAAAACTGAAAACTCTGTTTCCCATCACTGTCAGCTCTAAAATCATAATTTTTATCAAGGGTCCAACAATCACGAATCAGCTGCAATTTCAACTTATTTGAAAGGTCGTATGTCCCAGACATACCTTCCAGTATCCAATTTAGGAAATGAATAAGTGTCAGCGACAATCAAATTAGGAACAGTTGCTTCAGTTGTGTCTGGCTGTTGAACGTGTACTGTTGTCCTCAATGCCAATGATAAGTCAGATGCTGCAGACGCCCCAAAATCTTCTAATAACAGCATTTCGGAATCCCGCGATTGGTCTACTTTTCGACTTTTTTTTAGCCTGTAAAAAAATTTCCGGTATCCATCCTTGGTAATCCTGCAGTTTCTACACGTATATTATTTCACAGCAAATTTCAATTTTCTCGTGAGAACTTAAGTTTTTAATTTATTAAATGCATTAATAAATGTTGTATTTTAGCTATTACAGCACTACTTTGTAAGTTTTATTAATTTCTAAGGCTTTTTTCGACCCTTATTTTATACTGAACTTGAATTTAATTGAAAATTGTACCTGTATGGCATTGTCAGTTAAAATAAAAAAAAGTGGGTTTTTTTGCCCCCCCCCCTGGAAAAATTCCTAGCGACGCCCATGATTGCGTCCTACGCTTATCTATGGTTTGTGTTTAGTCCTGCATTCTTATTAGAGTTTTAAATGTTGATAAAGTGTTGGCTTTCCTGGTTTCTTCAGGCAACCCATTTCACGCCCGAATTCCGGACGGGAAGAAAGAAAATTTGTATGAGTTTGTTCTTGCATACGGAATAAGAAAGGTGTTTTTATCCTTATGTCTATCTGAGGGTTGTATTAAGTTATCTTTGTGTTGTATTTCTAAATTAGAATTAATTGCTTTATGTATGATTACTACTTTGCTCTTGGTTCTTCTATCCTCTAGTGTTTCAAGGTTTAATGATTTAACTAATGGTGTTATTCTTGTCAGTTTTGAATATTCTCCAGTAATGAATAGGGCAGCTCTTTTTTGGATTTGTTCTAGTTTATCAATGTTTTCTTTGGTGGATGGGTGATTTTAAGTTTAAACAGATTTGACTTAACAGCATCTATCACTTCAGGAATAGAAGTCAGTTTATTTACTGATGAAAATAATCTATAGAATAATTGAGTCACAGCAAGGGTCAAAATCTTACAAAAAGACCTAGATTAACAACAAAAATGGAAAAATTATTGGAGTATGCCTTTCCAACCCAGAAAAATGGCAAAGAAAAGTAAACCAATAAATGCGTACTAAAGATGCAAAGTACATGTACTAGGCTTAGGTTAGGAGGACTTCGGATCGGTGCTTATTTTCTCGCGTAACGCACCTTAAAGGCATTCCGGCACCTTTTTTCCCCCATTTACTTTTTACAAAATTATTATTAATTATTACTGCCCGAAATGCATTTTCAGGTTGCGTTATGGTATATTTTTTTTAAAGAAAAGAAAAAAGCACTGCTTAGGACTAATAATAAATAGTGAATTATCATGGAATCCTCATGACAATGAAGTAATAAAAAAATCCAACAAAAGCTTTAGGTCTAAAAAAAAACTAAACCTTTCCAAAAAATATATATAAAAATTAATGTAATTAGAATATAAAACTAAATTGTTACATTTCTTTGGTGAGGCGAATAGTAGCCTTTGAACCGCTCCGTGCAAAAAAGTACAAGAAACACTCGATAATTGAAGAATAAAGACAAGCTAGCAATGATACATACGGCAATTTTCTTTGTAAATACAATACTATGATATCAATACATCACTCAGATAGACAAAGGGAATTTAAAAAAAACACATTTCGTAAGAAGACGACAATATAAAAAAAAATCAACAGACATACAAATTCTCGTTCTCCCCGCCCGGAATTCGGATGTGTAATGGGTTGACTGTTGACTGAACAAACCAGAAAAAACCTACATTACATGTATTAACATTAAAAACTGTAATAAAAATGCAAGACTGGACATAAGCCATGGATAAGCCTAGGACACAATAATCTAATGTATAGGAGCGTCTGTAACATATAAGATTAGATAAATAAATCCGACTAAAAATTCCCTTTAACAATAATTTGTAAAAATATATTTTAAAAGCGTTCTCAATAACTTATGGATAAATGTTTTCTTCTATCTATAACATCAATATTGGATTAGGGGGAAAATAATAGAATAAAAGACTTTGAATGTTGGAAATTATATTTAAATACATGACCTACATCAGTGGTCCCCAATCCCCGGCCCGCGGACCGGTACTGGTCCGTGGACCAAATGGTACCGGGCCGCCAAGAAACATTACATTATTTCCTTTGTTTTGACTGAGGTGTATTTTTTCTTGGGATTGTACGACTTTCTCAATACAAATCCTTGGAGTATTTTGATTTTTTTTTCAATACAAAAAATAACACGAAGGACAGTCTATGGTCATCATATTTGATGGCTCACCGTATTGCTAAGGCCAAAAGGCAATTCACTATAGACGAAGGCTTAATCTTGCCCTCTACTGAAGACATTTGCCGTGAACTTTTAGGATAGGTTATTATTTAAAATATAACACACGAGATACGACCCGTGGCGTAGCATACGCCGCAGACATGCTCATCATAGATAGTGCAAAGAACGGGAGGAGGGGTGAGAGAACGGACACAAACAGCAGCACGAAGTAATGGAAAAAAGCAGAATAAAACATTTAAAAAAATTTTTAAAAATAAAATGTTCACGCTGGGGCTTAAACTCAGAACTTTCCGCGTGCGAGGCGGACGTGATAACCACTACACTAAGAGTCATATGTTATTCTGTGAAGGGACAATGCAAGTGAACGCAAGAAGCATCGTTGCTCCCCCCCCCTTTTTTTTCCCTTTCTTTTCATCCCACTACGCTTTGCCAACTGTGATCGGTCGACCCCATCGAGAGTCATTCGTCATGCTTTCTTGCACATAGTGGTTTAGGTGAATTATATATATACATTTGCCTTTTTCGGCTAGCACTGTGACTTGAAGCATTTTGGAAATAGCCGGAAAAATTGAGGCACGATTGAGGATTTATATATCAATATGATACACACTCTACAGATATCTATAACAATACAATACTATTATTACTATTTGTGTATGTGCCATATCTTTAACAGAAGGATGTGCATGATGATGCATGTGCACTATCTTTGCCAACCAACACAACAGAAGCAGAAATATTCAAGTCATTGAAATTTGTTCCCTCTAGGGCTCGTTGGTCCGTGTGCAACGTACAAAACCTCGAGTATAAAGTTGCACAGCACCCATTTTTTGGCAATATTTTACCAAATTTGCTGCGCGGTATCTCTAAGCTGCTGGGCGGCGTCGGTCAGATATCTGCGCGGCCGCGCACCCACGCAGCTTAAAGGGAACATTGATCACTGAATCCCAATATTTTATATCAATTAAGACAACTAAAATGGTCCGTTTGTTTCGGAATATGAACAAATGGAGCCGCTGCCATGACCTGACGACATACTAGTTTATAAGGTTAAGGAGGTTGCACCTGAAAGTGAATCTACGCATTGTATCATTCACAGGGAAATGCAGGCTGGCCGAAAAATCTCACCAGAATTTAAGTGTATGATTGGTGTCATTAAACTTATTTACCCAATCAAAGCACACGCCTTTAAATCGCGCTTGTTTGAACAACTTTAGCAGTGCACAGATGTCTTTTCTTGTAGACAGTAAAAAGATGAGTATCCAGAGGAAAATCGCCTAACAGAGTACTAGAATAACGAGAGCCATTGCAAAGATTTCTATTAGCAAAGAAATCACCGAGGGCAGCACATTTCAGTGGTAATACGTTATATGGGTCGCAAAACTGGCTTACCTGTGTGACATATTCAGCCTGCTCAATTAACTATAAATATAATAGGGGAAATTACAACTTTTTTCATTCAAGTTGGCAGAAAAAAGTACCTCAGTATAAAGCGTGTGATCTGAGACAATTTGAATTTGTTTCGAACATTAGCTGGGATTTTAGACTTGACTGAGCCTGAGCATTTATTCACGATCACCTGTTTTTGCTTTTAAAAGAGTTTGAGTGCTACTTTCCAGACACTATAGACCAACGAACTGGTAAGGTATGGATCCGCGAGCCATGTGTTAACAAACCAGGCGAATCTAGTACGTCTTTGCAAAAAGATCAAACCGCTGGAGATAGCAAATGACAGTCTTAAAACTACGCTCGAGGCAACAATTTTCCCGCTGTTCTGAAATCCCTATTGCCATTTTCGACATCTTATCTGTTTGAAGACAGGTTTTCAGCAGTGAGAGCAACCAAAACAACAAAAATAAACTGAAAATAAGCAAGAAATTTCGGGTGTCATTGTCTCCTATTACCCCCAGATGGAACCTTCTCGGTGCAGAAGAATATGCTCAGGGTTCCTATTGATTTCAAAATGTTCAATGACTTATATTCATTTTATGGTGTAACTGCATTTTATTTTGAAGGTTTGTAAAAATACAATTATATTAAAATTATCAAATCAAAACTATATAAAATATAAACAATCAACGTCCACCCCAAGGCAGTGGGGCGCGGTAAAACTTTCAAACGTTGACCGGTCCGCGGTGATAAAAAGGTTTGGGACCACTGACCTACATGATAGGTTAGCCTAATTTGGTGACGCAGCATTTAGTCTCCTCTCTTGCTTCTCTTCCTTTACATTGTAATAGCTTGTGATTAGTTTTCGGCGTTACCCTCTTGAAATTTCATGAATGCTCTAAAAATGTTTGAAATTCTTCAAGACAATTAAGAAAATTACATTCATTACATTTTCTGTTCTGGAAGTTTTTTGCCAAATGACTTTGAGACACATAAGGCGAAGGATGGACGAATGTAGGTACAGATACCATAGTCAGAAGTCAGAGCCGTAGCTAGTATGTAATTTGCACACGGAGATAAACTATAAAATTGCCCTCTCCCCATTTAATTAATAACTTGCCATTGTTCACTTAATAAAATATAATTTGGTAAACCTCATTATGGCGGCCCTATAAACCTCATTATGGCGGACCTATAATTTGGCGAACGAGGATATGCTACCCCATCTTCATCCACTCTATAGATAGGTGGTCACGGCTATTTTGATAGGTGGTCACGGCTATTTTGATAGGTGGTCACGGCTATTTTGATAGGTGGTCACGGCTATTTTGATAGGTGGTCACGGCTATTTTGATAGGTGGTCACGGCTATTTTGTTAGGTGGTCACGGCTATTTTGTTAGGTGGTCACGGCTATTTTGATAGGTGGTCACGGTGGTCGAGTGGCATGCGCGCTCGGCTGGCGTACCGAGGGTCAAGGGCTCGAATCTCCGCGAAGGCATGGATTTATATAGATCAGACATACGTTTAGAGAAATTGACATGCATAAAGACAGATAAATCATATGTCCATACATAGATGCAGCCAAATAGAATAAAATGCATGAATATGTTCCAGGGTAGACTGATATTTGGACTAAAGACAAGCCATTCTTTCCCTCTATGACTGTATGTCTGGATTGTTCGGAATTGTCACCAGCTTTTCTGTTCTAATATTAAAAATGTAAGCTTGTTGCCATTGTTGGATAAGTATGACTTTTTTTCTTTTAAAATTTCTTTTATTTTTTAAATCAACTTTTATGTCATGTGCCGTTAAGTGTTGGTTACCATTTCTCTTAATATGTTAATCGTATTCATCTAACATTTAACAAGCCGAATATCAAATATCAATATTTAACTTTCTAAATCTATCACCATTTATTCTTATGCTGCATAACATCCAGGAATAGGATTCTAACTTTATTATAAAAAGAGCCAATGATCTGATTATCAGATGTAAAAGGCTAAGAATATTAATACATTCAAATATTTTTAAAATGTTCAATGAAAATGTCCCCCCCCCCAATTATCATAATATGTCATGGATATCAGGATTTTGGATTATCATAATTATGCGAATGATACTTAATCATACATTAACTAAAACGGAAATACTTTGTATCCAGGCAACGCTTGACGCTTTCAGTAAATGGGGATAATGTAAAAAGATTCATTGTGGTCAACATCAGAAATTTAAAAAAAAATTGAAACCAGGAGTGCATTGTGTTGATAAATTGTAATATTGAGTTTTATCTGGCGTGTAGATTTATGTTTGTTTATATAGATATATAGCCTATATATATTTACATGTAAACTGCGAAATTATTGAGATCGTATTTTGTTAAGTGATAAGTCAAGTCTTCATCTTCTCTTCTAAACTTCACTTAGTGAAACTTAGTCTCTTAGTTCACTTTGATTTGACTTGATAATGTCTTAATCCAAGTTTGGTAAGCTAGTTACCATATTGAACAGTTTCTAATTCTAAATGCTTAGAAATAGTTAAACTTAGCTAATTTTACAAAATGTGAACTTAGATATTTAATTTTACTGTATCGCTTATACTTATTTGAAATTTAGATAGTGATAGTCATTTGAGTTGTAGTAGTATTTTTTGGTCATAGTCATAGTTTAGATTGTATTGTGTATTAGTATTAGTAATAAAAAAGATTGTTCATTGCTGCATTAAAGAAAAGGTAAATTTTTTCAAAGGTATGTTTCATATTTCATGGAAAATATAAATTGTTTTTCTAAAGACCAAATGTTAGAGTTAGAAAAAAAGTTTAAGTTTAGGTTTTTGAGACCTTTTACTTTTAGTATGATCTATGATAGTATGCCTATACCTATAGCATATATAGGCCATGATTAACAATTTAATAATTTGTCATATTACATATATTGGATTATTTTCCCTTATCCCCCCATCCCCTTATTCCCACTTCCCAAGAGCACAGATTTATTATTATTATTAGGCTACATTTATTTTAACTTTAATTAACCACTAGTGATTCTTATACTCAAAGGTTACTGTTTCAACTCTTCAAATAATTATATTTTAGCTTTATTATACCCCTAGAGATTTCTATTCCCAAAGATTTCTGTTTCAACAACTAATTATAGGCCAAATTATAAGTTTATAGTCTTCTCTTGGTAGGCTCTTAAATTGATAATGTTTATTAAAGACACTGAATTGTATCTCAACAAATTTCCAACTCTCTTATTTTGCTGGTTTAAAATCCAATTTAAACTTCTGTTTCTATTTCTTGACATTTGCTTGTTCCTAAATTTTTAATATATAATGTTACATTTATGAATAATGTATTTTTGTAGAATTTTATAATGGAAAATTAATTATTTTTTTTTATTATAACAAAGTTACAAAGGCATTAATTTACATTAATTAAAGAGTGAAAAAATGCTTGTTTAAGTTAATATTCATAAGATTTTTCATTTTTCCTAATTCATAAATGTTCTTCCTGAATCTGAAGTCAATGAAATGGCAGCTGCAGCTGTTGCATCTAATGTGGAAGAAAATCTACGTATTTTAGCACAAACAAAGCGCATTCGTGTTAATGAGTTCTTTCAGGACTATGATAAACTGAGGTCTGGATTTGTCACAGGTTCGGAACACCAATTAGAAATTAAATTATAAAATAATTTTAGATATTTTTCGTTTTAAAATGCCAACAAACAAGGTGTTTAAAAGTATTTCAAAGTTGAGGGTTATAAATTTCATGAATACTACATGTATATATAATATAAGTTAAAAAAATTAAATAATAGTACACTAATGTATTATAAATTCATGAGATAATTTTTTTTCAGCTCCTCAGTTTTTCAGATGTTTATGGCAAACTCTTTCAGTGAAACTAAGTGAGGATGAAGAGAGAGCACTATGCATGAAATATGGCTTGATGCAAGATGGAAAGATCAATTACAAAAAATTCTGTCAAGCTATTGAACTTAATTTTGATCCCAAAAATATCTATCAATCTCCAGAGGTTCAGGAAAGAGTACCATTGGAATAGTAAGTGTGTTAAAAATGTAAAAAAAACTGTATTCTTGTTATGAAATTTTAAGGCACTAGTGATTGTGTAAGTGTGTTAAAAATATAAACAAACAAAAAAACGTATTCTTGTAATGAAATTTTAAAGCAAGCTTAAATTTTATAATTATATAATCAATTAAATTTAAAAAAATACATCCAACCACTGGCCACGCAAATATCTCACCGATGCCGCGCAGCAGCTAGAATTACAGCATAGTAAATTTTGTAAAATATTGCACAAAAATGGATACGGTGCAACTTTTCATCAAAGTTGTTTACTTTGCACACGGACCAATGAAGCTTAGAGGGAACATTGCAACCAATAGAAGAAGACAACTAAAATTGAAAAGCAAATAAATTTACTCTAGAAAAATTGATGCAAAAAAGAATTTTGTTTGAGTACAAATAAGTATTTCATTTTAAAATTGTATACTAATGAACAAAATTCTGCTATAAAATTAAATCTTTAATAATTATGATTCAGGTTCAAAGAAAAATTAGTACATTATTATCATTTTTCAATTATGGATAAATAGACACTTATTTATTTATATGTCTGCTCTACGTTTATTTTTATTTGATTTGTTTTTGACTTTCTTAAGAAATACCGTATATACTCGTTCGCAAGCCGACCTTTTTTGGACAAAATCTAGGGGAAAAAATGGGGGTCGGCATATGAGCGGGTCATAGGTGATTTCTGCATGGATATTGAATATCAGTGTTGTTATTGTAGATTATCAATGTCCTTTTCTACATTCTACAACTACAAGATTCGACTGCTCTATCAGAAGCTATAATATATCATTAAAATGCAGCACTTACCTTATTTAATCATTTTATTTATTTTTGTGAACGTCACTGTTTAACAAATAATTTTTGTTTTTAAATACCGGTAACTCTTGCTTAACAAAGATCAGAAAGACAAAGATAGGCAGTACAATGTAAACAATCATAATGACCGATTTAGCTTGTAGTTTAAAAAAAATATGTACCATTTTTAAAAAATCTGTCCTATTATTTTTGGGGGGTCGGCTTGCGATCGGGTTATACACTTTTAATACTTTTCCCTTCCAGAAAATTTATTTCAGCCCACTGCATTGCTTTTTTAATTTAAAAAAAAATCAACATATTTCAGTCTTGGCACATTACGATCAAAGCGTCCAATGACAGTTGATGCTGAAGCAAGGCTGGTGGAAATTTTAAGACGAATGCAACAGTATTACAATGTCAGGGGCATTAATTTACGCACGCAGTATGAGGATTTTGACAAACACCATAAGGGTGTAATCACAGAAAGCCAGGTATAATTTTTATGACTATCCATCTTTACAAAAATGTATTTGTTGTTTGTATCTGTTTAAAGACTTTTTTTCTAATGAAAAAGTCAGTGCTTTGGTACGTTTGTACAGTCATTGTTAGCAGTTTGATAACTTTGATTCTTTCCATTCGATAGTCCATGCATTGGATTTTTTTAGGTAAATGTCTTGGGCTGACAGGGTCTGCTTCAATGAAGGAAGGGGTGGGTCGGGTAGATCAAGTTTTCTGCTAAATTATTTTATGTTGCTCTTAACACAACTTTTGAAAAGTACAAAAGACTGTAAAATCCAGGGGAAAAAATATTACAAAATAACAAACTTTCTATGAAGGAAACACTAAAAAGAAGAAAAAATTGAAATTTCTTAAATGCAAGTTTCAATTTTTTTAAAAAATCCCTTATATTAATTTCACTGTCTTGTCTGTCGTGGTCCCGCGCGTGGAAAAACAAAAGTAAAAAATGACCAACTTCCCGAGATTCTATCAAGCTGAAATTAAATTTTACACATAGACTTTTGTCACCTAACAATGCATTCTATCAAAATTTTAGATCGATCGAAGGTACTGTAATTAAATTAATTAATTTTTAGTTTATCTCTATGTATCTCTATGTAGCATGTAAATATTTATGCTAGTCTGAACATACTTCGCGCAGTGGGTATTATATTGAACATACTTTTATAATATTTTCCCGATCTGTAAATGTTTATGCTAGTCTGTCGCGCGGTGCGTATCATTTTAAACATAATCAGTCAAAAACTTTAGTTTTTACGATTTGTTTAATTATTGAATGAAATATAGCATATTTAACTTAACTATACATTAAACTAATAATAATATCCTAGGGCTAATCATCAGGACAGTCTTTCTTTTAGGTGCAATTTTAATTTTAGAAATGAAAAAATATTTTCTACTTTTTGTACCTTCTTAATATGTACAGGCAAATGACAAGTAAAAAAAAACTTAAACTATCATTTCCAATCCTTGAAGCAGATTTCTTTACTGGATCATTCACATTTTGCATGCAATGAACAATTCATTACATTGCCTTCAATTTTTAAAATATTTATTTGGCTCATTAGTTTTATCGCAGTTTTCCTGGACCAGTAGATGTTAGTGAGGAAGACATGAAGACTTTAGTTGAGAAATATAATGATCCTAATACACCAGGATTAGTGAACTACCTTAATCTTCATCATGATGTGCAGGCTGTGCATAAGTATGTTCAACAAGAGAAAATTCCTAAATGTCCAACTAATGAGAGAAATGTTGATTTGGTGCCTCTATTTGTAAGCAAATTAAATAATAAATTAATATTTACATTATGTTATTATTTTATTTAATTATTAAATTTACTGTGGTCTTATTGGATTTAATCAGAAATTCCACAACAAAGCACAACTCTCCTTCATCAACAATTATTAATTAACCTAGCAAAAAGAATTTTTTTTAAATGGAGTGCTATTAAAAAAATGTGATATTCATTTCCATATATCTTATACTAAGTATTCTTTTGAAACTATTTACATGTAATTTTAATGTGTACATCTGTTATATTTCCCATTAAAAATTTTCAACATTCAATTTGACAAAGAAAAATAACATGACATATCTACCATTTAGCCTTCCTCAGATCCAACACTAGCAGAAATACTAGATAAAATCAGAGTGGCTGTTTTTAAAAATGGAATTCGCACCATTGAATTTTTTAAAGACCACGATAAACTTCGAAGTGGTGTTATAACAGAAAACCAGTTTATTTGTGGTCTTGCTCTGGCTTGTGGTAAAGAAGCACAGTTATCCCGGCAAGAGATTCAAAAAGTGGTAGAGTACTATCGCCTGCCAGATGGAAGGATTTTATACAAACAATTTAGTGAGGCCATGGAAAATGGTAAGCAAAGACCCCATTATTAATGTAGCCGAGTGGTGAATGATAACTGTTTAAATTTGTAGAAATACAAATTAGGACTTTTGAACTATGGCTTACATTTTTTCTAGAGTGTGGTAACAAGAAAAATTAGATGAAAAATTCAAAGAAAAATGTGAAGAAAGGACTATGTTTGATATGCTAGAAAAAGTAGAGGTTATTAAATGTCCTGAAACATTTAATTATAAAATTAACAACATCTATGATGGGTATATTTAAATCTGACAGGTTATGACAAACATTCTTAACTAGCAATAAATATACACATATAATCATACAATTTAAAAAGGATATTTTTCTTTCTATGTTTATTTATTATAGAAATTTTGAGTTCAGAAAATAGCTTTATACATCTATCGGCATGGTGGTCGAGTGGCACGTGCGCTCGGGTTCGAATGCAAAATCATGTGGAGGCAAGGATTTCTTCCCAGGGCCTAGGGCGTCCCTAATGGGTACCTAACACTAGTTAGGAAAATAAAGGTGGCTGGGTAATGCGTGAAACCTTCATAGCTGTGGCCTGTGAATGCTGCATCACTTGCCAACAGAACGGCATGGTCTGTGAACGCAATAATCTTCTGTATAGAAGGAGCGTCTGTATAGATAAGACAAATAATCTAGCTTTCCAAATCTACTTGAGATTTTTAATTACCATTCAATTTTAGAAATTTTTCTCATAAGAATGATATTGTTACATACACTGGGTTTCTGCTTCCAAATTTAGAGCAAAATTTGAGGGATATGCTGCAACTGTTAAGATAAGTAGCAGTCTGTGAATCTATCAGAGAATACTTATGGCATGGTAAACATAGTCACAATTTTGGGAAGACTGGCAATTGGATATTTTGTTGAAATTTACAATTCTTAGAGACTCAAACCTGAATTAAAGTCAAAGCCTTGGACCAAACCATGAAGGCATGTCTTTTCAAGATAAGTCTCAGATTTCTGACATACAATTTGATATTCCTATAGAATACATTGACACAGAGATAGAAGGGTTTTGGGCCCCCACCAGTTGTGTATGAATATTAATACACTTTTAATTGCTTACTATTAACATGTGTTTTTATAAATGAAGATATGCAAATACATTAAGATTTACAGATTTTTTTATAAAAAAAACTTTTCTGATACACTATCAAGTACATCAGTTACTTAAGGAGATTTCCGTAGAATTAAAAAAAAATTTCGATGCAAAATTATTTCTACATAAACCTGGTCACCTGGACTGGACAGAGAATCAGTTCATTGTCAATGTTGTTACCCCCCCCCCTTTTACTGTCAGATTCCATTCAAGTTATACTTCTACATAAATAATGTTACTATTGTTCAATATGTCTCCTCAGTTACGTGTAATTGAGTTTTGAGATAACTTTTTGAAATAAATTTTACAGCATTCAATATTCCTAATCTTGAGAAAAAACCTACAGAAACAGTAGAAAGGCCAGCAAGAGGAACTTTGTTCAGAGTGAGTATAAAATGTACATGAATGAAAGAAATCTATTTCAATTTCTACTGAAAATCATGAACTTTTAATTAATGTACAGTATTGGTCTTTAAAATTCTATTAATGCCTCTCTGTAATTCAAATAGCATTCATGTGAATTATCATGTGAAAACTGAATTATGAAATCTACATGGCCATCAAAAGACTGAACCCTTACATAAATATATTTATTTATTAAAACCTACTTGAGTTTTGATCAAATTGCTCTAATCAAAGACTTTACAAAGTTAATTTTGAAATACATGTAACTTATTTTAAAAATTAAAGCATTGTTACATTCAAATGTTTTCTATAAGAATTATAAGAGCCTTGTCTAAAGGAAAAAAAGAGCTCTGCATATATCATTTATACTATAACATTTACCAGAGAAACAATTTTTCTTAATAGGGCCTCAAACCCCTAGTTGAAGAGGAGGAGTTGAAAATTATGGAGATATTAGCCACCATAGCTGACAAGGTCACAAAGGAGAGAATCATGCTTTACCAGTATTTTAAAGATTTTGACAGGGTATAATTCAAATCTTAAATTATACATTTTAAAGTATTCAATTATATATTGTATGACAGTTTAAGAAAAGTTTTACGCATATTTATTAGGAACAAATGTTGACATCTCCACGCATTTTGATTATGTTTATATTTTTAGATTTCCCCCAGTAAATTCACTTGATAAATAAAAAACAATTTAATTCAGTGGAAGAGCTCATATGTTATATATATGGTATATATACTAGGGCTGGTACTGATTTAAAAAAAAATTGTTCGATTAATCAGGAAAAATTTAATCGATTAAATTTCTATTAATTATATTTTTATAACGCATATATAGATCCCATTAAGTCGCTATTCATTATTTCGTGAAATCAGTTAAGTCGCGGTAATTCCATGGCTGCCAAATTTTTTTGACGCAACACAGCAAATTCATTCTGCTATGCAAGAAATAAGGAAGAAAAATCTTTATGTTTACGTATGCAGGTCTAAATAAATAATAATAATACGAGGGAAAAGCGTGTATGTAAAAAAAAATTAAATTATTTAATAAATTTGAAAAAAAAATTTTTAAATGTTTTCTTCAAATTTTAATTAATGGTTAATTTCCGCAGCCCTAATATATACACAAAGTTATGTCATAGAACTGTCATAAATAACATAACAGGAAAATGACGCATAAGGAATAAGGTATTCTGTACAGAAAATGGCTCTGCAATTTGTGTTACATTGATATTTTACTTATTATATTTTAAAATTATATTAATTTTTTGGTTAAAATATTTGACTTAAATTTTTTTTTAGTCAACAGCCTACACAAGAGTGGTGACACCTTCTCAGTTTGCAAGAATTCTGCACTTTGTGGGCCTAGATTTGAGTCAAGTTGATCTCAATCTCATACTTAACAAATTCCAGGACCCAACCAGTGGGGATGTGAACTACCCTGCATTTGTCCAAGCTGTAGACAAGCGTAAGCCAACACATTCCAAACTTTGTAATAACAAAAAGGATTAATGGAAATAAATACAGCAAAATGATAAGGTTTTATTTGTGAGACTTACCTCCAAATAATTTCTAAAATTTGTCATCAAAGTACTGAATCAATAAAAAAAATACTGCTAGTTCAAATTACAATGGAAATTTTGCAATAAAGTCTTTGATTAATTTATTGCATAGAGTTTGTAGCCACCACCATTGAAGAGGTTGAACCACCCAATATCGGACCAGACAGAACTGTTCCTTCTGCTCTTGATGAAAAAAAGTGGGTTGAGAGTCCACCAGTCACATTTAAAGAGCTGATGGCCAGGATTCGCCACATTGCACTTACCTACAGGCTACGAGTATGTATTGCATTCAGAGTGATGGGAATTTAAGTAATTAAATCTTTTTATTTCAGAAAGAGACTAGAAGTAGAATTATTAAAATAAAGACTTTTAAAAAAATTCATAATTATAATTTTATGGAAATTCCCTTGAGAAAATTTTTGTCAAAATTTCAAATGTATATAAAATGTAAAATATGCATTTTTGTTAATCCACACAAGGAAACTATATCATAAACATATAATTATTTTTATTTTTTTAATAAATAATTTACTTTTATATTATTTTAGTTTATAGAAGATAAAAATTATCCTTTTTGAAGTTAAAATTTTAAAGGCATCTCACTTTATTCAGGCAAATGAATACTTTCAAGACTATGATCCGTTACGAACGGGCTCCATCACTATTTCACAATTCCGACGTGGACTAGCATCTATGGGTTTCAGCAAGTTGGGTCAACATGACCTGAATGATAATCAATTTGAAATGCTTGCAGAACATTATGCAAACCCTGCAAAACCAGATCAAGTTATCTGGACAAACTTTATGTCTGATGTTGAAAGTGGTAAGTACAAGTAACTTATATTGTGAAACTTAAATGTCCCTTCTGAACGGTAGAGATAGAAAATAAATAGTCTATTATATTATTTCGTGGCTAAAGCATAAGACAAATATGATTTGCCCTTAATTTAGATATATAATAAAGAATAGGACTGTGATTAAGCTTTTAAATAAAATACAAAATACACAAACAAATTGTGTAATAAAAAAAGAAAGAAAAAAAACCCCAAAAAACAATGACACAGGATAAGAGAAAAGTATCAAAACTTCCTCCCTTTTCTCATATCCTGTGTCATTGTATGTTATTGTTTCTTTTTTCTTTCTTTTTATCTTAGAATGTCTTAGATAATTTAAATATAATTTTAATACTTGTGTAATTGTAAGTTATTTGTACTGACAAAGACATTAGCAGAAACGTATATTTTTGTATTAGTTAATTAATAAAGCAGTCATTTATTGTTTTGATTACACAATTTGTTTGTGTATTTTGTATTTAATTTAGATACATTTTTCAATAGTTTTCACACAAGCAGGGTTGGAGTTAACCCCATCAGCTACTGTTCCACGCCAGGAATATTTCCGTGTTCCCAAGCCAGGAACTACAGACTGGGAAAATGCCACAAAGGATCACATTGACATTTTTAATGCCACTATGGAGCGTATTAGGAAAAGAGTTGAACACAGAAGAGTTTTATGTGAACCTGTATTTCGGGATTTTGACAGGTGAAATTAGAAGCAATGCTATAAAATTAAAACTGATCCAAAACACTAAACTTTCTCTGTATGGAATTTTCAAAAATGCTGCAAGTTTATGATTGATTTAGGAGGTTATTAAGATAAGAAAAATAATTACGGGAAATGAACTGAATATTTCTATGCGAAATATTTTGCTATTTTTACCTTTGCTTTACATTGCAAATTTATCAATTTTACTTCCTATCTTTTCCAAATGTCACATGATAAAATGAATCAAAATAAAAGCTTGTTCAATTGCAGGCATAACATTGGACACATCAGCCGCACACAGTTCCAACAGTGTTTGACGATGCTGGAGATTCCATTAGAGGAGTCTGAGATGCAGTCTCTTCAAGCCTTGTACAGCAATGATTATGGTGTGGACTATAGAAAGTTTTTAAAGGACCTTCTCCCCTGTGAACCTGTGCCATTCATGTACATCAAACGTATGGAAGAGATCAGACTTGCCAATGCCAGAAAAGCTTTACCTGAGCAGCGAGCAGTAACAGACCTGGAGAGTGTTTTCTTGAAGATCAAAACAAAAGTAAAACATCTGATATATTTAGGGCTTGAAAACAAATATATAAGGAAATGATTAAATTACTATCATTATCACTCCTACACTAAAAAACAAATTACTTATCACATGAATTTAAACATGGTTTCCATGAAAATATCCAACATCCTTGTTTGAAACAGCCAAACACTCTAATTATCTTTTAGGTTCATGGCATAATATTCAAGTTCTATGAATAACATAATTTCTGACATACATGTCTATTTTTTTATAGACTCCTGTTCCATTCTGAAATTGGGTTACTTTTTTTTGTCTAATTTTATTTTATACCTGAATTCATTGCATTTTTTTTAAACAAGTAATTTTTAAACTAGTAGTATTTAAACTAGTAGTATTTAAACTAGTAGTATTTAAACTAGTAGTATTTAAACTAGTAGTATTTAAACTAGTAGTCTTAGTAGTATTTAAACTAGTAGTATTTAAACTAGTAGTATTTAAACTAGTAGTATTTAAACTAGTAGTATTTAAACTAGTAGTATTTAAACTAGTAGTATTTAAACTAGTAGTATTTAAACTAGTAGTATTTAAACTAGTAGTATTTAAACTAGTAGTATTTAAACTAGTAGTATTTAAACTAGTAGTATTTAAACTTGTAGTATTTAAACTAGTAGTATTTAAACTAGTAGTATTTAAACTAGTAGTATTTAAACTAGTAGTATTTAAACTAGTAGTATTTAAACTAGTAGTATTTAAACTAGTAGTATTTAAACTAGTAGTATTTAAACTAGTAGTATTTAAACTAGTAGTATTTAAACTAGTAGTATTTAAACTAGTAGTATTTAAACTAGTAGTATTTAAACTAGTAGTATTTAAACTAGTAGTATTTAAACTAGTAGTATTTAAACTAGTAGTATTTAAACTAGTAGTATTTAAACTAGTAGTATTTAAACTAGTAGTATTTAAACTAGTAGTATTTAAACTAGTAGTATTTAAACTAGTAGTATTTAAACTAGTAGTATTTAAACTAGTAGTATTTAAACTAGTAGTATTTAAACTAGTAGTATTTAAACTAGTAGTATTTAAACTAGTAGTATTTAAACTAGTTCTATTTGAATAAATAAATAACATTCAGTTTTAATTCATAGGTTTGTAAGCAGAGGGTCCGCGTTCATGAATTTATGAAAGACTATGATAAGCTGCACTCTGGTCGCATGCTCAAGACTTCTTTCAGAAGAGCTCTAAATTTGGCAAGATTAGATCTTCTGGAGTCTGAAATTGCAATGTTGGAAGACAAGTTAGCTTTTTTTCTTTCTTTTTAAAAATATATTTTACTTTAAAAAGAACAGAACTTATTATAATTAAAATTCTGTATATTATTTACAAATGTCTCAAACAAAGCAATAAAAATTCAGTAACTTTACTTTTATTTTATTTTATTTGTTATTTAGATTGTAATTTACACTCAATATCATTAAGAGCTTCAACATTGGTGATGAAGGGGCATTCACTATTCAAGGAGTCAAACTTGTGATATGGAAAAAGTCATCACTTTGAATGCTGGGAACAAATTGGAAGGATGGGAGGGGGGGGGTGGTCCTCTAAAACACAGACGATTGCTCTGATTTTATTTTTACTGTCACTTAACTTCATCATCAGATTATACATTATGATTTAGGTTCTAATTTTAAACTTTAAAATTTTTTAAATTCTTTAGATATTTAAATTTTAGGAAATCAAAATTTCAAAATAGATACAATTATGTTTATGATCAACATATTTGACATGATAATTATTACCATAGTTACAGAATATGATTTTATTTTCCTGATTAGCAGACAATAATGCTTTTCTCATTTTAATTTGATTCACATTAAAAATTTACTTAAATTCCAGGTATCAGTCGGGCCAAGATATTGACTATATAGACTATCTTAGATTCTGTCAGGAAGTTGAATCAATTTTCACAAAAGATAACCTTGAGAAAACTCCTTTGGAAGAAGTTGAACAGTTTAAATTAGATGAAGGGTGGAAAGTTTGTGAATTAACAGAGCAAGAAGGAGAGTTAATTTCCAAATGTTTGCTGCGCCTTGCTGAGAAGGTGAGTTCCTAAACTTAAATGCAATCTCAAATAATAGTTTTTTAAGGGTCAGAACTTAAATTTTACTTTCCATATAGAGATCACACTTTGTAAGGTGTAGTAAAGGCTTACTAAATGCAGTGTAAACTATGCAATGGCTTTTAATTTGTATTGATGTAGATGTGTATATTATTTTTTAGTTACTTAATCATAAAAATAATGGCAAACGTAGGTAAGCTTAGCATTTAATATTTTGGTGGTGTAGTTGTTTTGAACCTAATGAGCATAAAAAAAAATTTATTTTGGTAAATAAAGATGGTCATCTTATTATCTCGACCACCTTGGTTAACAACTTTAGGAGCATCTTTCATCTTCTGATTAAAATATTTAAATTTGTTTTCTTTTCATTACACTATCATAACATTAATTTTGTCAGGGAATTTAATGATATTGGAGCTGCCAATCATCATTATATAGATCAAGCTTGTTTCTTGATTTCTTTTAGTACATGAAATACGCTTTTGAAGCTTGGTAACAAATAAAATTCCAGCTGTGTATATAGTCTATAAATAGTATATAAAAGTCTCAAAAGAAATTTTTGAATTTTGCTCTGAATCAGGTTTATAAAAACCGCATGCAACTGTATCCCCTATTTGAAGACTATGATAAAGTTCACAATGGTGCAGTCTCCCAATCACAGTTTCGACGAGTACTGATGGAATTAGAGCTTGCACCCCTTGCTAATGATACAGACATACAACTGATTTGTAAGAAATATCAAGTCCAGATTGGAGGACGTACTGATGTTAATTACATTGCTTTCTGCCAAACCGTATATCAACTTGCAGGATTTGACATTAATAAACCTTGAGAAAATAGTTTTGACATATTTTTTATAATTGAATGGAATTTGAGTACTGTATTATGAAATGTGTTTAAAAAATTTAAAATGCAATTAATTTGAATATTAATTCCTTTAAATATTTTAAATAAACCAAATGAAGAGATTTATTTCTTCTCTTTGGTATGATATTAAATTGGCATGATAAATAAACCCACTCTTTAACTATTTTAATATTACAATAACATTTTCTGAAATAACTATTGAAGTCACATAATGATTGTGTAACTTTTTAAATTATTATTTAAAAGCATAAAATAGTAAAATCGTTTCTTTATTTGTCTCTTTCTATTACTTTAGGATGACCTTAACTAATGTATTCTTTTTCCTTTGATTTTAAAATAATTCATTTGAACATCTGAATTCAAACAGAAAAACAAAACGGTATAAATGTTCTCTACTAATGTGGCTGTCTGACTTTTAAATATTAAAGCAGAAAAGTAATAGGTTTAATTAATAATGTGTAAATTACATTTTATTTAGTCATTGACACTGTGATAACTTAAATGCATTTGCAAGAATTACGTTGATGCATAACTTGATAGATATGCCAAATCTGTTTAGCATATTTTAGTAAGTTAATTATTTAACACATACTTTTATTTAGGGTGCACATGCTAAGTTTTTATATATTTAGATCAAATAGTTTTCCAAAGTTATATGAATTTTAAAAAAAAATATTTAAAACAATTTTTGAAAGGATCAAATAATTATTTGAACTTGTAACCACTGCAAATATATTGAAAGCAGATAAAGATTTTAAAAAATAAGAAAGGGACAAAACTCCATTTAGGGGAACCAACTTTCAGTGATATATATATAACAAAATTAGCACACACTTTTGTTATGGCTATAATTATAGTGTCGATTTGTATATTTTATCAGGGTGTTGGTGATTTTGCATTAAGAGAATTGCAATCATACATTGCAAATGAATGTTGTTCTATTCACACTCTCACACACACAGTCATACACAATTAATTTTTTTTGTGTGTGTTTTTTTTAAAAAAAAAGTATTGTATCTTTTTATACAAATATTTAACTCGCGTTATAAGAACATTTATAATTTCCATTTCAAATATATAATAATATTTTTGTTATATTATTGATGCTGAAATAAATCAACTATAGTTTTCATTGGAAGATCTATTGATTTAAAAAAAAATCCAAAGTTAAAAACAACATTTATTCAAAATTATTTTTTATCATGCAATCAAAATTTAATATGTATTTCTCAAAGCTTAGATCTTACAAATATATCTGCAGGTTATTTTATGATAAAAATTACTTTTATTTTGTTATGACTATTTGTGTGTCATAACTGCTGGGTCATATTCATATACCGTGAAACAAAACCACTTCCAATAATTTTAGAAGAGGTGAACCAATTATTGTATATATTATGCCATTAAGCATTAATTGGGTGTCTATCCCCAACTCCTGATTGTGGTGTAAGCAAAGCCTCTGTCGGGTGTCTATCCCCAACTCCTGATTGTGGTGTAAGCAAAGCCTCTGTCGGGTGTCTATCCCCAACTCCTGATTGTGGTGTAAGCAAAGCCTCTGTCGGGTGTCTATCCCCAACTCCTGATTGTGGTGTAAGCAAAGCCTCTGTCGTTACACCTTGGACTTTTTGTAAATTCTGTGAGCAAGTTATCCCAATAATAATATACAAACAAGTTTCAAAGTAAGGTCCGTGGAACAAATCAATGAACAGATTGTGTAAAAATTGTTGGTTATTTCATACAAACTATGCGAACTTCAATTATTCAGTTATCAAATCTGCAATTTAAAAAAAAACAAAAAACTAATATAATCTACATGTTTTTGGAAACAATTTTTAAAATTAAATTTGTAAAAGAGTAGCTTGTCAAAACCGCTTGTCTTTCTATCTCAAACAGCTTTTAAAGTTACTTATTTTTCACCTAACAACCCCCTCTAAAAAACATAATCATAATTTGTATAGGGCACTTTTATTATTTTCTGTATAAAATTTCCTGGTTATTGTAGAGATTCAAAACAAAGCAACTCAGAATCGAAGCCATTGCTTGCCCCCCCTCCCCAACCATCCATGTGTAGACAACTTTCACAAATAAAAGTCTTATCTGGAGAATATTTAAATAGATTAATATACTTTTTTTTATTTTGACTGTTTTATTTTGACTGTTTGATATTAATGTGATTTAACAGCATAGTTAAAAGTTATACAAACTATCATAGTATTTTATAAATAAATATTTATCCTTTACCAACCCCTTCAAATTATGATACTGTACTTCTACGCCTCCAAGCTGTTAATTTAGTTGAGTTTTTTTTAAATTAACATATACTATCATATACCCTTAAATTCAATTTCCTTTGAGATGTATGAGATATTTGACAAAAATAAAGTGCATAAACCATCCTGCTGTTACCCTATTTTAAGTGGTAATCTAAAGATTTATTAAAAAGGGAAAAAAACTTAGATATTTTTATAATAGATTTATGTGTGTTAGCTTACTTTATCTATCATATCTATAGTTAGATTGATTATTTGTGAGTTATGATGCATGTTCTGCCCCCTAGTGTGTGTGAGTGTGTGTGTATGTTGCGTGTGTGTGTTTGTGTGTGTGTGTGTGTGGCGCACATATAATTGATTCAAGTTTAATTTTAACGTAAGTAAACTGCTGGAACAAATTTGTATGGTTTATTCTTCCAAAAAATCATTATTTTAAATTGTATTGTCTTTTATTTTGTGGCTTAAACAATAATAATGAAAACAAATTAGGGCTGCGGAAATTAATGATTAATTAATCGATAAATCGTTTAAAATTTTAATCGATTAAAATTTGATTAAAAATTAAGAACATTTTTCTAATATTTTTTTCCCAATTTATTATTTATGTTATATTTGTTGTTACTTGAACAATTTTCCCGCTTATTATTGTTATTTATTTAGACGTGCACGCATAAACATTACGTTTTTCTTCCTTATTTCTTGCATGGCAGAGCGAATTTGCTGTGTTACCTCACAACATTTGGGAGCCAAATTAATATTTAAAGATTAATCGAACAAAAAAAGTTTAATCAGTACCAGCCCTAAAAAATGCTTACATAGTGGAATTAAAATTTGGCACAAATAAATACCACCAAAAAAAAACATACCCACACTACGCCGCTGCCCCAACCCCGGGGCCACAGACCGGTACCAGGCAGTGGAACAAATGGTACCGGGCCGCCAAAGGAACTTTAAATTATTTAAATGTTATTTACAATGGTGTTTTTCTCTCTGGATTGTGCGTCTTCCATACCAGAGGCAATAGCTTGTAATTCGTTTTGGCGGCACCCCGTCATACAAACATCAATGACACATTTGCGCAGATCGGACAAAGCCTACAATCAATTTTTGCGCTCTTATGTCGGCGCTCTCTTATTGGCGCACTTATGTCGGCGCTCTTTTGTCATGTGCGCTTTTGCACCTGAAAATGAATCTCCGCATTGTATCCTTGACAGAGAAATGTCAAGCCAAAAAATGTCTCCGGAATTAAAAAGTGTATTTATTGATGTTAGAGTTATTAACCACATCAAAGCACACGCCCTTAACTAACGCCTTTTTGAGCAGCCTTTTTGACGAAGCGCACAGATGCGTTCTTTTTGACACATAAATAACGGTAACCAGACTATTTGAATTACGAGAGCCATCGCTATAAATATTCTTTCTCTTAGAAAAGAAGTCACTGATTGCAGTTGGTGCACGATCACCTATCTTTGCTTTCAGAAGAATTTGATCGCTACTTCCCAACCACAGAAGACCCACGAACTGGTATGGAGTGGATCCTTGAGCCATTTGTCAACAGACCAGGCGAGTCTTGCATGTCTGTGCAAGAAGAAGTTCAACTACTCGAGATTAGGGTTGCCAGATGTCCGGTTTTTAACCGGACTGTCCGGTATTATCGTTATTTGTCCAGTTAAAAAATTGAAGCAATACCGGACATGCATGTGTCCGGTATTTTCAATTTTCTTTAATTCAATACACTAGTAGGCTTTTGTAAGCAATCTTAAAAAATCTTCTGATTATAGAATCGACCGTTTGACCTAATATTACACATCAAAATTTGCAATTCGCATTGTAATAAAAAAAAACACACCCAATGTCTTTTATTATATAAATGAAGCACGTAAAGAATTAAACGTTAATCCATTCTGGCATTACAAAAAATTTTTAAACGCCTCACAGACTGATGAACGTAATCGGATGTGCGTTGAATCTGTGAGAAGTGAACTCTGTGTGTTTTTTAATATACCATATACCTGCACAGAATTTAAGGAGGCAATTTCTAAGAACAAAAAATTATTGAAAGCATCCAAGCCTAGTGATAAATATAAAGTCAATTAGCGTTTTATTAATTCAAAATGCTGATGATTATTGTGCAATGTAGTGACAGTATTGTATTTAGTCAAAGTCTCAAAAAGACAAAATAAGAAAGTTTGAACTTAAATAATAGTGAGGAGATGTTTAAAAGCCCCTAACATGAACAAAAATTTATTGTTTAGTGACATAATCTTGCTATCAGAGTCGCAGATTTTCAAAGCCTAATGGACCGCTTTGCCAAGTCCGCCAGCGACTTCGGTCTAACCATCAGCCTCAAAAAGACTAACGTGATGGCCCAGGATGCTGATCCACCCAACATTACCATCAATTGTTGCCAACTTGAGGCCGAGGAACACTTTACATACCTTGGCTCCAATATCACCCACAACCTGTCCCTTGATTCCGACCTAGACATAAGGATCGGCAAGGCCTCCACAACTCTGGCCAGGCTCTCAAAAAGAGTCTGGAACAGCAAAAAGCTGACCATCAGAACCAAAATTGCTGTGTACCGTGCATGTGTGCCAAGCACCCTCCCTTATGCCAGTGAATCCTGGACCCTATACTCCAGACAAGAAAGGATATTGAGTGCTTTCCACATGCGCTGTCTCCGCGCATCCTGGGAATCGCGTGGGAGGACCATGTCACCAACAATGAGGTGCTACAACAGGCAAAAATACAAAGCATGACAACTGTTCTCCGTCAGCGTCGGCTCAGATGGTTGGGACATGTGAATGTATTGGAGGATGGCAGAATCCCAAATGACATCACCTATTCTGAGCTAGCCAAAGGAAATAGGACTACAGGCCGGCCTCACCTCGTTACAAAGATGTCTGCAAGAGAGACATAAAAGCTATTGGCATCGACATAAATAGTTTGGAGGAACTCGCTGGGGACAGGTACAGATGGAGACAGGCGTTGACTGCCTGGCTAGAAGCAGGAGAAAGAAACCTGCAACAGGTCGCAGACGTAATTTGCCTTAAGAGGAAAAGGAGATCAAATCAGCCAAACACAAATACTACCTTTCAGTGTCAGAAGTGCAGCAAAGGCTGCCATTTGCGAGTGGGCTTGTACAGCCACAGCAGAAGCTGCAAAGCCATGCGCGCAAATTCCACAGGAGCACAGAAAATTCCGTCGTCTTACGAGACATAAGGAAGCCAACAATCTTGCTATATTTTGATATTTGCAATACTGTAATTTTCTCCAGAAAACATGACATAAGCAGACATATTACCAGACAGAAGAAAACAATTGTATTATTTTATTATATTATTGCATTTATAATCATGCCATATTTTGAAAATATAATAAAGCAAGGATGTTTAATGAGATTCCGATCTTATTCTATAGACTATTTAATATACGAATGTTGCAACGCATCATTATCTTGATTTGATCATATGAATATTAATGACATTTACAGACTATAGCACTTTTTGAATTCACACAGTTCACTAAACCTATTCAATGATCCCCAAACCGCAAATTATTAATGTTGATATTTTGGCTTTTTGTGCCATCGACAGTCAACACTAGTTTCCGGTATTTTTGAGACAGCCATCTGGCAACCCTACTCGAGATTGCAATTGACAGCAGCCTTAAAACTACTTTCGAGAAAACTAACTTTTCCAGAATAAAGTCACGGCGGAATAGCAATTAAATCCCAATTGCAATTTTCGACATCTTATCTGTGTGAATCGGGGTTTCTGCAGTGACAACAACCAAAACAAAACAACGGAATAAACTGGACATAAGCAGCACACTTCGGGTGTCATTGTTTCTTATTACCACCAGATTGAACCGTCTCGTTGCAGAGAAACAAACTAAGGGTTCTCATTGATTTAACGTTCTAGCAATTTAAAATATTAAACCATTTTAAATTCATTTTTGGTGTGATTATATTTTATTTTTTAAGGCATGTTTAAGTACAATTACATTTAAACTATAAAATCTAAACAAAACAAAATACCTGAATGAACAATCAACAAAACGTTAGGCCAGTAATGGCGAATCTATGGCACGCGTGCCACAGTCGGCACGCAGAGCCTCATGGGCCGGCACGCGACTAAAATAATACTTCCTTCATCAAATCAGCCCAGCCAAACACCAAGTGTCGGGTTTCATTGGAGTGTTGGCACTTTGCTGTATAAATAATTGGGTTTTGTTTGAATTTCGGGCTCGTGACCCCAAAAATTTTCGACATCACTGCCTTAGGCTCTATAAAAAGAAACTTTTACAGAATTAATAAGAATATAAGACAACTAAAATGCTACCTCACTTTGGTGAGGCCTTTACTAGACTATGCATTTTCAGTATGGGACCCATTTTTACACCAAAGAAAACATTGATAAACTGGAACAAATTCAGAAAAGAGCTGCCAGATTCATTGCTGGAGAATTTTCAAAACCGACAAGAATAACACAATTAGTTAAATCATTGAATTTAAACCTTGGAACACTAGAGCATAGAAGAACAAAGTAGTAATAATACATAATAAATAATCGCCAGAATTCTCCTAAATCGCCTAAATGCTCACCTAGATCAGGGTCTTTTACCAGAAAGCCAATGTGGTTTCCGGAAAGAACGTGGGACCATTGACATGATTTTTGCAGCAAGCTAATTGCAGGAAAAGAGTCAAGAGCAGAATATGGACCTATTTTCCATTTACATAGACCTTACGAAAGCCTTTGACACAGTCTGCAGAGAGGGCCTATGGAGGATTATGGCCAAATATGGGTGTCCAAATAAGTATATAGCCATTGTAAGGCAATTTCATGATGGCATGCAGGTTCGAGTTCAGGACAACGGAGAGGTCTCTAAACCATTCCCTGTCACAAATGGCGTTAAGCAAGGCTGTGTTCTGGCCCCAACATTGTTCAGCCTCATGTTCTCAGCCATGCTTACAGAGGCCTTCAGGAATAGCAATATAGGCATGGACTTTAGTTATCGCACTGATGGTCGTCTGTTCAACCTCAGGAGGCTTAAAGCTAAGACAAAGGTCAAATCTGACAGCATCCTGGACCTTCTCTTTGCTGATGATTGTGCCCTTAACGGGGGCTCTGAAGCACAACTGCAACTAAGTGCTGATAAATTTTCCAGTGCGTGCTCTAACTTTGGGCTCACCATCAGCACAAAGAAGACAGAAGTGTTATATCAGCCAGCCCCGGGCAAATCCTATACTGAGCCTAACATATTCATCAACGGCAACAAAATCAACACAGTGAGCCGCTTTACCTACCTTGGCAGCACACTGTCCCAGAAGGCCAATATTGATGACGAGGTGAACTCGAGAATCTCAAAGGCCAGCGCAGCATTCGGTAGATTGCATGACAGTGTCTGGAACAGAAGGGGAATCAGCATCAAAACAAAACTAAAAGTAAACAGAGCTGCAGTGCTCCCCACCTTATTATATGCATGTGAAACTTGGACTGTATACCAACGCCATGCGAGGTTGCTGAAACACTTCCACACCAAAAGCCTTAGAAAAATTCTCAATGTAAAATGGCAGGAAAAAGTTCCAGACACCGAAATATTAGCCAGGTCAGGACCCAGCATCCACCCTAGCCTCATGCAAAGCCAACTACGCTGGGCGGGGCATCTAGTGCGCGTGCCCGACCATCGCCTCCCCAAGAGGCTCTTCTACGGTGAGCTTACAGAAGGGCATAGAGCACGCGGAGGTCCACGTAAGCGCTACAAGGATTCGCTTAAAACTGCTCTGAAGGCCTTCGACATCGGACACGATTCCTGGAAAGCAGCAGCCAGTAACCGAGCCCACTGGCGCTCTATGAAGGGGAATGGCGCAGCTGTCTGTGAAGCTAATAGACAACAGGCTGCCAAGTTAAAACGTCAAGCCAGAAAGGAAATTATCCAAAACCCTCCTGAAGGGATCGCATCCATCTCTTGTCCGACATGTGGACGCCTTTTTCGTGCCAAAATAGGATTAATAAGCCACCAGAAGACACATGTGGCGGCCAGTGGCGTAACAACGAGTTGGCATCGGGGCATTTGCCAAGGGCGCCAGCTCAAAAGGGCGCCACTAAATCTCTAATTTTTAAATTTGTATTTAAATCAATTCAGTCGGACCTCTCTAAGTCGAACTCCAAAGGACCCAAAAAATAAATTCGACTTAAGGAGTTTTTGAGTTAGGGAAAATGGCGTAATAGGCGCCGATTAATCAAGGACAATGTAGATATTGAGAGGTGGGGGGAACAGCCATACCGGCTAGTAGGTTTGACAGGAAAGCGAGGCGGTATCTATGTTTCATATGAAAGGAAGCCAACTTGCTTTGACATGCCGACACAATCCCGTGAGAGGAGACACCTTCCCTCCACTCCCACACTTTACCCCCTCCACAGTGAGATGGGGGGGAGTAAGAATTTTCTTTCCTTTCAAGCCTTCTAGCCGCCATGACTGTTCCTCCCCCCTCTCAATATCAACATTGTCCTTGATTAATCTGCGCTTATTACGCCAGTTTCCCTAACTCGAAAAATCCGTAAGTCGAATTGTTTCCCCCTTGAGTTCGACTTAGAGAGGTCCGACTGTATTAGCAACACGCCAATACGCAAGCTAACAGAAGTGCTGAGCTGTAGTCGGTGGAGTGTTACTTGAATTTACTTTTAATAGTGAGTTTCTATCGTTATGTATGAGATAATGAGTATGACACATTGACACTTTTGTTTTTATTTATAATACACGTTACCTAAAGATGTGCTGTATACTTTATTAAGGCAACAATATCCCGTTTTATTCACCAATTTATTTGGTATTATTTAGAAAATAATAAACTGCAAATTAGTAAAACATTGTTCCTGTCTAATGCATTTTTTATATTCACGTTGTATGACTGTCACTGTCAGACTACGTAATTATTGTCATAAATAAAATAAAAGAAATTCAATTACTTTTTCTAACAAATGAAAAAATCGCAAAGCTGAAACTTGTCAATTTATCAGGGCGCCAAAAATAAATTAGCAAAGGGCGCCAAAAACCTAGTTACGCCTCTGGTGGCGGCCCAGCAAATATGATGAGAGTGGTCATTGTCGACCATGACGGACGAACAACAATACATAAGGCAATTAATTCTAACTTGGAAATACAACACAAAGATAACTTAATACAATAGAGATTTTAAAAAAAAACTTTTCTTATTGCGTATGCAAGACAAAACACATGCAAATTCTTGTTCTTCCCGTCCAGAATTCGGACGTGAAATGGGTTGCATGAAGTAAGAAGAAATCATGAAAACCAACACTGCGTATTATATGAACATTCTTTTAGTTATGTCTCGTAAAATAAAGGATTTATAGTCAAAAACATTTTTTACGGGTTTTTATAATCTTAATGTATTTTTTACACTAGGGGACATCATTGACTCCACCCCTCCACCCCCAACCACAAACATATTATCAAATTAAAATACGTACAAAATTAGCTATTGACGAAGTTAATTTTTAAAAAAATTTACACAAAAATGTTATAAGTCTGCCGCAATGCCCACCCACTAACCACTTTATTAAACTGATTCGAGTTAAATTCACACTATCTCTATAATAACTTTATTGTTATTGATTAATTTTAAATAAAGCAATGTTTATTGTGGTATTGCGTATACGTCAAGATTACTATGAAAGCAATAAACTAAAAAATAAAGCTAGTGTTTGCCATACTCCAATGATAGTCGCGATGGCTAAATTGATTTCGTGACATGTATTCTTCTTGTACTTCCTTTTCCGGTTGTATCGCCTATAGTAATCATGGTAGGAATTAAATTGTTAATTTATATCCTGAAAATCTCTTTAGTCTTTAAAAATTATAAAGCCGTTTTGTCTCTAAACATGATATCCTTAGATTAATTAACTCCTTTATCTTAAAACAAAACAAATAAATTTTCAAATTTGTAAGCCTATCAAACCTATATCCCAGTTATCGAAAACAGTTTTTAGGTTGTTTATCGATAGTAAAAAAAACATGGATTTTGAGTCCATTTACATTACAACAGCATTTCCCCTCTCTTCCTTTGACTTTTCAGTTATTATTTATAATTTAATATAAATCACATTTGCTCGAGTGTGAAGTAGTATGCTGTGTGAATGCTATTAACAATCTGGCCTCAAAGAGACTGATATTTGATTTTCTTGACTAGGACTAGTTAGAAGTGCAATTTTAAGAACAGTACAGTAAAGCAAATTTTAGACTAGACACTAGTCCTAGTCTTTTGCCTTTGCTTTTCCCGGTGGTAACTGGTGACCTCTTATGTAATATTTCATAGCCATGGCTCATAACTTAGTCATAACAGTTTCAATGCAACTGCAAGGAGAATACTTGTTTGTTTTGTCTTTGTTGCCAGCTTTTGTTGTCATTAACTTTTATAAAAGAAATTAAGTTGCTGTATAAACTGTATTTTAAATTAATAAATATTAGTAGGATTTAGTCTTAAGGCAGGCTCATTTTAAGTATGCCTATACTATAGTCTATAGTATCTTTAGTCACTTTAGTGTTTTTGGCCTTTTCCTATTGTGGTACTATAATACTATATTAATTCGTAGTGTTAACTTGCACGGTATCATACCGTGTAAGTTATTTTTGTTCTAACTTGCACGGTATCATACCGTGTAAGTTATTTTTTTCCTAAGTTACACGGTATTTGCGCATGCGCAGAGACGGTTTTGTAGTCACTTATTTATAATTTTTTAAAAGTTACAAAAAGTACAGAACTTCCATGGTCTCATGATTGAGAGTTGGACTAGAGAAAGTAATGCAGAAGAACAGGCATGGGTTCGACTTTCGGTTGAGACAAATATTTTTTCTTTTTTTTACAATTCTTAAATTCTTATAATTACGATTAAATTAGATCTTTTACTTTTAGGGTCAGGGTTAGAGTTAGTTGTCTATTTTTTACACTAAAATAGAAAAACAAAAATATGGAAATCAATTAAAAATTCTTATTATAATTACTATTAAATGAGATCTTTTAGTTTTAGGATTTTTTTAGGGTCAAGGTTAGGGTTAGTTGTCTATTTTTTTACATTAAAATTGAAAAACAAATACAGTAATACATGGACTTACACTAATTAAATCAATTTAACATTCTTATAATTACAATTATATTGTAATTATTAGTTTTAGGGTCAGGTTTAGGTTTAGTTGTGTATTTTTTACATTAAAACATTACCGTACCGTGCAAGTTATTTTTTTACTAACTTACACGGTATCATACCGTGCAAGTTATTTTTTTACTAACTTACACGGTATCATACCGTGCAAGTTAACGGCACCATATTAATTAGGCTATTAATTAATATTATTAATATTTATTATAAATTATATAATATATCGTATGACCGTATGAGTATGTAACTTCAAGTTAATTCTTTCAACAAAAACAGCCCACTACTGCACTAAAACTAATGTAACCTTTTTATTATCATTCATTAAGAATTAAGTCAAGCAAAGCAATCATATTTTCATTATCATCATCATGGGCATGGGTAATCCCTTATTTCAGCGCATTTTATGTTTCAATTTCAAGTCATCAAAAATTCATTTTTTTCAAACTTACTTCATTAATTATTGTTATGAAATCTATTGTAATTAAAACATTATTTTTTGTTGAAATAAAATTACTATCTTACGATTTGTATGAAATTTTTAAAAATATATTTCACTATCTTCTGTGACTAAAGGCGCCATTTTTGTTGTTAGAAGTCTGCTTTTAAAAACCTTTTTCTAAGTTAGAAAACCCCTTTAAACTCGACAAAACACACGAATAACTAATTGTAAAGCATTAGGCATTAGGCTAAATACTTTTTTATCTTTGATTTAAGTGTTTAAATTAGTAAAATTAAATTATTTATTTATTTTGTTCTAAAAATTTAAAATGCGCTGAAATAAGGTATTACCATGATCAGTGATGATCATGTTGGTCTATTTTTAATATTAAGGCTTTTTAGTAGTTTTTTAGTAAAAAAAAGTTCACAATATTCACATTTTAATGAGGAGAGCAATATGTGTACTTGTTATTCATGGCACTATTGTCTATTTTTAATAGTATGAAGTAAGACACAAGACCTTATTCTGAATTTTTTAAAATCCCTCTTGATTTTAATGATAATTCATACTTACTCTTGGGCCATGATTTTCTTGAAAGGTGAAAAGCACCAAGATCTGTGTCAGCAGTTAGAAAGCTTGCAACTTACAACACTTGACATACCTACAGTAATTAATAAAATAAAATACATTGTTGAAAGACAATCCATATCATCACTTAATAGTTTACATTTTCAAAGGGGTTGGATTAGACGTATTAGTATTGATTTTGTCAGTCCTTTAAATGTAAAGGCAAAGGAGTTTGAACTGACAGAAGAGTCTTGTAAATATGTTTGGTAGTAGTTAGTAGGGATAAGCCTACAGAGTTTCCCTACACTTAAAAGTCTAAGAAAATTAGTGAACCTTTGACTTTGATAGACTTGTTAATATTTAGGCCCTATTGATGATTGATTGAAGCACCAAGGACATAGTATCTTTGTTTTTTGTTGATTAAGTTAAATTTAGTGCTAGTCATTATTAATGAAGCTTTCGATTGCCAAACTATACTGTGCCTTTATTTCTTTACAGGCTGATATTGCCACCATTAGAACTCGAAAGTTCATGACGAACAGATTGCTATGCAGAAAACAGATGGTAAAGTAACACGTTAAAATGTTAATTTTAGAGATCTTTTTTATTCATATTCTGTAACCAAAAAATTTGTTCTGCTATGCAAGAAATAGGAGGAAAATCCTTTTTGTTTACGTATGCACGTTAAAATAATAATATGAGGGAAAAGTATGTAAGTAATAAAAAATATAAATTAATAATAAATTGGAGATAAAAGAAATGAGATATTTTCTTAAATTTTAATCGAATTGTCATCGATCAAATTAATTTTCATCGATTAAAACTATGATAATGGCGAACCTTTTGGTGCCCTACGCCCATTTTTGAGGGTTCAAGACTGGAGTATAGAAAGGCACACAATTTAAACATTAAATAGTAAGACATTTGATTTTACGAATCAACCATTTATGGCTGCAGATTGAAATATGTACATGGGACAACAGTAACAGTTAACCAAAACATCTTTGTTAAATGTCTATTTTTAGATTTCATATGCTCCTTTTCAGCTTTATTGGGCTTGTTTTAGTTGAGCTCATGTGCGTAGGCTTGGTTTTTGTATTAAGCTTTCGTGTTTTGCTATATTATCGAATTGCAGGTTTTTACATCATATTTGTAGTCTAAGACATTCAATTAGTTATTCATAGGTTACATTAAAGTGCTTAGATTTGAAAACTTGAATCTATTTAACAATGAAAGGATTAAAACTCACCGACAGTCGGCAATAAATTTGAATTGGTTTGTCAAACATTAGCCGCTTGAACTTTTGCTTATTTTTTGCTATGTAACAAGTAATATGATTTGCCCAAAAATATTGCAACATACATAGGGTCAATGAATATTTATGGCGATATATGAAAATGTTATATCTTATGCCAGTGACATTATGCGATAAGTAAGTGAATGAAACGTCAAAAAAAGACTAAAACACCTATTTAAAATACATAATACATAGTATCATTTTGTTGTGATTATTAAGGAAATAATATTTTAGTTTAGACGCATGCCACCGGGTGAGGCTCTGCGTGCTGCCTGTGGCACACGTGCCATAGGTTCGTCATCACTGGTGGCCTATAGGTTATCTGGAGAATCGCTAAGCTTTCGTTAAATACTATAATTATTTTTAAAAATTATCTGCCTACATTTGACTCTGAATAACTTTTTATAGAATAAAATCTAACTCCTTTTTTGTCAATCTCTGCACTTTTCAATGTATCTTGTTTTAACATTGGAGATTAAAAAAGGAAATTTAAAAAGTTAGATTTTTTAAAAAGTCATCAGATTTTTTTTTAAAGAAAGAAAGATAATTTTTTAAATTAAAATTTTGCAGGTGGTTGATGTCCTACACCCTGGTCGTGCAACTCTTCCCAAAACAGAAGTAAGGGAGAAATTGGCAAAAATCTACAAAGTCACAGCCGATGTCGTCTTTTGCTTTGGTTTCCGTACACACTTTGGTGGTGGCAAAACAACTGGGTTTGCTTTGATCTATGATAATCTTGACAAGGCTAAAAAGTTTGAACCCAAATACAGACAAGCTAGGGTAGGTTTTTCATCTTTACAATCTGAAATATGGTAATGAGTTACCATAATGAAATTTTTTAATAAGAACATATCTACATTGACAATAGATACAGACAAAATAATTTAAAAATTGACTTTTGTAAAAAGTTAATTTTTATGGTATTAGAAAATTGCTCAAATGCCTGAAGTGCTAGCCTTCTAATCTGATGGTAGTTCAAGTCCAAACCACACAGAAAACAAAATTTGTATAACCTCCAAGCGTATCTAAGAATTAATACATAACTTCATATTCATAGCCCTTGTTTTCATAGATTGTGTCTTGTTTTCAGCTAGTTATGATCTTGATTGCAAGATATTTATATAAAACTTACAAGTAGAAATTTCTTATAATATTTGTTAAAAATCATTTTTGTGTAATGGTCCAAAAAATATTTGATCCCTTTTGGAATGCATGTAGGCTAAAACTAAATGTGAATTTTAATAAAATAGCAAGAAAAGAATTTATTTATTTTAATGTCTTTTTTTATGTCAACTTGTGATTTATAAAGTTTCTAACAATTATCCTGAAAGATGTTCATTGTCTATACAACCAAAGATCTTGAACTCATATTTTTTATTTTAGCCACGTGTTTAGAAATTACCATTTGTATTCAATTAAATTTTTATAAACCTTTCTTTTTTAAGCACGGACTTTTAGAGATTAAAAGAACAGGCCGAAAGCAAAGAAAAGAGAGAAAGAACAGACAAAAGAAAGTACGAGGAACTGCAAAGACAAAAGTTGGTGCATCTAAAGATAAGAAGGTAAATATTTAACGAGTTATTGGTTCTTTTGCTGTGTATTTAACTCAATAGCTCCTAAAGGGTTACTTTCGCATCTACTTCATATTCTGGACAAAAGGGAGGCAACTTTGTTAAGCTTTTGATTCCATTAGAAAAATTATTTTATTTTCTAAAGATATTCGTTTATTTAAAAAAATAAAATGATTAATGCATCAGAAAATGAATTAAGTTTAATAATAATATAACATGCACTGCGAAATAATGACGATTAAAGACCGATAACGCGAATTTATATAGACGGGTCAAACTAATTCACACATGGATCAAAAGTGGAACAAGATGAAAACATCTGGTAATTTTTAATTGAAATCTCGTAGCATCACACAATAGCCGGAAGTCTTGAGGAAAGGGATATTTCGATGCTATTTTTAACTAAAAATGCGAGAGTGAGTTGCTAGGCGAACAGGCGCATTTGGTCGCATCCATAAGGACGCATTTAGTCGCATCAGGAGCTAATGAGTTAAAATTGAATTTATTTAAAACTATCCTGAATCCACAATATTTTTTTTTAAATTTAATAATTCCAGACAGTTCTCACCAAGTATGTCAATAGGGGTTTTGGTGTATGCATTCCCTGGCCTTTTATTTAATAAAGACAAAAACCTTTTCCTTTGAAAGGTCACTTGTTTTAAAATTAGTATTTTTAAAGATTTATAAATAATAATTGTACACTACAAACAGGGTGTGGCCTATGTAAACGTCGGTTGATGAAAACCCAGAAAAGAATTTTTAAAGTTAATGCCATTATGTTTTTAAATTATGCTTCAAAGTGCAACACGAATATTTAAAAAAAAATATTTTTGCATTTCTTAGAAATAACTTGTTTTTTTTTAGTTGTAATGGAAGTTGTACCTTATCTTGTATTTTTTCACCATATGGAATTTTTAAAAATTTCATAAAATTTGGAGAGAAAAAATGTGAATACCTTACATTACAAAATGTCCTGTAATGTTATATTTAGTCAGTGGTACAATTTTACATTAGTGTAAATATATTAATTATTTTACTGAGGTAACAGAGTGCTTGGTATAAAGTAATTTTTTTATTTTAAAAAAAAATCAATGTTGGTGCCATTGTTCACATTTTCCTTTTTTTTTCTTTTTCAGTAATGCTGATGTTTATGTGACAAGTCATGTTTACTATTTATTTCTGTTAGAAATAAATTCTGAAGTACCTATATATACTTGATTGTTTTCTTTATTCAATTATTGCTTTGGTGTGAAGTGGAAAAAATAACAGCTTCAATATTTATAGTAAAAGTCTGGGTTAAAGTCTTTTTTTAAGGCTTCAGTAACAAGTACCTCATAATTAAACTTCTTAATCACTCATTTGGGGTGTCATCCTGCTAGGGATTTTTTAAGGTTTACTTTAATAAATTAATTCCTTGCTAGTACTAGCGTTGGTCGGCCGTTATGCCCCGTCTGGATGTCGGCCGATATAAACGGTCGTTAGTAAAATCGTCATAATGCGAATATTATTTACGTTTAGAAAAGGGAGATCACTATTAAAAATTGAATTTACTTCCTTTTTCCTTATGTGGTTGTTCTTGCAACTTGGACTTCTGAATTTTTTTTTGACTGCCTAAATTTCTGACACTGGAGAGGGTCCCTCTGGATCGGATAATCAACATAGAATTTCTTTGATTTATTTCAATTGGAGGACAATGAAAATGATGATTTTGTGGACATATCCACATCTCAGTGATGATAGCAATAGCGGTGATAGTTCCAGTGGCAGTGAGGACGAAAGAGAGTCATATAGTGACGAATTAGGCACTGCATCTCTCTGTCCTAGTGGTGATACTCTTCTGACAAATTCGGTTGGAAGAGGGTGGAGATAGAGCAGAACAGACCCAGACTAGACCCTAATTTCATTGTCAGAAATGCTGGTTGTTCTCAGAACATTGATTTGTGGTCAGAGCCAATTAATTTTTTTAACTTATTTTTTGATGATGAACTATGCAACACAGTGCTGCGAGAGACAAACAGATATGCGCAGCATTTCCTAAAATTTGACTCCACTGTTTGGAGAGAAAAGTTTTCTCAAAGCAGGTATGACTTGTGGCCAGAGGAAGGCATCACTATGGAATTATTTTAAAAATACCTAGGCCTTCTCCTGAACATGGGCCTTATAAGCAAAAAGAAAATCAGTGACTACAGGTCAACAACACCAACTCTTTATACTCCATACTTCGGTGAAACTATAACATGTAAAATGTTCACCCTTATACATAGAATGCTGCATGTGAGTGACATTTCTACAGAAAAAAAAAGAGGAGAGGATGGGTTTGGCCCTTGCAAACAAAATCAGGCCTGCTCTTGACAAAATTAACGAAATATCAAAAACATTTTATGTTCCATCAAGAAATATCTCCATCGACGAGTCCATGATTGGAATGAAAAATCGTGTAGTTTACATCCAGTATATGACCCAAACAAGAGACACGCAAGTGTTGCAAGGTTTGGCATTAAAAAGTTCCAGCTCTGTGACTCAAATGGATGTGTAGTGCATATTGAGTTATAATTATATGCTGGGAAGGACTTTGACTTACAGCATGAGGAGGGACAGGCCTTTGCTGTTGTCAAACAACTAATGGAGGTGTCCAGAGTTTTAAATAAAGGAAAGCATCTATTTACGGACAATTTCTACACGAAGCCTGCGCTAGCAGAATTTCTTTTGAATAAAAAGACATTACTGACAGGCACTGTCAGGGCTAACTCCAGAGATCTACCTGAAGAAAGGTCCTCAAAGTTAGACATAGGCGAAAGTAAATTCTGACGCATGGGTGAAATGTTGTGCATTGCATTTCGGTTAAAAAAAATCAGACAAAACCAGTCCTTCTCACAACAGCTCACAATGCTGTTATTGAGGAGATACTGATAAGGAACAAGACTAAACAGAAGCCATCAGCCATTTTTGACTACAACTTATTCATGGGTGGTGTTGACATTAGCAATAAGCAAATTTGTCATTTTGCCGCTGAAAGATCAAGCAGGCGCTACTGGAAGAAAGTATTTCAAAATCTTCTGGATGTGTCTGTTCTTAATTCTTGGATTATATTTAATAAATCTGGGGTGCCTGACAAAAGAATGAAACGAGACAAATTCATTCTGTCCATTGTGCAGGCTCTTTGCAAGCCAATCACTCAGCCGCCGCCTGTTCAACCACCTGACATTCAGCGTGCTTTGCCAGTAACAGATGCCCCATTGGATCGGCTATTTTTATTGGAGGGCAAGAAGGAGAAGGACTGCTTTGTTTGCAGTGAGAGAAGCAAAGACAAAAAAAGCAGCAGGGGCAGGACACGACACTGGTGTCCTGCTTGCAGAGTCGGTTGCCATGAACATTGCGAGCCTCACCTAATTCATGAGACCGACCAGGGTTTTAGTCGTAGAAACAGAAGAAACTAAGACATTTATGTGTGTCATACTCGTTTCAGTGTTAATAATATAGTAAAAATTCATTGAATCAATTCAAAACAGTAAATTTGTAAAATCAGTTGATTGTAATATAATTTAAAAAAAAATTTTTTGAGTGACATAAATTTGAAGGTTGTGTATGAAAAAATTACACCAAATCTATATTTTTCAAGCAATTTACACATAATTATACATTTTCTAATAGAGAATTGCTTCTACGTCTAGTATCTGAAAATATTGGTTTTATGATAGTTTGAACAAGTTATAGAGTGTGAGGGTGGTATGAAAGAAGAAGATGGGTAGTAAAATTTTACTCGCTCTGTGATGGTCAAGGTCAGTGTCAACATACATAATATAAATACAAAACATTTCTATACCATAAGAAACCTTATCCAATGTACTTTCAGAAAATGTATACATGTTAGGGTCTCTGAATTCATTTAGTATGGGATTTTGTCATATTCAAAAACCCTATGAAAAATGCTAAAATGGCAGGACTATACAAATTTTTTTACAAAATCTACATTTTTCAAATTGCATATAACTTATAACTATACTATACATTTTCTAAATGAAAATTGCTTCTAGTATCTGAAAATATTGGTTTTTATGATAGTTTGAACAAGTTATAGAGTGAGGGTGGTTTGAATGCAGAAGATGAGTAGTAAATTTTTACTCACTCTGTGAAGGTCAATGTCAACATACATAATATACAAACAAGTTATTTATATCCCATAAGAAACCTTTTCCAATGTACTTTCAGAAAATGTATACATGTTAGGGTCTCTGAGTTGATTTAGTATGGGATTTTGTCATTTTTAATAAGCCTATGAAAAATGCTAAAATGGCAGGACGCTGCAGAAAAATTGACTGGACAGTTCTTAAACTCTAGTCTATTGTGAATATTAAAATTATACAAAATAAGCTAAGTAACAAATTAAGTTATAATTTTACTTTAAATTATTCATATGTAATAAAATTAACAAGCGTTGATCATGAAATTATTCAAAACCATGCAAAATATAGTAAAACGATCAATTTCAATACGAGAAATACATACTAATAGTTAAAAAGTATAGATATTACTTTCCTGTTCCTACATAAGATATACTAAATTAACTAACAGCATATTAAACTTATATCGTCTGAATTGAATAAAATGACAGTTTTTATCAAGGCTCTAGATGATAACTTCTACACCACACTACACACTCAGCACAATTCTTCGCTTGGTACACACTACTAGTTACACAGTTTGTTGAACTTCATTCATTCAATTCATTGTAAATTGTTCATCGTTGACAGCGTCACAGACTGTCATTGTAGATAGCAGGTACTCTCCATATGTTGGATAATACATATTTTAATAAAAATACATTAGTATTAAATACTAAATAGAAAGTCGTAAATACACCCCTTAACTTTAACTCTTAAATGTGGTGGAATTCGGATCAGGCAAATATTAGTATTAGGGCCAAACTATCAGGATCCGGCAAATAGTAAAAAAAAAGCTATATCCGGCCACCCTCTAATAACATATATATAGAGTAAGAAAAATCATTACAGTTATGGTTAGTAAAATTTCACACCTTGATGTCTTAGGTTAATGATATACAACATACTAACTACTAGTGGTAGTACTACAGTACTACTACTGCTAGCAACAAGTAAAGCTTTAAAAGTGTACTGTAAATCAGAAAGCACACAACAGCCAAAGTTATATATATATATATGTATAATTTGAAAAATTAATAAACATCTAGATATGAAAAGAAATATCTGCAGATGATGCTTCTTATTATGATGGGATGGAAAAAAAGCTGCTTACTTAAAATTGAAGATGGTAATCTAAAACTATCTTATCTACATAGACGCTCCTTCTATGCAGAAGATAATTGCGTCCACAGACCATGACGGATGATCTGTTGGCAAGTGATGCAGCGTTCACAGGCCACGGATATGAGGGTTCTACGCATTACCCAGCCGCCTAACTAGTGGTAGGTACCCATTCGGAGCTGGGTGACTCAGGAAAACTTGGGTTAAGAGGAAACATTTGCCCTGTTCAGATTGGTGTTGTTTTTTGAGGAAAACTTGGGTTAAGAGGAAACATTTGTCCTGTTCAGATTGAAGCTTAATAATTCAGTCATAAAGTGTGTCAAGTTTTTAAATTTAAAGCTAATGACAAAATGAAAGTCTCATCACGCTATTTCTTGAAGAACAAAATGCAGAATGAATGTTAGACTTTTCCTTCACACCGTACTGAAGTAAGATCGCTGTTAATAGTGTTATAGTTTATAGGCAATTGCTTGACAAGATGAATGGTAAACTATAGTATTTCATTTCATGCTATTGGGATGTTTTAAAGAGACAAACCTGACTTGAAAATCAGCTGATATGAGTTTTTTTTAGCCTGCATAAATTAAACTAATAACGACCACTTGTGGATGCAAAAAAAAACAAAAAACAACCAATTATTTGTTTTCATGACCTTATTGAATTATGTGAGAAAATTGTTACCACAAAAGTTATGAAAAGTTACAGTACATTAGCTCCAATTCCAAAATGTGAAGTGACTAATGCCATACTTGCTACTGTCGATCGTGATTGTGTCAACTGATTACGTATTGAAGACAGATTTTCTGATTTGAAACAAAATAATTTCCCAACTTCGATGATGCAGCCAATGTTGATGGATTTGTCTCATATTCCATGCGTATTCATATACTCCTCCTAAATCATCATGGGTGTTTTAAGTCTACTTAAGACGGAAAGTTTTCTATATCAGGACGCAATATTTACCAAGATTAGTAACCCACCTCTTCTCTTACGCCACTGATGGAAAGACCTCTTTCTGATGTAGTGACGAATGATAAGTGACCTTAGTCTAAGACTCTAAGTTACTCTAAGTCAGGGGTCGGGAAACTTTTTGTCCGAGAGAGCCATAAACACCACATATTTCGAAAAATAATTCAATGAGAACCATACATACTTCTTAAAACTAAAAATTCAAGTAAAAGTGTGCATTTTGTGTAATTTCAACACTAAAAGCACAATAATTATTGCTCTGAAATCTTTTAAATAACACTGTCATGCTGTTGCTAAAATAATCAACAATGAGTATTACCTACCATTATGGGGCTGCATGGATTTGCTAAAGGCTTTGTAGTCTGGTTGATACGTGGTGAGGTTAAGCTTCATGCAGGCGTTGAGACTTCCATCCGTTAAACGTGATCGGTGGTTGGTCTTGGTGTTCTTTAGATGTGAGAAAGACTGCTCGCATGCATACATAGAGCCAAACATTGTCAGTACAGCAATACTCACACGCTGCAGTGTGTGGTAAGTGACGGTTAGCATGTTCCAAGTTTTGACAATCAGCTGGCCTGCTTGTTGAATTTTATTTTCATTTCTGCCCATTTGTGTTGTCTCTCCAACTCTGCTTGTTGTCGTGCCAGTCTTTCCAAATCTTCATTCAGTGACTTGAACTTATTCATCCACATGTCCAAGACCTTCCGGTCAGCAGCTTGGAGCTAAAAAACTCTGACGGAGACTCCGGGGATGAAACTGAGGTCAGTGCTGTCCACTGCACACTCGTGTGGGTGGGTGATGAACATAAAAGACGCGTGTGCTCGCGAAATTCTCCAAAGTGAGCTTTAAATGACTGCAGGAGATTTTACGTGAAGCCTGCCAGCTGCTGAATATTAAGATGTTGAGCAGGGTCAATTGATGTGTACATATCTTTGAACTCTCCCAGTTTTTCAAAGTGTAGTAAACGACTCGTTTCAATGTCGGCGATGAAGAGTTCTAGCTTGTTTTCAAATGCAAACACTGCTTGTTGCTGGGATAAGAGTGTGTTTCCAACGCCTGGAATTTTCACAGTTAGCTGATTTAGATGTTCAGTCATGTCTACGAGATAATAAAACTTCAGGAGCCACTCAGTATCAGCTAACTCAGGATGATCAACATTCCTCAGCCGCAAATTGGCTGAGCACTTTCCCCCTTGACAACCAACGCATGTTGCTGTGCGAAGCAGACGAGGATACTTATTCCCAACCTCATCAAACAGTGTTTTAATCTGGTGATCATTTAATGCTTGGGCAACAATAAAGTTGACTACCCGAACCACCAGTGACATCACCTTACCAAGCTGCTCGCCACACATCTGAGCACAAAGCGCCTCTTGATGTAGGATGCAATGAAAGCTTAGGATGCGTCTGTTTTCATGCTCACAAAGAAGAGCGACAAATCCTCTGTTTTCCCCCACCATGCACGGAGCACCATCAGTGCACACCGAAACAAGTTTATCCATCGGTAGATTTTTTTTCTTTAGCGAACTCAGTGAAAAACTCGAATAAATCCTACCCGCTTGTTATGCCCTTCATAGACAAAACACCAAGACTTTCCTCATGTAATATTTCACCGACAACATACCTTGCAACAACGCTGAACTGGGATAAATTACTGACGTCTGTTGACTCATCCAAAGCGAGAGAGAAAAACGGTGCCGCATGTATGTCCTTCACTTGCATATACTCAATTTGATTTGACATCATGATGCTACGATCATGAACAGTTCTTGCCGACAGAGGCATTTCTTTTATCCGTTTATTTTTTCCTTATCGGAAAAGTCATCAAAAACTTCATTGGCAAATTAAGCATGAATGCTTTGGCATACTCCCCATCTGTGAATGGCTTTCCGTTTCTTACAATAGCTAAAGTGCCAGCAAAGCTAGCCGAATTCCAGTCACCTTGTTGGGTCCAAACACGGATTTGCTGCTGACCAGCTTGCACTCTTCACATGCTTTCTTCCTGCTGTCTCCCGCAGGATATTTCAATGCAAATGCAGAATGGCGTGTCTCGAAGTGTCGCTTCACATTTGACCGTTTCATATCAAACACACCACAGAAACCGTCCTCTCCATAAAGGCGAATTCCCCTGTCCATTTCTGCTGAAAAGTACGATACTCATCGTCTTTCTTTCTTTTAGCCATCTTGTCAAAAAGGTTTCTAAAATTAGTTAGCTTAGAACGCGATTAAAACGAATGTTTACTTTCTGAATCGATGACAATCTGTTATGCGGACCCTTTTACACATGCACACATCGTCAGCTATTTTCGAAAGAAATATACACCAACCTCAATTGAACAATGTATTTTTGCCATATTCCCACAGAAATCACTGCGATCACTTTGATCCCGAATTCCAAATCTCTCTCTTAAATAGCAATCTAACTCCTAAGGTTACTAACTCATGACCTAGATTATTTCATGCATTCTATGACGTATGGCTCTCCTCATTACTATTCGGATATAATTGATTGGTCATCCAACATGCGACCTCCAAAAATATTACCGCTTCGAAACATTCAAGAATGTTCTACATCAAGCAAGCCATAAAAATAGAAAATAATTATTACGGTTATTGACTAATGACGAGTTTTTAAAAGTTTTTTTTGTAATGGAAAAAGGATTTTTCCCCCCAATAATTATTTAGATCAAAGGAGTCTGAAGAATTAAAAAAATATTTTTTTTCTGCGAGCCAGATGCAGCGATCAAAAGAGCCAAATATGGCTCGCGAGCCATGGTTTCCCGACCCCTGCTCTAAGTCATAGGTTCCCAAATATTTTTCGGGTGGCGACCCCTTTTTATAAAAGCCACTTGATCTGCGACCCAAATGCATTTTCAAAAACGTTTTTTCTTTAAAAAATATAATTTCACTTTAAATTATGTTTAATAATTAATTTAATGTGATGGTTGAAATAGCAGGTCATCAACCAGCTTCTGAATTCTCGGGTGAGTTTTTATTAACGCCAACCTCTTGTCGTTCTCAACATTTTTGTTTAATAAAGAAGATTTGAAAATCCACTATCACAGAGATAAGTAGATACAATGTACAAATGGAACTAAAACTCGAATGGCAAGCATCGTCACATTTGGGTATGAATGATACATATATACCACACCAAAATTGTGCGAGCAACTTTTCATTAAACAAGTTACGTGCCGAGGAATCATTCTGTAAATACAAGAATTCATCTTGTAATTCGGCGAGGCTGATGGCATTAAAGGAAGCAGAAAATGGATTTCTTGTCAATGTAGTTTCTTCTTCTTTCAGTCACTCAGGGAAGTAATGCTGCAGTAGTCAACTCAGGGAAGTAATGCTGCAGTACGTCAGTCAGGGAATAATGCTGCAGTACGTCAGCTCAGGGAAGTAATGCTGCAGTACGTCAACTCAGGGAAGTAATGCTGCGGTACGTCAGCTCAGGGAAGTAATGCTGCAGTACGTCAGCTCAGGGAAGTAATGCTGCAGTTCGTTTTCAAGGGATTCGGGATGCCCAGTTATCTCCTCCTTCAAATTTTCATTTATTTCACATTCAGATTCATCTGCCAGACTGGAGAGTTTCTCAAACATGGCGATGTTTCCAAGATTAACTTTTCTTCGCCAGTTATGCAGCTTGGATACCCCGAGATTATCTTGAAATGCAACAATATCGATTTCCTTTCCCTGAATTTTCAGATTAAACCTATTCCGCTGTTCTAATATATATATTCAAAATATGCTACCATTTTAAACCAATCTTCGTCGTTAAAATATACCAAAGGGTCATGGGTCATGTTTTCCTTGCACTTCCAGGAACAACCTGATCTCATCTTTCAATTCAAAGATTCACAACATTTCCTTTCGACAACCAGCGTACTGCATTGTAGAAAAGAAGAAACTCGTGATCAGAATCCATTTCTTTGCACAGTTCTTTAAACAGACGAGTCTTAAGAGCTACAGTTTTGACGTAATTAACGATTTTTATCAGCGAATTAATTACTCCTTGCAGAGGTGTTGGAAGAGTCTTACTAGCAAGGACATACCTGTGAATCATGCAGCGGATTCCCTTTGCTTGGGAGGTTAGTTATTTTACTTTTTTCTTATAGTTTGATTTTGACCCAAGCTTAGATCGTTCACCACCCGTACAAACCTCACAAACGTTTTTCCACTTACATTCTCCAATCTCAAAAGATCGTATTTATCTTCTCAATAATATCTTCACTTTTTGCCGCAGTTTCAAGTCCCCCTACAAAATAGGAACATTTATTTGATATAATCCGAATGAACATATTCACTTGTTGAATATTGTTTTGGCGCGCTAACTGTTGAAAATAAATTAATAGAAGAGATTATACTTTAAGTTATGAAAACTAATCATCTTATGATTTCGCTGTAAGGCATTGTTAAATGTATTTATACGTACGAGTAAGAACTAAGCAGTGCAATATTGCATTATAGTGATTTTTTTGTTTGTTGTTGAATGTATAAGTTGGCGACCCCCAGAAAACCCTTTTGGTTTGGGAATCCGGGCTCTAAGTGATCAATTCATGTATTTCAAGAACTTCATATGTTCTGATCCAACTGAAGTTTTCCACACATAATACACATGAATTTCTGATGAAAATACACGAATCAATTATTTTAATTAACTAGTTAGTTATTTTTTAACTTTAACTGACATTTATGTTAGTTAATGTAAGAGTATTGGATACTTAAGGTTTAGGATTCACTAATGTTTACTAACGATCTGCCGCAGCCCAGAGACGTGCCTAGGGTTTAATTCTTAGTCTAGGAGTAAGACAGTACAGTTGTTAGTTATCGAGAAAGAAAGTTGACTGATTTGTCATTTTCTTCCAATAAATTTAAGTGAGAAAATAATAAATCTGGCAGACTTGAATTTTTTACATTTCTGTCAAAAAAGAGAACACCAATGCTAAAATAGTGAAAAATGATATTTGTCAAGAAAAGTGACAAATTTTCCTTTCACTAAAGAAAGTTCCTGACATACGATTTGTAAAACGGTGACATCTTAGTGGCAAAGTCTGGGACTCAGATTCAGATTTAAGACGCATGGAGGGTAAAAAATGATTAAAACTAGACGACTTTCCAAAGGCAGCATGCAACTTTCCAAATAAATGGTTTTGTTCGCAGTGTAAGAGTAATATTACCTATACTACGTGTATTTAAATGTGCTTTTAAGTTTTATTTGTTTTAAAAATGACGCAATTGTTTCTATGTGTGTATAAAGTTTAAAACTTATACAAAGTCAAAGATGGGAGTGGACTGGGCTGGTATTCTCAGTTTAAAACAGGGCCATGAAGCTTTTTCAATGAAAATGTCATGGCAATGGCAGGTAATAAATAGTAATATATACAGTGTAATTGGCAAAATGACGAGCGCGGGCCGCATGGCATAACCATTTTTGTACAATACTCGAAAGACTTGACAAAAAAGACGATTGTAGTTTTTAAAATGTGAGAACACCTATGTAATAGTCTAAGTATAATAAAAGCAATAAATATACGATGATTACAGTTAACTGCTGTTGTTCGTCCGTCGCGATTAACGAGGACCATTCTCTATATCCTATCTCTAAGTATTTATGTGCTGTGGCCATTAGATGTGATCGCTGGTGGCTTATATCTACTTATGAGAAAAATCATTGCCTGAAAGGTGCGCCAAAAGGTCGGAAAAGAAATGTTTGGGATGTCACGAGGAGAGTTTAGCGCACGATCTTTCCTGGTATGTCTTTTGGACCTGGCAGCCTGTTGTCTGTTCGCTTCTTAAGTTGCTGCGCCGTTGCGTATAGTAAAGCGTCAGGAGCCTCGGTCGTTGGGTGCTGCTTCCCAGGAGTCATGCTCAATGCCAAACGCTTTGACTTTGACTGAGGTTTTGAGTGTATCATTGTAACGCTTTCTTTCACCTCCTTCCATGTAACTTTAAGCTCAGATGAGATTGTTTGGAAGCTGATGGTCTGACATGTGCACGAAATACTTCGCCCAGCGTAATTAGTTAACTGATACATTGATAACCACATCAGAGGAACAGCAAGATTTAAGTTTATGAAATAAACTTGCACGAATACTTACTACTTAGGGGCCGTCCATAAATGGCGTCACGGTACGCGATTCCCCCCCCCCTTTCAAAATCGTAGACCCCCCCTCCAATATGACGTCACAAAACTTTGCCCAACCCCCATAAAAAATCGTATTTTCTCTTTGAAAATGAGCATGTTTCAAATCACTTTTTGTTTTGTCATTTAAGTATGTATTTAGTGTAAGGCTGCACTCTAATATTGTAACACGCGTGAAGCTATGTGAAACGTAAATAAATAAATTGAAAGCAATCAAATATTTAAGTGGGACTTTTATTTAAACAAGCGCATTTTTTGATGTGACGTCACATTTCTTAAACACCCCCTTGTCCCCGTCGTCCCGCATTGTTACAAATGTGTGAACCCCGCCCTTTCCCCTCTACGTGCGTGATGCCATTTTCATTTATGGGCGGCCTCTTTTACTTTAAAATTAGTGCTTTTACATATTACGTCAAGTCAATCTAAGAACATATATATTAATTTGTGAAAAACGAAAGATTAAGAAAAAAAAAGAGTCGCCTTAAAGTAATCTTGTTGCGTGCATTGATGTCTCGTTTTTTGTGTTTCGGAGAAAAATATTTTCAGTTAAAATATAATTTTAGAGAAATATTTTTCAAGGGAGAAAAAAAGACTTAAAATTATCAAGGGGAAATAAGCGAATGAATTTACCTATTTATAAAGATTGTTAAAAAAAATAAAATAAAGTTAGTGTACATAATAATTAGATATTGGCGCGGTGACTTAATTGATTCCACCGCATCACTTCCTTTTCCGCTTGTATTTGTATTTCCGCATAGTAATTAAAAATAAAAAACAGCGGAGTGAGACAGTAGATAAATAAAGGCAAAGGTAAAAAAGGATTAAAAAAACATCCTGTTTTGTAAGTGTTGCACAATATATAAAATGTTTTAAAACTTATACGTTGAAGTACTTTCATTTAATATGACTAAAAACGTTGGGTGGGTGTTTGGTATAAAAATTAATATAAAAATTAAAGATTTATAATTTAGAAGTAGAAGGCAAAAGAAAGATCTAAAAGTAAAAAGTATAACTAGTATAAGTCTATAAGTTATAGTATAAGTATAAGTACTATAAGTATAAGTGATAGAATGAGTGAACTGCATATGTAAAACCTCATAAATAAGCGCCTGCCCCACGTTTTTAGTCATATTAAATCAAAGTACTTGAACATATCGTCATCGTATAAGTGTATAAGTTTAAAATTATTTTCTTCTTTTTAGTCCACTTAAAAAAACGTGGTTTTTAAATATCTTTATTTACCTTTATTTATAAAATTTATTTTATTCTTTTTAGTCCACTAATAAAAACGTGGTTTTTAAAAATCTTTTTTTACCTCTATTTATTTTACCAAACACCTCATCAGCACCTGCCCAACGTTTTAATACCACGGCGATGAGGTCACTGGGTGAACTCGGCACATGAAATCTAACAACAGCAGATGAATACAGATGCTTATATAGAGATAAACTAAAAAATGCATTAATTTAATTACGGTACATTCAATCGATCTGAAATTTTGATACAATGTATTGTCATCCAAGATCTATCTGTGGTAAAATTTTGAGCTCTCTAGGACAATCAGATGTGGTTTAATTTTACGTTGACAAATTTGAAAAATTGCAGACAGACAGACAGACAGACATGAAAGCAAGTAAATAAAAACGTGGTAAAAAAGAAGTTACTTCTTTACTTTACTAATTATAGATTACTTCTCATTGCTGTCACAATTCAGAAAGCCTTATAACTTATACTGACTCCTGACCTTTGCTTACTACCTGCAGTCTACGGTACACTCAGAACAGTCTGTCATATTTATGTTTGTCCCCTTTTCTGAATGTGGACTTTGCTGACTTTGAATACTTTTATTTTAACTTTTGGGATTTATAAGTAAGTTTAGAAGGCTAAGGCATCACAAGGCAAGCTCAATACTCCATTATTATGCCCTTAGACTTAGACTTAAATCTTTAATGATTCACTTTTATTTACAGTATTATTATTTTTTTTGGACAAAGGCAAAGATATACATTATCTGGAAGCTTGCTGCTGAGATCAACATCAAGATGTACATGCTTTCAAAACATCACTTGTGCTAATGACCTGACATCTTCTCATCATTTGATAGGAACAATAGAGACTAGGTACTTTGACAGAATTTTTCATAGGCCTTTTGTCAAATGATCATAATGAAATATATAATTTTAAAGGAAAGGGCTAACTATAAGTTATAATTAATAATAATACAGGCTATATTGCCTAAGTTTTACAAAAACACAAATTCTCTAGTACCTTAATACATGAAATTCTTAATGAAACAAATTGACAACTTATCACACTAGCTACTTTGACAACTTCGTAATAATTGAAATATTTTAAAAGTTATTATTATTTATATTAAACAATTAAATTATTTCTTTTTATTTATTCTAGTGAAGAATATTAGCTCCTGATGCGAATAAATGCGTCCTTATAGTGGTCCGTAAGGATGCGTCCAAATGCGTCCGTTTTCATAGTGACGCACTCTCGCATTTTTAGTTAAAATAGCATCTAAATCTTGCTTTCCTTGAGACTTCCGGCTGTTGTGTGATGCTATGAGATTTCAATAAAAATTACAGGATGTTTTTAATGTTGTTTCACTTTCAATCCATGTGTGAATTAGTTTGACGCGTCTCTATCGAGTATGTATTCACCGGAGGTGTCGAAAATCGCGATATCGTACTTTAATCGTCATTATTTCGCAGTGCATGTTATATTATTATTATACTTAATCCATTTCTTGATGCATTATTCAATTTATTTTTTAAGATAAGCGAATATCTTTAGAAAAGAAAAGCATTTTCTAATGGAATCAAAACCTTAACGAAGTTGCTTCCCTTTTGTCAGGAATATGAAATAGATACGGAAGTAGCCCTTCAGGAGCTATTAAGTTAATATACATATAATCTATGAAATATTAAATGTTAGTTAAATTTAAATGTCTAAGTCACATTTCCACATTCTAGTAAAAATACAATACAAAGACAATGACACTGATGGTGAGTCTCTTTTTTTTCTTTCTTTGGAAAAATATAAATGACCTTACCTTAAACCAGTATGTTAATATCGTCAATAAACAATATTACTGGCTTACTAGTCAGAGGTGTCACAAGGGGGGTATGGGATGTGCGGACCGCACCAGGTGACACCATCACATGGGGTGACACCAATAAGTAAAATTCTGTATGTTCCCATTTCTGCACTGGCAGACTCTGAAGAGGTCTATGGGGTAATTCATGAGGGGGTGACACCATGAGCTAATGCACTGGGATAACACCAACCCCAGGGTAGCCTTTATATATATATTATGTTATTGTTATAATTATTGTTATATAATTTTATATAAAAGGATCACAACATTATTNAGTCCCAGTGAATTCTTAGTTAAGTAAGTATCAATGTGGACTTGGTAACTTATTAAAGTTAACTAGATTAATTTAATAATTGATATTAATAGTCATAACAGTAGTATTTGTGACTGTGTAAAATTTATTCTTACCCACCACTCCCGCAAAGTCAGGGCTAAGCATATTTTCTTATAAAACCATTCTCCTCATGGACGCTGATACCTACAACATTTTCTTGGCTTGACCTCTTATTGTGTTCAGGTAGGACAAAATCTTCATGACCTCCTGGTACACAGCTGCTTGTCAGTCCCCTCCCTCCCATTTGGAGACAAAACCATGTTGTCATTGCTGGTGCAAGATTAGCCCCTTTGTCACCCAAACTGACCACAATGTCTTCCCTAAAGGCAAATGTTACAAAGGAGATATAAAACTGTTCCTGTCTGATAGGTTCTCTGATCACCTGTAAAACTTTACACAAGATAAACAATGTACTTTTAATAGACACTACTATGGACAAGAATGACTTGTCTATCACAGCTATTCTCTTTTTCACCAACATTCCCTCTAGAGTCAACTTTTAGTATAAGCTTATTCAGGATTATGGGGCCTTGACACCAAAGGACAAAAACATTTGTGTTTAGTCTCACATGTTTGCACCTAACCTGTCCCCTTCCCTTCCTTTCATTTGGTTTTTGCTATTTCACACCTATGTCACACCTATGTCACACTCTAAGTTGTTTTTTCAGCCCCCCCCCGTAAAACATTTCAATAATTTTAATCAGGGTAGAAAATAAAAAGTTAATTTATATCCTGAAAATCTATTAAGGCCTTAAAAATATGAAACGGCTGTGTCTCTAAACATGATATTTTTAGGTTAATTAACAATTTCATATTAAAAAAAATATTTAAGTTCTAATGTGTAAGTGTATTAAACATATTTCCCATTTATCAAAAAGAGTTTTGGTTGCTTTACAGATGGATGAGTAATTAATAATTTCAGTTGTAGATACAGGAAAATTTTTAACATAAATAGATGTGAAACCATTTACAACAGCTCTCCTCACTCACTATCTTAGGGTTTTCTACTATAACCCTTGTTTTAGTTAAACATTACTCATTGAGAAATCTTATTTCTATATATCTGCCACCTGCAGTTGAATGATTGTGTCATTTGTAACTACTTCAGACTATTTCTATTACTATTACAAATCTTATACTAGCATTAATTACGTTGAGTTAAGACTAGTAAGTACTTATGGCTATCTTAAATAGTATTTTAAATTAATGGAATCTATAAAGCATGATTGTGCTAATTCTTACATTCATCATCATTTTACTTAATAAAAAAATGTATAAACGTTAATGATGGATAGCCATCATAGCCGTTCATAGCCTTTTGATAAATAGTATTAAAGCATAAGGCCTCAAAATTTTAAAAAATCCTTTTGAGGGATTTGAATTAAAATTTGATTTATTGGTCCGCAACACAATAAGTACTGTCATTGGCCCCTATGAGGACCTTCTCACCTCCATTAAGAAGAGGAAATTACGATGGTACGGACACGTGACAAGAACTGGAGGTCTCGCAAAAACTATATTGCAAGGCACAGTCCAGGGAGGAAGGAAAAGAGGCAGACAAAAGAAGAGATGGGAGGACGATATCAAAGAGTGGACCGGCCTGTCATTCAGCGACTCTCAAAGGGCAGCACAGGACCGGGACAAATGGCGTGTGTTAGTGAGCAGTTCACGATGGTGACCCAACAACGGGTTAAGGGATAGTTCAAGTTCAAGATTTAAAAAGTTAAACCAAAAATAATTGTGAATCATTGATTTTTATAGACTCATTAGTAATAGTAAGACTCCCCGGCCAATTGATATTTACTTAAAACTCTATTAACATTGTATCTTTGTTAAAATTAAACTTTGTTACAAGTCCTTGTCTTTGTTAATGTGTATTAAATCTTTAGATCATCAAACTGCACTGTGCCTTTAATTCATTTCAGGCTGATATTGCTACTATTAGAACTCGAAAGTTCATGACAAACACATTGCTGTGCAGAAAACAGATGGTAAATGAACATAAAAACATTATTTTAAGCAATCTAGAGAGATTCATATTTTGTAATCAAAGCAAAAGTGATCTGGAGGTTAAGTTATGCTATCAATGACGTATCATTGTGTTTAGAAATCATCTCCCTGCATCTGACACAGAATAATCAAACATAAACCTTAAAATAAAACAAACCCGTAAAAACAAAGTTTTTGACTATAAATCCCTTATATATGAGACATAACTAACAATATTGATTATAGTCAAACTCGACAAACATTTACAGACTGAATCTGTCTTATCTCCCTTTTGCTTTATAACCCGGAGGTGGGAGAGGGGAAAGGTCTGGTCACCGATCGCTGGACAGAGCTCAGCGTAACATGTAAAATGTAAACAAAAGCCCGCCGGTACATCGACGATGTTACGTCAACGCGCGAATTGAACTGTCACGTGAAAAAAAAATTACACACCGTGAAATTGAATTACATATGCCGTATAGAGGTAAACTAAAAATGCATTAATTTAATTATGGTACGTTCTATCGATCTGAAATTTTGATACGATGCATTGTTAGGTGACACAAGTCTATGTGCCAAATTTCAGCTCGATGGTATCACGAGATGTGGGTCATTTTTTAGTTTTGTTTTTCCGCCCAACGTACGAAGAGATCACGACAGAGAGACAAGATTTCGAAGTTAATATAAGGGATTTAAAAACTAATTATGTATATGAATATGATTCTACTCATTTCAATGTTGTTCAACTGTATTAGTTGGCATTGAAGCTTAAAGAAAATTAAAAATGAAATTTTCAAAGTCGCCTGAATGTAAAAAAAATAATTATTGATGTTTCATGTAAATTGTTTGTAATTTGCAGGTGGTTGATGTCCTACACCCCGGTCGTGCAACTCTTCCCAAAACAGAAGTAAGGGAGAAATTGGCAAAAATCTACAAAGTCACAGCCGATGTCGTCTTTTGCTTTGGTTTCCGTACACACTTTGGTGGTGGCAAAACAACTGGGTTTGCTTTGATATATGATAATCTTGACAAGGCTAAAAAGTTTGAACCCAAGTACAGACAAGCTAAGGTAGGTTTTTAATCTTTAAAACATGAAATATGGTATGAGCTGTTAAAATGAACATTTGTGTAAAATATGAATCAAATGTCAATTTTCTTTAATCCTCTCCATATTTTTTCCATTAAAAAGAAAATTAAATTGCCATTTTGTCTGTCTGGGACATATCTTGGAATAAAATTATCACATTGCGCTTAAAATTTTGTACTTTAATATGTCTATGGTGACAATGGATTTTATCATTAAAAATAAATTAGGAATGACTTAATTTTGTTTTAAAAAGTTGATTTTTGAGGAATCGGATTTGCTTACCTTTTGATTAACTTCATCATCAGAGTTACTGACAATTTTGCAGCATGTTCAAATAAATAAATTGTCCAGGAAACATGTTTTGCTGTTAGTTGAATGAAGAAAGTGCTTGCCAGCTAATATAAAGGTTGTCAGTTCAAGCTTAAACAAAAACATAATTTTTCCAACATCCAAATGGTTAGACATGGAATTTAAAGCACTTTGTAAACCAAGGCTAGGTATTGTAGTAAAAGCATTAATTAATACTCATCTTCATTTCCAAAACCTTTGTTTTTAAAAACTAGAGACTTCATTTTATAATAGTAATAGTGGCAAAGTGGTGACACTTTTTTGCAAAATATATAGCACAACATTAACCAGTAGAAATTTTTAAAATCCTTTTTTCCAATGGAAAAAAATATCAGAAAAATGTGTGTAAGTAATGTTAGCCAAATGAAGTTTTTATTTTTTAAAAAATAATTGTTGTTTGTACCTTTGAGTACTTGTAGTACTGGTACTTTATTCTGTTTTGAAATAAATACATTTATGCTGGAAATAAACATTGAACTGAATTTACCAAGCTGGAGCCATACAACCATACAGTTAAATTTGAATGTGTTTTACACTTCTCCTTCACCCATAAATATTTATATTTTAATAAACACTAAAAAGCACACAATTGCAAAAACATATTTTTAAAAATCTCTTTTGGTGTTTACAATATTTAACATTAATTAGCTGAACTTGAGTGTTTGCTGCCAAGGTGCATCTTTTGTTGTTACTGCTCCCAAACTTCTAGTATCTATATTAACTACATCCAAACTTCTAGTATCTATATTAACTACATCCAAACTTCTAGTATCTATATTAACTACATCCAAACTTCAAGTATGTATATTAACTACATCCAAACTTCAAGTATGTATATTAACTACATCCAAACTTCTAGTATGTATATTAACTACATCCAAACTTCAAGTATGTATATTAACTACATCCAAACTTCAAGTATGTATATTAACTACATCCAAACTTCTAGTATGTATATTAACTACATCCAAACTTCAAGTATGTATATTAACTACATCCAAACTTCTAGTATCTATATTAACTACATCCAAACTTCTAGTATGTATATTAACTACATCCGAACTTCAAGTATGTATATTAACTACATCCAAACTTCTAGTATCTATATTAACTACATCCAAACTTCCAGTATGTATATTAACTACATCCTAACGTCTACATCCACACTGCCTGAAAGATGTTCCTTATTAATTTTTATCCTTTTCTTTAGAAAATCACCATGTTTGTTTACTCACTTAGAGATTATAGTATTCTTTCTCATTAGGTTTAAATATTTATTAAGTTACTTTTTTATAAATCCATTTTTAAAGCACAGACTTATAGAGATTAAAAAAAGACACCGCAACGAAAGAAAAGGCAGAAAGAACAGAAATAAGACACTACGAGGAACAGCAAAGACAAAAGTTGGTGCATTTAAAGTTAATAAATTTAATAAGTTGTGCTATTTTTTTTTACATCATCATATCAGAGTTTTGATAACAGTATCAAATAAAACAGATGGTTTTCATTCTTCTTTTACTGAAAATATGCATCAACATTAAAAAAAATTCAACTTTGCTAATGCTTTTCCTTTATTATAGTTCTCAGTTAAATTATACAAAAAGTGAATACATTTTAGAAAATTATTGAGGAAAAAATGTTTTGAATTTGTTAAACAGTTATGTGCGTCTCAACCTGATTTTTGAAAACCAACCTCTTTGTAAATCAACCAATTCTTGTCAGTTGGGACTTAATGTGTACTCTGCGAGTGGGGTGGTGAAGGTCTAATTATTGTGTTCCTTACTTTGAGTAGCGATGCACTCTATTTAGAAACACATCTAGCAATGAAATGTTGCTTTGAAAGTAGTACTAATCAAAATAAGTTTATTTTAAGAAATCAGAAATATGTTATACCTTCATCAGCATCATCGGCATCCTTCCGTCTCGAAAGACGATGGTGCATCACCGTTGGGCTGAGTTGCATTTCCTCGTGTGGGTGAGCAGTCCTATCCTTGAGTGACAGTCTTTTCCACAGCTTTTACACACGAGTTCTGTGCTTCCCAATGTTTTGTCCTTTGGGGCCGTCCATAAATGATGTCACGCACCTAGAGGGGGGGGGAGGGGGGTCACACTTTTGTGACAATAAGTGACGAGGGGGAGGGAGGGGGGTTGAAGAAATGGGACGTCACATCAAAAGGGTAACTTTAAATAAAACTTCCACTGAAATATTTGGTCGCTTACAATTTATTTAATGACTTTTTTTATTTTAAAAATTCAAATTTTTATTTTTAAAATTTTTAAATCAGTGCTTCTCAATGTGCCAGTCGGTAGGCCATCAGATGCTGGTTGGCGTAAGCTATCAAGACACGAAAATTAAATCTAATTATAATCATTAAGTTTGAGAATCCACAAGATAACGTATGAAATTGCGTCGTTTGATGTTGACATCAAAGCATTTGTGATGTAACCGCAGCTCCGTTTGGTTCTCTCACGGCAGGAGTCACCCCAAAGTATACAAGTTTATGAGTGCGTCCACCCCCCCCCTTCCCCAACCCCTAGGTCCTGCTCACATGACTCGGGGAATAAGGGGAGTGTCGTTAGCGAAAATGCTACTGGTGAGTTTTACAAGCATGACAAGTGTCTAAATATGATCTGAATAGGATTATGTGTAGGTATTTTAAATCAAAACAACACGGAATATCCTTTTTCTTTAAAAAGTGAGGGGGGGGTCTATTATTAGAATTATAAAGGTTTCTGATATAATTGTTCGATTGGTTTTTGGTCAAACGCCCCTGGCCATTCTAGATATAATGATAAATGAGCCCATTTAAAATTAGTCAAGCATTCATTAACTTTATTGAATGCATCAAATTCTTGACATCGCAATTCGAGAGGAACACAAAACAACTTTTCTTCTTAGCTCAGTTTTTAAGGCATTAATTTTAAATATCAAAGAAGGATATTTGATACAGTCAAGTCATTTCGATTAAGATTATTGTCACTTGTGTCAATATAAATGAAAGTAGGTTGGATTTACGTGTATTCGTATAGTATGTAGTTAAGAAATCTACATAGTTGTCAAATTTTAAAAAATGCATTTTCTGGAACAAACCGGTTCAATAATGGGCATATGTTCCAAGCATACACGTACTCATGACGTATCTTAATATATCTAGTGGATTGTAGTGGATGTTATATGTCCCAAATGAGTCTGCATTACCCCCAAGAATTCCCTTTTGACCCCAGATGAGGTTATTTACCCCTGTTCGCCGATCTCTTTCTTACGGGATGCCCATCAGTCAATTGAGGGATTTTAAAAAAATACATTTTAAAAATATTATTTTTACATAATTCTTTTTCTAAACAAAGACGTTAACCGTGATGATTAATAGTCAATGTTTAATTTGTATATATTAAAATAAAATATAATCTAAGGATGTTAACACAGTTCGTTTTCTGAAGGCCGGTTAAAAGTTTTAAAAAAATGCTTCACGCGGGTTACGATATTACAATGTAGACCTTCACTAAATAAATAATAAATACTTAAATGATAATAAAAGTGATTTGAAACATACTTATTTTCAAATAGAATTTTTTTTAAATTTTATTATTATTATTTTTTTTTAGGGGGGGGGGTCAAAGATTTGTGACATATTTTTTAGAGGGGGGGTCTAACTTTTTGTGACGACGCGTGACGAGGGGGGGGGGTAAAAAATCGGCCAAAATCGTGTGACGTCATTTATGGACGTCCCCTGTCTCCTAGCTCTTCTGTCTGTAGCCTCCTCCAGCCTTTGTTCCTCGGCTACTATGATGCCCTATTTGAGAACTGTGCGCCAAGTAGATCTGTCTTCTGCTTTGCATTCCCAGTCACTTGTATTTATTCTGGCCGCTTTCATGTCTCTGTGGCAGACATCTTTAAATCGGAGACGTGGGCGAGCTGTCTTCCTCTTTCCCGATACCAGTTCTCCATATAGGATATCCTTGGGGATATGACCCGGGCTCATTCTTTTTACATGTCCTAGCCATTTTAGGCGTCTTTCAGTAAGGATTGAGAACATGCTTTGGATATTGGCACGCATCAGGACCTCACTATTTGGCTCTTTGTCTAGACATTTAATGCCAAGGATGCGACGCAGGCACCTCAAGTGGAAGCTATTAAGCTTGTGCTCATGGGATGAATAAATGTTATACCTTTCTGAAGGGATTATGCCAGCTAATGCAAACCAGAAAATAATTGTTTAGTTATTATTGTTAGAGTATTGAGCTCAGCCAATTATCAAAACAGTTTCAAAGGAATATAAATGACATCTAGTTTTTTCTGCTGTTTTTGGCCTTTCTCATTGATCATGCTTAGATTTTTAATTTTTACAAAATGTCCTAATATTTGATTTTAGATTTTGTGCAGGATTCCTGTTTCAAGATCAATATTAACAAAAATTATATTGAATTAAATGGCTTAAATATATTAATTTTTAAGGATAAGGTTTTATTAATATCTGTTAATGAAACAATGTAATTTTTTAAAAATGTGAAAATTAACTTAAAATATAGCTCCAGAGAGACAAGAACCAGTGTAAGACACCTGGTACTTAAAGATTTTTAAAAAAATGCAATTTTCAAAATAACTATTTTTGAATTACTATTATGTATAATTAACCGTCTCTTTTCCATCTTTTTCAGTAAAGCTGATGTTTATGTGACCAGTTATGTTTACTATTTATTTCTGTTAGAACTAATAAAGAGCTACATATATTTACTAGATTATTTTCTTTGTTGATTTATTGTTTTGGTATGAACTAAATCGTTGAATGAGTTTTGATATTTATTTTCCTGAAAAAAAGTATTTTTAAGACGCTGCAGTAAATAACTAAACTAATTAAATCTCTCTTTCACCCGTTAATGAAACTTATACTTCTTTATTGATCTCTTTTTTAAAATATTTAAAAAATTTTTTTATTTTGTTTCTTTCTGTAAAAGAAAAAGAGAGTGTTTTTTAGTTTCATTAGTGAAAACTACCTTTATTACTTTTTTAAAAGTATAAGTATAAAATAAAGCCCAAATAATTCTATTTTAATTAAAAAATTTGAGGATTTTGTAAGTTACACATCAAATATATATATGTTAAAAGTTTTTTGTTGTTGAAATTTCCAATGAAATACACGTCTTTCAAGGCATGCAGAATGTTGCCATCATCAGTAGGTTTTACTCTGTCAGTCAGTATCAAGCTACGGTGGTTTCTTTATTCCATATTTGAGAGAGACTTGCTTTGGAAATGAGAACATGTAATAGTTTATCATTGTAAGATTTAAAAGAGCTTTGATAATCTCAATATAAATAATATAATACCGATTTTAGTCTTTAATTCAAACAAAGAGTTGCTTCATTTCAAAGTTTATTCGTTGATTTCAGTAGATCCACTTGTATTATTTCAGTAGATCCACTTGTATTATTTCAGTAGATCCACTTGTATTATTTCAGTAGATCCACTTGTATTATTTCAGTAGATCCACTTGTATTATTTCAGTAGATCCGCTTGTATTATTTCAATAAGGTAAATGCATAAAATAAAAACAGGGTATTAGTAGGCCTGACAGGACGTAACACAACAGCGAACGTTTCGGCAAAGAGCCTTCTTCAACGGACAAATAGTACACAAATGAAACGAATAAAACGAAATAATAGAAAAAAACACTTAGCTGCGGTGAAATCCAAGTAGTCCAGTAGAGATAAAGCAAGGAGAGAAAAGTAAGAGCTTAAATAGGAAAGGAAAGGGTGGGTGTGGCCAATCAATCAGCTTGTCAGTGCGAACACAACGTTGATCCCATGTGGTGTAAGAGTCCCATATTCATGGATTAGTCTATTCTCCAGACTGACCCGGCCGGGTGTGTTTGTACAAGAAACCAAGGCGGTGACAGACATGTCATCGACGCCCATGTGGTCCCGTCCATTGAAGTGTCAGGAGACAGGACACTGTTTGTCTTGTTTAATGGCACGTACATGTTCCGCGATACGGCAAGAGAGTAACCTCCCCGTTTCACCAATGTACTTCAAAGGACAGCGCTTACACACAATGGTGTAGACCACATTGCGGCTAGTACAAAGATAGCCATTCCTAATCTTGAATGTCCCCTTAGGGAAGACAATCTGGTCCGTCTGGGTAACAAAGGGACATGTCTTGCAGCGATTACGACCACATGGCTTAGTGCCCAGATGGGAGGACGGAATAAGCAGACGGCTACGAACCAATAGGTCTCGCAGATTTTTGTCCCTCCTGAATACAATGAGGGGTGGGGTGGAAAATATGTTGTTTGTCTCAGGGTCCGCGAGGAGGATGGTGCGGTTTTTCACAAATATTTCCTTTGCTCTGATGTTGTGGGGATGGTATGTGAGCACCAATTTGTTCCTTTCATTACTATCACTGGAGCGTGATACAAAGGCGTCGGCACCAGTGAAGTTTTTAACTCGCCCCCATTACTTTTTTTGTATTATTTCAGCTCAATAAAGTCTGGCTTGTTAGTCATCTAATTGTAACATAACCTTTTCAGTCCCTAATTCTTTATTCTAAGTCAAGGATAAATAAATAAATTGAAATCACAATACTGAATGAAACAAAATACAACAGGCTGTGAATTTTACAAGAAAATATTTATATTTTATTTTAGTTAAGATTAGTGTATAAGTTAAATAATTATAAGACAGAAGTATTCTTTTTATAGTGAATTAGGACAACTGCCTTTTGTTGAATTGCCTTTATGAATAATTTTCAAAATGTCAAAAAGGTGAACATTACAGAGTACTAACTGAGTCATCATCAACCAGACTGCTTGTCCGGTTGTGTTCAACCACTCAAGCCTTGTTGTAGGAGCTCCAAAATTTAAAAAAAAATTACAGTCATGAGTGTCAACGCCAACTTTTGACATATTCGTGCTGTTGAAAATGGTGGGGACTGAGAGAAGGAAGAAATTTTCTATTTTATTGTAGTCGCATATTTGTATCAACAATGATGAAATGTTTTCGTAAAAATGTTACTAACTTCATCTAAAAAGTTGTCACTTGTAATATAGCTCAAAATGTTCAAGTTCCGAGTTCCAGCAAAGTTTTTGCTTAAGCTCAAATGTTTTGTGTCTTGCTTGCTGTTGTCATCTGAGCAACGCGCCTCTTTAACGTTCTGAGCAACGTGCCTCTTTCCCGTTCTGAGCAACGCGCCTCTTTCACGTTCTGAGCAACGCGCCTCTTTCACGTGCTGAGCAACGCGCTTCTTTCACATTCTCAGCAACGCTCCTCTTTCACGTTCAGAGCAACGTGACTGTTTCTCGTTCTGAGCAACGCGTCTCTTTCAAGTTCTGAGCAACGCGCTTCTTTCACGTTCGACATGTGCCTGTTTCACGTTCTGAGCTACGTGCCGTTTCACGTTCTGACACGCGTTTCTTTCACGCTCTGAGCAACGCGCTTCTTTCACATTCTCAGCAACGTTCCTCTTTCACGTTCTGAGCAACGCGCTTCTTTCACATTCTCAGCAACGCCCCTCTTTCACGTTCCCATCAATGTATCAGACGTTTTGGAATCACAGAAAACCTTGACTTGATGCCAACTTGTCCTGATTGCTGTGGTACTAGTAGGTATTGTGATTATCCAGATACGGTTAATAGATAATTTTTATGAAGATTTAATATGTTATAAAAGTGAAATAATATATTTTCACATTTACTATTTGACCTTTACGATGTTTTATGTTCCGGGTTACAGATCGGTCACTTGAAAGCTCACACTAAACCCACTAATTGGAAAAAAAATGGGTTTGAAACAGGAATCGTTAAAAAGTTTTCTTGGTAAAAGAAAAGAAGTGAAGAGAGTGAAGAAGAGCCTTTAACATCCAAAAAGCATAAAACTTGTAGAAGACAATACCATGGCTTCTACTTGAAATATGGATTTATTGAGACAGTTGATTCCAACATACCAACACCGCTCTGCATAGTTTGCGTGACCGGCTTTCTAAGCGATGAAACCTTAAAAACCTCTTCGCCACTTGAACGCCAAGCACCCTGGATTAAAAGATAATCCCATGGAGTATTTTGAAAGGAAAAAACTGGAACATGAAGGACGGAAGAAATTTCTCAGGGCCACCACAACAGTAAACGAGAACGCACTGAGAGCTTCATATTTGGTGGCTAACCGCATTGCTAAGGCTAAAAAGCCATTCACTATCAGTGAAGAATTAATTTTGCCCTCTGCTAAAGACATTTGCCGTGAACTTCTAGTAGAGGATGCTGTTAAAAAGATAGCACATGTGCCAATAAAAAATATAAAATCAAAACAATCTAAAATATAAACAATCAACGCAGCCACAACCCCCACCCACCCATAACCCCCCCCCACCCCCAGGCTAGTGGGCCGCGGTAAAATTATCAAACATTTACCGGTCCGCGGCGTTAAAAAGGTTGAGGGACACTGTTTTACCGTACCTAATTTGCTGCTTGGTAATTCTAAACAGCTGCGCGGCGTCGGTAAGATATCTGCGCGGCATCGCAGCACAGCTTAAAGGGAACATTGGTCCATACTCCATCACACCCTAGTGACGCCTCTGAGTAGTGTTCACCGAACTCTTCCTTCTTGATGGATTTCTGGACATTACACTGTAGCTAAGTTTTATTTTATTTTCGTACTGCTGTTAGTATTTGTTTGTTCGCTGACGAAGACTTTTTGGCGACCCATTCGTTGTTTTGTGGGGTCCTGTCAGGCTCTTGCATTCCCTTTTTATATAACATTAACATTTTCCTTCTACCCAACCTGTTTGCAGTCTCACCCACGTATTTCATGTTTACCGACTCGCAGTTGTAGATGCAAGGCTGCTAGTTATATCTAGACACGAAAGTGGTAAAGTCTCTTCTGGACACACATTGACACGGAGGTCATGCTTCAACAGATACCAGGACGCGAGGGATGATCCCGATATAAAAGTGCCCAGCAACCAGCTAACCGAGCGATGACCCAACTGACCAGTGATTCAGTGAATGGTTAAAATAACAATCTGGAGAGAAATGGTTAAAAGGCACGGAAAGAGGATATGTGGCCCGTAAACGCCTTACAAAAACAGGAGATTAGTGAAGGAAACCATTGGAAATAGATGCTTTGACTTGTGATGAACTTTTGTGTGTTGACGTCATGTTATGGTGACGTCATGTTATGGGAGGTGAATGCTATCCTGAATATCATCGTTGGGTGAAGTGTACGTGACATGGCCTGCGTCATTTATGTTATTGGTGGCTGTAGTTACATGTTATTGACTTGCTTAAATGAATGTCTGAATAAACCACCTATGTATGAATGTCTGAATAAACCACCTATGTATGAATGTCTGAATAAACCACCTATGTATGAATGTCTGAATAAACCAACTATGTATGAATGTCTGAATAAACCACCTATGTATGAATGTCTGAATAAGCCACCTATGTATGAATGTCTGAATAAACCACCTATGTATGAATGTCTGAATAAACCACCTATGTATGAATGTCTGAATAAACCACCTATGTATGAATGTCTGAATAAGCCACCTATGTATGAATGTCTGAATAAACCACCTATGTATGAATGTCTGAATAAACCACCTATGTATGAATGTCTGAATAAACCACCTATGTATGAATGTCTGAATAAATCACCTATGTATGAATGTTCAAATAAAAGACATTCAGTTAATGACGCCATACAAATATTGCAGATTTTTAAAAACCTTCCCCTTCCTCTTTTCATTGCCAAAAGAGTTCGATCCCATTCTTCAAATATAACGTCACAAACTTCACACCTCCACTCTGCCCCCCTCCCCTCCCAGTGTTTCCAGAGTGAAATAAGATCACTGTGTCCACTACTGTCCTACACTAAGCCTCGACAACAGATAATTCATAATCCATGGATATCGAACTGGTGGTGATAATTGAAGCCAATGTTTCTCAAACGGCGTGCCCCGGCATACCAAAGTGTCGCCAGTGTTTCTCAAACGGCGTGCTCCGGCACACCAAAGTGTTGCCAGTCTCCGTCAAGTGAGCCACGGCGCTAAAAAATATCATCAAAGATAATTGGCTATGATTAATTAAATTATTAAATTAATATTTTATACTTTACAATCTTGCTATAAAAACTACAAGCTTTGTTAATCGGTTTGTGTTGTACTTTAATTTTTTTTTAGTCTATTACAGTAACTTCGATGGTATGCAGATAATAGTGAAGGAAAATAATGATGTGGTGAGAAACCAGTTCATTCGAATCGCAGGCAAAATAAAAATATTAACTTTAAAAGTAGAAGTGGAACTTGTTGCATTGAGCTGTATGGAGCATAAAACTGAAGGTCGTTGAATGCGTCCTAGATGTGTTCAGGGGAATCACTGAAAAAGGTCAAATGTTTAAAACCACGAGCTTTGAAACTGTCGACAATTAAATGTTAAAACAAACAAATGTTTTTGTTCTCTGGGGCGCCGTCAGCTTTTCCTAACACCCCAAGTGTGCCTTGGTGTCAAAGTGTTTGAGAACCACTGATTTAATCATAGAAACACCAGAGGCCCGTTAAGATGTTAGTGTTAGAGTTAGATAAACACTGTGTGCAAATATAGCGAAAGTGTTGTCGGTGCCTAACTTATAGCGAAAGTGTTGTCGGTGCCTAACTTATAGCGAAAGTGTTGTCGGTGCCTAACTTATAGCGAAAGTGTTGTCGGCGCCTAAGTTATAGCGAAAGTGTTGTCGGTGCCTAACTTATAGCGAAAGTGTTGTCGGCGCCTAACTTATAGCGAAAGTGTTGTCGGTGCCTAACTTATAGCGAAAGTGTTGTCGGTGCCTAACTTATAGCGAAAGTGTTGTCGGTGCCTAACTTCATCTTTGCGGAATACCGGAGGTTCTAGACACAAACCGTATATGAAATAAAATCCCAACAAACTTCAACTCAAATAAGACATCTAGTGACAGAGAGAGAGGAGAGAGAGAGAGAGGAGAGAAGGGAGAGAGAGGAGAGAGAAGGGAGAGAGAGAGAGAGAGAGAGAGAGAGAGGAGAGAGAGAGAAGGGAGAGAGAGAAACGAGTCATAGAAAGAGAGAGAATGATGGCGTAGAGATAAAGAGCGGCTTTTAAATGTCAGTGGAGGAGATACATGAATGTGCACATACCAACGCTAACTACTTACCCGATGTTTTTTTTTCATTTTTTTCCACCAACTCTCTTTGAAGCAAGGAGGGAAAAAAAGAAGAAGAAGACGGAACCACTTAAGCAGACGAAGAATAAATTATAAATGCTCGTCTCTTTTCTGGACACATTATCCACTTCTGCAACCCTTTCATCGCATTTCACAGCAGACGAATTTTACTGAATGATTTAGGTTACTGACCACTAATTTTTCACTAGAAATTAAAAAAATTACATGACTCTTCTGCTGACAGTTTTAGCGAAAAAACATGGTCTTGAGTGAGTTGATGCTTTAAAACATTTGACGCGCCAGTGAATAAGTTTAGTGTACCGTCTAGATCAGTTATGTACATGTTCCTGTATCAGTTATGTACATGTTCCTGTATCAGTTATGTACATGTTCCTGTATCAGTTATGTACATGTTCCTGTATCAGTTATGTACATGTTCCTGTATCAGTTATGTACATGTTCCTGTATCAGTTATGTACATGTTCCTGTACATGTTCCTGTACATGTTCCTGTATAGCGCTAGTTGGACATCTATCCGCAGGCTCGGATTAATCACTGAGAACATGAGGAATAATAACTGTGTTCCACACCAGTGCACATAAACATTTTGAGATTAAAGAAAATGGTTGCTAGATATTTTGTTACCCTGCCGATTAAGTTGGAAATACTTAAAACTATGTCTGTTACATGCACCCGGCTTTATTTTTGATTTTTAATTCGGCTAACGCGTTTATTTGGGACTTTGTTGTAAAATTGATAAAACACTACACACGCACGTTAATTACAAAAATCTTAATAAAGCAATTAAAATATAGGCCTACAACATTGTAAACATTGAATTGAGAACGAAGTCCGTGGTCCGTCAAGTCCGTTACGTAGTCAGGAACATTGACTTATCTTCTTATCTTATCTTATCTAATCTTATCTTATCTTATCTAATCTTATCTTGTCTTATCTTATACTATTTGTTACAGACGCCCCGCCCCTTCCATACAGAAGATTATTGCATCATAGGCTTATCCATGGTTTAAACATTTTAAATCGAGTTTTAACTGTTGATAAAGTGTTGTTTTTCCTGGTTTCATCAGGCAACCCATTCCACGTCCGAATTCCAGACGGGAAGAACGAGAATTTGACTGAATTTGTATGTGTTTGTTCTTGCATACGGAATAAGAAAAGTGTTTTTATCCCTACGTCTATCTGAGGGTTGTATTAGATTATTAGATTATCTTTGTGTTGTATTCCCAAGTTAGAATTAAACTTGTCTTAATTAGAATCGTATTTTAAAAGGAAGCTCATCGACTTACTCACTGTCCGTCTCATTTATTGATGAAGATTAGGTGGAGGGGTGGAGAGGGAGCTTCCCCACCTGCCACTTAAACAACAAAATTCTGCTGGCTCAGTCAATACGTAAGACAACAGTGATAAAAACAAGAAGTTGTCTAAAGGTGGGCTCTGACAAGAGCTTTGTACAGATGACTGTTGGGGCATGAAGAGAACACACGTGATGTCAATCTAAGATGCAGAGAACACACATGATGTCAATCTAAGATGGAGAGAGCACACGTGATGTCAATCTAAGATGGAGAGAACACACGTGATGTCAATCTAAGATGGAGAGAACACGCGTGATGTCAATCTAAGATGGAGAGAACACACGTGATGTCAATCTAAGATGGAGAGAACACACGTGATGTCAATCTAAGATGGAGAGAACACACGTGATGTCAATCTAAGATGGAGAGAACACACGTGATGTCAATCTAAGATGGAGAGAACACACGTGATGTCAATCTAAGATGGAGAGAACACACGTGATGTCAATCTAAGATGGAGAGAACACACGTGATGTCCATCAATTACAAACCATGAACGGCACACAGTTTGACCCCGGTCAGATTCGGAGAGTGACCAACATCTTTAGACACACCAAACAATCTCAAATGTTCAGGAGTTTACTAGAACAATCCATTCACTGGCGTGACGGTCATGTCAATAACAGGGGTAAAGAGAAGCTTAGTGAGGCTTAGGCCTAGTGAAGCTTACCGAGGCTCATGCCTAGAGTAGTTTAATGAGGCTTAAGCCTAGAGTAGCTTAGTGAGGCTCAGGCCTAGAGTAGCTTATTGAGGCTCATGCCTAGAGAAGTTTACTGAGGCTTAAGCCTAGAGAAGTTTACTGAGGCTTAAGCCTAGAGAAGTTTACTGAGTTTTAGGCCTTAACAAGCATACGTAGGTTTTCCCGATTTTGTGACGAGTGAAACTGAAAATAACTTAAGGGTTGGATAATAAAAAAATAGGACTATAAATAATTATAACAATAATAAAAAAAATTAATTAAAAAATTAAATAGTTGCATAGTCATAGAGGATTTTAAGCAAGTAAGTATTTGGTTTGTACATGGACCACTGAGAAGTATTTGGTTTGTACATGGACCACTGAGAAGTATTTGGTTTGTACATGGACCACTGAGAAGTATTTGGTTTGTACATGGACCACTGAGAAGTATTTGGTTTGTACATCGACCACTGAGAAGTATTTGGTTTGTACATGGACCACTGAGAAGTATTTGGTTTGTACATGGACCACTGAGAAGTATTTGGTTTGTACATCAACCACTGAGAAGTATTTGGTTTGTATATCGACCACTGAGAAGTATTTGGTTTGTACATGGACCACTGAGAAGTATTTGGTTTGTACATGGACCACTGACAAGTATTTGGTTTGTACATGGACCACTGAGTAGTATTTGGTTTGTACATGGGCCACTGAGAAGTATTTGGTTTGTACATGGACCACTAAGTGCATTTTACGCCGACCCTGCATTGAAGTCCCGGCTCCTATGGGTCGCAGCGGCGCTCTCTTGAATAAAACTGCGATTACGTCATTAGACTCTGGAGGGCTCCAACAATGGTAAGGTCAACGTATCTTAATGTCACCGTCTCAGTAGCTCTGTGGTCAAACTTGTCAAGCCAGTCTCAGTGTCTCGCCGATCCCATGTCAGGAAGGGTCTCATTACCCCTCCCCCCCCACCTCCTTATCTACGACCCGATCTATACGATTGAATAAATTGTAGAAAAAATTTGTGTCAGGGGGGTATAATCCCACTAAGTAGCCGATCTTATTTAAGTATGATGTCTAACTACCGTACTTATAGAACAGGTCGGGGTACTGGATATATTAAGTTACAAAATAAGAAGGCCCCAAACTTCTCTTCGCGTGGGCAGGGAGAGTGGGGGTCCACACGACCGGACGGCGTTTGCCGTCAACTGCTGAGGTGTAAGTGGAAAGGGCTGACAACACTGCTTGACCACCTACCTCAGGTACGCCACTGGCACACCCAAAAATTAAAATATATTACACCAAAAATGGATTTTATGAATGACAACTAAATTTATCGTACGACGGATTGACTAATGTGATGATCTTGTTGACTCAGATCTTGGTGACTCAGATCTTGTTGAAATTTGTGTTAAAATTAAAAAAACCAACAAATCCGTTACTTAACAACACAACTGTATTTAACAACACAACTGTATTTAACAACACAACTTTATTTAACAACACAACTGTATTTAACAACACAACTGTATTCAACAACACAACTGTATTAACAACACAACTGTATTTAACAACACAACTGTATTTAACAACACAATTGTATTTAACAAAACAACTGTATTTAACAACACAACGGTATTTAACAACACAACTGTATTTAACAACACAACTGTATTTAACATGAATTATGAGAGTAATTTAGAATTTACAATTACAGTTATGTGAGCTTAAGTAATTTCATTAATTATAAGTTACAAATAGGATTTATACACTAATGTACAGACTAGAACAGTAGAAACTCTATACACTAATGTACAGATTAGAACAATAGAAATTCTATACACTAATGCAGGAGTGGGCAAACTTTTTCGACGGAGGGCCGCATTGAAAACTTTATTGTTATAGGCGGCCCGCATGTATATTTTGTCTACTTCAATTACAACTTTCAATACATAAAATATGAAGTAAAGATAATAACCATGATTTGTAATTGTACTTCACATTCACACTCTATTACACATGCACACTACATTTTAAAATACGAACTGAAACAGTTTCTAATTTGATAATAAGATTTTACTATTCATTATTATTTCATATAATTTACATATAAGCTGTCCATAGAGTACAATTATAATTAATGAGAGGTATGTAACTGTTCACAATTTTTGTGAATCGCATGACTGCATTCAAATTGCGGTCAGTCAACATCAATCTGTTTTTAGACTTGTTTATTTTTATGCAAGAAAAAGCTTTATCAAAGATGTATGTGGACCCAAAAATTGACTAAAGTTTGGCAGTAAAGTTTTTTAAGTGTGGAAATGCTGCGGCTGGCAAACATCCATAAAAATCAAGCAGAAGAACTGACTTGAACTTCTCCTTTATGTCATAATCTGCTTGTAGGTCAAGCAGCTGTAACTGTATATCTGGGGCTGAACCAGCTTCTGCACTAAATGCCGAACTGCTGATATTGAAGAGTGGTTCCAGGCTCTTGAATTCTTGAAACCCCCTTTCTAATTCCACAGCCAAGGCATCCAACTTAGCCTTGTACTTGTCACCTGTTTCACCTGAAATTGTTTTATGTTTCAGCAAAAGGAAATTACAAAATCTGTTTTCTCCTGCTTGCCTGGAGAACAGGGAGAGCTTTGCCTGAAAAGATTTAACATGTACATACATTTCATGTGCAAACAAGCTATCGCCCTGATGTTTGACATACATTTCATGTGTAAACAAGCTATCGCCCTGATGTTTGACATACATTTCATGTGCAAACAAGCTATCACCCTGATGTTTGACATACATTTCATGTGCAAACAAGCTATCGCCCTGATGTTTGACATACATTTCATGTGCAAACAAGCTAATGCCCTGAAGTTTGACATACATTTCATGTGCAAACAAGCTATCGCCCTGATGTTTGACATACATTTCATGTGCAAACAAGCTATCGCCCTGATGTTTGACATACATTTCATGTGTAAACAAGCTATCGCCCTGAAGTTTGACATACATTTCATGTGCAAACAAGCTATCGCCCTGATGTTTGACATACATTTCATGTGCAAACAAGCTATCGCCCTGATGTTTGACATACATTTCATGTGCAAACAAGCTATCGCCCTGAAGTTTGACATACATTTTATGTGCAAACAAGCTATCGCCCTGAAGTTTGACATACATTTTATGTGCAAACAAGCTATCGCCCTGATGTTTGACATACATTTTATGTGCAAACAAGCTATCGCCCTGAAGTTTGACATACATTTTATGTGCAAACAAGCTATCGCCCTGATGTTTGACATTCAGCTCATTCAACTTTTCCATAATGTCAATAGCAAACATGAAGTCTGACTTCCACTCTTCCTTAACAATGTTAGCAAAACCCTCCATCTCCAGGAACATAACTATTTCTTCCTTGAGATCCCACAATCGCCTCAATATCTTAACCAGGCTCAGCCAGCGGACACTGCTGTGGTAGATAATATCATAATATTCAGTTTCCAAATCTTCAAGCAGTGCCCTGAACTGTATGCGGTTAAATGCCTTGGCTCTGATGAGGTTTATCACACTGACAACTGGGTAAATAACATGCTTGATATTCAACGGAGCTTTACACATACTTTCCAGATGGGTGACATAGTAGAGAGGTAACAGTGTATGGTCAGGATGTTCTTCAAATTTATTTTTTATCAACTTCACAATACCTACGTTTTTTTCCAGTCAAAGAACGCGCTCCATTGGTTATTACACTTGCTATCTGGTTCACACCAACACATTTCTCAAATCCATTGAATAAATCCTGGCCTATAGTTGTGTCTTTGAGTGGCTCAACACCAAGTAATTCTTCGGTAAGCTCAAAATCGAGTGTTTATTCCCCGTATAGGTACCAACAATTGTGCTGTGTCCTGTACATCGGTACTATCGTCCAACGCAAGAGAGTACCACACAAAGTTTTGCTTGCATCTCGAAGTTGGTGCATCAAATTGTCACTAATTTTTTCACCACGCTGACTAGAGTTCTACTTGATAAAAAAAATGCTATCACATCTTTTAATTTTCTGTACAAATAATGCTTGCTTCATCTGACCAGCATTCCTTGATGAACTCGCTGTCAGAAAAAGACTTTTTCCGTTTTAAAATCTTATGGGACAGCACCAAACTGGCTTCGTTTGCAGCATCTGGTATTTAAGACTGATGAAAACAGTTTGCTGCTTCTTTAAATTATTAACCAACTCCTGGCAATTCCTTTTCTCTCTTTGTTCGTTAAATTGTGCCCGAAATCCAAATGTTTTGTTTTGTGGTGTCTTTTTAAGTTGTACTCCTTAAAGACGCTCACACTCACGGCACGGAAGCAGACTGCTTTGCTGCCAACGCTCGTGAAGCAATATTTAGTGGTCCATTCGTCATTAAAATCATGACATTCGTCCTCAATCTTTCTTCTTTTAGCAGCACTTATGGTTAAATATAACGTCTATTCGCTTTTAAATTATAATTTTTACAAAACCGCCCATATATAAACCGTAAACAAAATCCACTTCCAGTTGAGCTGAAATGCAGTTTTGAATAAAGATGTTAATAATCATTGACTAATGATCACTATTCAATTCTCGAGCCATAAAACCAATTAATATCCCTAGATTCGAATCAAATACTCGGAATATAATTTTAAAAAAATAGTGAAAGTTTTAAACAAAGAAAATTAACATCGACATAAGATCGCAACATGTATATGCCTTCGGGCCGCATAATATACTCTGGCGGGCCGCATATGTCCCGCGGGCTGTAGTTTGCCCACCCCTGCACTAATGTAGAGATTTTTTTTTGTTTGTGTGTGGCACATAACCCCGTAGTCGTAGAGGGTTCTAATGTTTCCATTAGAACTTTCTCGGGGCTTGGTAGACCTGGCGGCGCCCATCTCCTCTTCAGATCAGCGGAGGACTTTTTAGCGACAGACATTCATCAACATTTTTTTTTATTGTGGCTTTAACGTGGGCTAGATCCCACGCCCCTCAGCTTGTGAGGCGAGCGCACTATTGACTTTTCTATCCAGACTAGAACAGTATAAATTATTTACACTAATGTACAGAATAGAATAGTAGAAATTCTATACACTAATGTAGGGAGTAGAACAAGTCAATTAGATGAACATAAATATTCCAGAAACAAGCAGCCTACAGAAGTATATATTATAATTAACGGTTATTTACATGTGAATATCTAATCAGCTTTAAACATCGAAGAAACACAGAGGCTTTATTTTTAATTAGTAAATTTACTGCCAAGTACCCATGGCATACATCGAATCGAATGATGGCCCTGTAAAGTGTACCCCGAAACTAAAACAATGGCCAATGGCCGCAATGTAAACATGCCACAAATACAAACGAAGCACCACATAACACGGGTCTGTAGAGAATGTTTCCAGATACATTCAACCGTGTTCAACTCTATTACTGTTTCCCTCTTGAAATTACCAGATGTGGACGATAATCGTGCATTGACCGCGGTCTCCGATAATAGCTTAGCCAGCACATGCTGCGACCGGGTAACAATGTACTTGTTCAAGTACGACGTTGTAAAACAAGAATGCCCCCCCCCAGCCCCTACCCCCGTGTTGACAGAGGACGTGAGTCAAAACAAACGGCAGTTTAAGTGTGATGAATGAAATACAGTTAGTTGTGTGTGTATGGGGTGGGGGGGGGGAGCAGGTGAGTTGATTTTTGGACATAGTTTATTGCCGAGGTCACGTGATAAGATTTGTTCGGAAGACGAAGTTTTTAATCAACAGTTTAAACGACATGCAAGTATTGTATTCTGAAGAAAGATTTGCAAAGCTTTGTGACGTCGTATTGAAGGGGGGTCTAAATTTTTGTGACGACGTGTGACGAGGGGGGTGGGAGGGGGGTAAAAATAGGTCAAAATCGCGTGATGTCAATTATTGACGTGCCCTTAGAATGTCTAAAGTCTAAAGAAACAACTAACAACAAAAGAAAAAAAACAGCCGAAAAAATGACGCATTGGGACAAGTTTAAGACCAGCAGACACACCTGGTGTAGGTTACCAGAACATGCCTGGTATGAAAAAATTGCGAACGGTCGTAAGTAAAACGGACAGACCTGAGCCAAAGATGCAAGCGCCCCGCTGTTTTCAACTTCTTAAGGAAGGAGGTATATTTGGCTGGTAATAAGAAAACTCAAAGTGAACATTCTTGAACAATTATCTTAGACTCTAGTGAAGTTAACGTCAAAAGAGCGCCCGCCCCTAATTATTTAGGGATAATTTATGAGAAGGTTTCAGCTAGATAACGTGTGGCGTAAAAACAGTTTGATGTGCACAGTTGACATGCATTAGCGTCACTCTGGAGTAACTCGACCCTACAAGAGTGGGTTATCTGGCTTGGAGGACTTCGATGGAAATGTCTGAGAATTATGATTAGGCATTAGGCCACTCATTGCAGTGGCGGCTCTTAGCTTCCTATGTATGTGCGTGTGGGGGGGGGGCATTAGGCCACACAATGCAGTGGTGGCTCCTGACTTCTATTGTGCGTGTTGTGGGGGGGGGGCGTTAGACCATACAATGCAGTGGCGGCTCTTGACTCCTAATGTATGGGTGTGGGGAGGAAATATTCATATACAACTGAAGCCATCCCGTTGCAATCATCTAATCTATGTACGACTGTCATGATCCTGTTACAATCATCTAGTCTATGTATGACTGTCATGATCCTGATCCAATCATCTAATCTATGTACGACTAACACCATCCTGATCCAATCATCTAATCTATGTACGACTAACACCATCCTGATCCAATCATCTAAATCTATGTACGACTAACACCATCCTCTTCCAATCATCTAAATATGTACGACTGTCACGATCTTGTTACAATCATCTAGTCTATGTACGACTGTCACGATCTTGTTACAATCATCTAATTTATGTACGACTGTCACGATCTTGTTGCAATCATCTAATCTATGTACGACTGTCACGATCTTTTTGCAATCATCTAATCTATGTACGACTGTCACGATCTTTTTGCAATCATCTAATCTATGTACGACTGTCACGATCTTGTTACAATCATCTAATTTATGTACGACTGTCATAATCTTGTTACAATCATCTAATTTATGTACGACTGTCACGATATTGTTACAATCATCTAGTCTATGTACGACTATCACGATCTTGTTGCAATCATCTAATCTATGTACGACTGTCACGATCTTGTTACAATCATCTATTCTATGTACGACTGTCATGATCTTGTTACAATCATCTAATGTATGTACGACTGTCACGATATTGTTACAATCATCTAGTCTATGTACGACTATCACGATCTTGTTGCAATCATCTAATCTATGTACGACTGTCACGATCTTGTTGCAATCATCTAATCTATGTACGACTGTCACGATCTTGTTACAATCATCTATTCTATGTACGACTGTCATGATCTTGTTACAATCATCTAATCTATGTACGACTGTCACGATCTTGTTACAATCATCTAATCTATGTACGACTGTCACGATCTTGTTACAATCATCTAGTCTATGTACGGCTGTCACGATCTTGTTGCAATTATCTAGTCTATGTACGACTGTCACGATCTTGTTGCAATCATCTAGTCTATGTACGACTGTCACGATCTTGTTCCAATCATCCTGTCTATGCCAACGTGTTAGCAGCCAGCAATAGATAATGATTCCATTGTGAAGCAAGAGATCCAAGAGACTTTAGGACATCAAAGAAAGTCTGTTAGGGAATCATCTACATCTACACCAAAGATGTGACACAAGTAACGGTAGCAACGTCATCGATCAACAGAAGACAAAGGCGAGGATATTCTGAGCCGTACAATCCTGTGTGAGAGATTAAACATTTAGGGCCCAAAGAAGTCACGTTTTCCATTGTAATTGAAATTGTCTCCCCCCACCTCTGTTGGATGTAATATGTGTGGGGCTTTCACGCGCTCACGTGTGTGTGTTTGAGCGTCCAAGCAGCGTGTTGATTGGCCAATTCTGCTACTCTCGTCTCGACGATTATTGACTAATCCGAGCCACCGGAAGTGTTTCAGGAAAACACACAAGATCTGTTCCACTTAAAGAGATAAAGGAAGGGAAGAGAGTGGACCTAGGAAGACAGTGTCCGGTGGACAGCTTAAATTTCGTAACCAGGGGTCATTTGTGTGCCAAATAAAGAAGTACTACAATGGCTTCTAACGAGATTTCGTTTCCTAACTAAAGAAGTATAATGAGAGATTTATTACAAACGAAAGATACAAAAAAAAACAGTTAAAATAGGGAAGTATTGGTAGTGACGTATCTGGTGTCGGGAACGATGAGACAAACATCTGAAATACATTAACTGAGAAGGTTGATGATGCGTCAGCACTTTTCTGAGTGAACCACCAAAGTTGACGGGACGGTACCAAAAGGCACGCGATAATTGAAAATGACATCTTTTGTAGGCGTCCAACCGTCCAGTCCATAAATATGAATGACTTATGTTTGATATGTATTCCTCATGTTTGTTCTAAACTTTCACCAAAATTCAAGAAACATCCGAATCAAGATAGTTGGAGGTACGGATAATCAATATACATAAACTGCAATCTCTGTCACGTCTGTCCGTGACGCTATGCGAGGTAACTCCCGATTTAAAAAAAAATGAAAATATAAAAGTAAAAATGTTGATTTCGAGATTAACAAAATGTGTTTCTGGCCATAAAATTTTGTGACGTGACGTCATTATTTGAGCTTTTAATGTGTGAAGGGAACGAAGTATAAAGAGCCATGTTTTATTTGATGTGATTAATATTATTATTATTTTTTTTAATGAAATGTCCGTTTTTGTGTATGTGTCCATGTAAATATTATGTACGTAATTATAAAGTTAATTTTCTATATCAATGTTTAACATTCGTTTTTTGCTTTATGAAATTTACAATTGGTTGTCGTTTGATTGTCAAGTTTCGATGCGTTTTGAACTACAAAGCCATTATTTAGTACTGCAAATGAAATTTGTCAACTTATGCTTCAGTTTAGCTTTTTTTTTCTTTTATACACTTTGAGATTGCATATTTGTATGTTTAAAAAAATAACATATTTAAAAATCGGACTCCTCCCCACAATAGTTTTTGTTTGATTGTTATTTACATGTAATATTTTAATGCATCTTAGACTAATTTTGAAAAAAAAATCTTTATATAATATAGAACTGGAAAGGGTGCTGACTTGACAATAATGAAAAAGTTTATTTCAATTCCTAAAAAACGTGTATATTAAATTGTATATACGATTAACTGTTGATACTTTAATATTTTCTTTTATCCAGTGATAAACTGTACTTCAAATGTTTGATGTAAAATAAATAGTTTTTTGTTATTCATATTTGTAAATGGTTACAATTTTTCGTTGACATGTTTTTGATACATGTGGTGGTAATAATGTATGGACCAATGGGCGCATAAACTGACAAGTCATAATAGATCTTGAAAAGGTGCTGACTTGACAATAATAAAAACGTTTATGTGAATTACTAAATCGTGTATATTAAATTGTAAATATGATTAACAGTTGATAATTTAATCTTTTCTGTTATCCTGTGACGAACTCTGCTTACTACGTTTCATGCAAAATGAATAGTTCATTGTTATTAACATGTGTAAAAATTACATTTTATTTTTTTACATGTTTTGGTAATGTTGTGCTAATAATGTATGGATAAATAAATGGGCGAATAAACTGACAAGTCATAATCATCAATGAAGCTTAAACGGCTTCAAATCACAGATGTGCTTGATGCGGATCACATTACAGTCACATAATTTATTTTTAACTCACTGTGCTGTGCGCATTATTCAATGCCGCAAGTTAACGTCCGGCTGACTCCTCAGCAATATTTGTTAACACTTCGAACTTCAAACTTCTTTGCTGCAGTATCAATGTATGATGTGTGTAATTCACTATGTATATACTATTATCATGATTATATAATTATTATTCATGCAATCTTATATAACGCGAAGCCTAAGCTTGGAGGTTTTCTCATAACACATATTTTCGTAAATATAATCAAAATATATACTATGCTATGTCCGTTCGTAACGCTTAGATTTTAGAAAGCACACCGCTAAAAAGTAGCCTTGAAAAAAATACAGCAAAATAAAAAACAACAACAACAAAAAACAACACTATTTTCAAACGTCCGCATAAAATTGTTCAATATGGAAAAGAGATTTAATTTTTCTCTCTTGGTCTCTACATGTTCTGATTATTTAATATGTTGCTTTCAGGCAAAATGAACAATTAAAAAAACTTAAATATATCCATTTTGAAAACTTCCGACATTTTTGACGGGTAATACACTAGTTTTGAATCATAATTATTTTAACATGCAATGTATTTTTCAATGCATAAATGAACAGAAGCTTGTATTTAACTGTTTATTAAAAAATATAGCATTTTTCAACTTTATTTTAAGATTTTAAAAAATAAAAAGTTAATTTTATTTCGTCGAATACAGAAATGTTAAAACTCAGCATGCAAAAGTGGTCGCCCGTAGGCGTCCTACAACCAGAGGCGTCACTAAGGGTTGGTGTCACCCGGGGCGGTAGCTCATGGTGTCACCCCTTCACGACTGAAGGGGCCATCCATAAATGACGTCATGCGAGGTTGCCGATTTTTACCTTACCCTCCCCTCAGCGTCATACTTTGTCACAAAAACTTAGACCCCATCCCTTTTTTACGATATGACGTCACAAAGCTTTGACACCCATCCACCAAGCCGTATTTTCTAAATAAAAGTTAGCATGTTGCAAATTATTTTTTGTCATTTAAATATGTATTTAGGGTAAGTCTGCACTGTAATATCGTAACACGCGTGAAGTCATTGAAAACGTAATTAAATAAATGGTAAGCAATCAAATATTTAAGTGGAACTTGTATTTAAAGTTTCGCGTTTTTGATGTGACGTCACATTTCTTAAACACCCCCCTCCTCGTACCACATCGTCACAGATACGTGGACCCCTATGGCGGATTAAAAAGGGGGGGTGCTGAACGGGCTAAAGCCCCCAATTTAAGGGCCCCCAAACTTTTTATGAATTATAGTGTATAATAAAGATGCAGGCCATTATGTTTGTACGAATCCCTGAAAATGCCTTGGACAGTCATACGGCAATGCTGCAAATGAGTAGGAAGTATAACGGAAACCAGGCAATTCTTCGTGAGAAGTGCATTGTAGCTCATTATGTGCCGTGCACAGCTCATTCCTTTAATTTGGTTGGGAAAAGAGCAGCAGGTTGTCCTACTGCGGTCAGATTTTTTTGTCTTCTGCAAAATCTTTATACCCGACTTGTTGCATCTGCTCATCGTTGACAGGTACTTCAAAAACATATGAAATTGATACATGCTAACAAAGCCTTGTCTGACACAAGATGGTCAGCCTGACATTATGCTGTAAGGTCTGTTAATAGCTCATACAATGAGAATATCGCAGCACTAGAAGAATTAGCAACGAATGAAAATCAGCCACGTGACTGCCGACTTGAAGAAGAAGGATTTCTAAAGGAAATTGAACAACTGGAAGTCGCTATTTTACTTGAAATTTGGGAAACAATTTTAGAAAGGAAGTCTCTCATTGAGTTTGTTAAAAAAATAGCATTCTTAATTTTATTCCTATGAAGACAAAAGGAAAGGAAAAGTCCGTGGTAAAAACAGTGTAAACAATCTTCAATAATATCAAACAAAAAAGAAAGCGTCAGTTTGATAAAGGGACATCAACAAAATAGCATTCTCCAGGAGGAAAAAAATTCAAGATTGATGTATTTCTGGTAATCATTGACAAACTTTCTTAAGCCCTACAACATTGGTTAGGTGCATATAAATACATCCATGAGAAATTTGGCTTTCTTACAAACCTAACTGAGCTCAGCACTTTCGCCACCCGATGGGCAGCAGCCAAGTTAATGGAAGAACATTCAAGTGATTTCGAAGAAGGGGTCGGGTAAATCCGAAGCAACCGTTTCGTCCCCCCTCAATTTACTAGCAACGCCATCGAGCGGTGCCGGTTTAGGGCCAGGAGCGCTTGTACGGATTAGCAAAAAGTGCCGCGAAGAACGCATTGGACGCCAGCTCTGAGGAAACCTTCCAGTGGGGGTTGCACCCTAGGTAGGTCTTTGATGATCACCCGGTCTGCGGCGGTCCTAACCATGGAGACCCGTGTGCTTTGCCGGGATGGCGCCAAAGTGGTAGCGGGTCGTTGTAGGAAATTCCACCACCTCCTTGTGAGGGCAACTTAGTGGGAGGCATCTTCGACTGTATGTCCTGGATGCCCAGGTGGCCGCTTCAGAAGCGACCGCTTTTGGGGGGTTCCTCAGCTGTTACGTCCCTTTTGGTGGCCAGGTGGCTAAGGGGGTCTTCCGGGAAGACCCATAAAGAGCACTAGGCTCGGGGCTTCTAATTTTCTTCCACATGTAGGTTCATGCGTGATTTCGAAGACTGCTTACCTTCAGAATTAGTCCAATTTTCAGAACTCTTAAAAAAGTTATTGTCCAGCCCCAGGCTCAGGGTTAGGAAAAGGAATTAGCACAAAGCGAAACTCAAAAAACTTGCACAGAGCTAAAAATGTTGCTGCTTTTGAATGAGCTATATTTCACACAGTCCTTTACAAATGTACACATCGCACTTCGCATCTATCTTTCAATGATGACATCAAACTGCAGCTGAGAGCGATCCTTTTCAAAGTTGAAAAGAATATATAATGAGAATTTGCATGGGACGAAAAAGGCTGAATATGCTCTCTCTAATGAGCATTGAAAAGGAACTTATAAGCTTACTCAGCTTTATTGACTTGATTGAAAACTTCGCCATTTGAAAAATTCGCAAACGAAAGTTGTTGGTTGAAATAATAATCATACACATTTTTCAATAATTTTTGTTATTTCAAATAGAGAAAAGAATTCGTTACCTCATGAAATTTTTTTTTAATACGGAATAACGCGTAATACTATTCTTTAAGGGGGCGCGTTCGTAAGCACTAAACAGCGTAAGTCGGGATGGGACCGTCGTAACCGGAGGACTACCTGTATATAAACATGCATATCTATGCTTTCAGGCCTTTAATAAATATATATATATAAAATATTAACTCAAAGACATTGAAATCATAATTTTCCTCAAGAAAAACATCAACAAAGAAAACCCATCATTTGATTTTTTTTCTTTGGGGGTGGGGGGGGTGGTGATAAAAATCGTATTCCCCCCCACCCCACTGTGGTGGAGGGATTCGTGAGGTGGGAATCGTTCATGGCTTTATATCTTTTAAAACAGAAGACACTGCCTCTTTCATTCCAGCCGTTTTTTAAAGATCTCTCTGCTGCGACTATTTCTTTTCTTTTTTCCTAATTTGTTTTAATGTTGTTCGTGTGTTGGGACTGTTTTATTATTGCAAGTTAACTGATATTTTTTAATAAGAATTTTCACGTATTTCATTGTATTTCTTAATTTCTTTCTAGATTAAAAAATGTGTCATCTTTTGTTTTCTGACATGAAATCGTACACAGTAAAATTTTAGGCTCGGGTGTCACCCCCTGATGGGTGTCACCCGGGGCGGCCCGCCCCCCCCCGCCCCCCCCCTAGTGACGCCACTGCCTACAACCCCTACTTTCCCTATAAGTAAGGAAATACAATACTGCGCTTGAATCGAGCCGCTGTCATTTAATCTAATTTAGGATTACAAATCGGGATTTTATCGGTTATTTTTAATAGCGATAGGCTATTCGACCAAATGTAAATGCTCCATTGGAGAGTTTTGAATTTCGATTATCTATTACATATACATCTCCTCACCAATGACTCAATGTCATCTCTGGAACGCTCTATAATTACCCGAAGCTCTTTTCGTGCGAAATAAAATAGACAACCTAATTGCTTTTGTTTCGTAATATTTTCATTTGCTTAGGGGCCGTCCATAAATGACGTCAGGCACCTAGGGGGAAGGGGGATTCCACAAATTTGTGACAATGTTTGACGAGGGGATGGGGGTGGAGTTTAAGAAATGTAACGTCACATCAAGACTCGCAACTTGAAATAAAAGTTACACTTAAATATTTTATTTCTTAAAATTTATTTGTTGACGTTTTACATGGCTTCACGTGTGTTATGATATTAGAATGCAACCTTACACTAAATAAATGCTTAAATGACAAAAAAAGTGATCTGAAACAAGATCTTTTTCGAATAGAAAATACAGCTTTTAGGTGGGCGGGGGGGGGCAAAGCTTTGTGACGTCATATTGGAGGGGGGAGGTCTAAGTTTTTGTGACGGCGCAGGACAAGGGGGAGGGGGGGTTGAAAAATCGGCCAAAATCGAATGACGTCATTTATGGACGGCCCCTTAACGGGAATTGTAATAGTGTTGATGTAACAAACCTGGGGTGTAATAAGTGTGGGAAGGTGAAATATTAAGATAGCACCAATTGGAATTCTAAATGCTACTTAACTTGTGTGTATGTTTCGGACGAGAAGTTCACGCATTGCCGCTACCACATTTGCACTCTAACCGTATTTACTTAGAGCGGTGGCATTTATATTCCTTTATGATTAGAGCAAATTTTAAATTAAATAAGATAGTTTTCTTGGAAAGGCGTAAATGACCTCTTTGTTAATGGAGACATAATGGTAACAGCATTGGCAGTTAATAATGATTATCCAGGGCACTGCAGCCCACTTTTGGACCCTGGCCTGCCATTTCCCAGTGAATAAACTTCAAGATAATACAAAGCAAAAAAAAAGACCTTTCATATTTTCTTACGTCATCATATTAAACTAAACTCTCGCTCCAGCTCGCTGTGACTGATTTGCTATTCAGATGTAATTTTAAAAACATCGACTGGTGAAGTTTAACCAGTCAATTGTCACCATAAAATGCAATGAGTATCTGATATCGACTACATTGTACTCTCAATACCAATGTGACACCTATTAAATAACCTCCTCGACTATATTGTACTCTCACAACCAATGTAAAACCTATTTAAACAACCTCCTCGACTATGTGACACCTATTGAACAAATCTCCACATTAACACACATGCGCGTGGAACGTCCGCCAATCAAATTAGAACAAAATATTAATCACCCAAGCCCTGAGCAATCAGAATCGTGACAACAATGAGAGATGAATCCCGCGTATACCGTCAGCGCCGCACAAAAAATGTTTTAATGATGCACCCAGCTGACAAGACCGGACATAAACGACCGGACATATAATATATTTATGACGTCGTTCAAGCAACCTTTGCTGCTTTCATCCACGGGTTAACATTTATTTGTCTTTGCTAACACGGACTGTGTCAACAGACGTTGACGTCATCAAAGCCAGAGCCGGGTAGGGGGCGGCTGTCCCAAGACACTATCGTCCATGTCCCACACTGAAGCTGTGTCTGAAGAGGCCCGGAATGATGTTTTAACGGGCAGTTAAATCAGTCCTTGGGTGTCCTTGCCGCACCATGCATGCCAAGCGTCCTTGACACACTGATAGCAATACCCCATCCTTACATTACCTCCAGCGGCATGGACAGTCGTTTCGAAACTAGTGGAGTAGCTGGGGACGCCCCGGGGTGTCCTCGATTTTTTCCCCGCCCGTAACCCCAATAAAGGACAAACCACGGAGAGCTGGGCTCATATCAGCAGGTCTTCTCTAATTACACCTGCCAGCCTGCCGGTAACCCATAATACCTTGAACTTTCCTTCTGTCATCACAAACTTAGTCTCAGAACCTACTTGAAATTAAGTAAAGAAAGATCTAGTAAACACACAGTGTGGTATACATGATTGTATAGAACACTGGGCTTGTACAGTGTGGTATACATGATTGTATAGAACACTGGGCTTGTACAGTATGTGGTATAAAATAGCATAGAACACTAGGCTTGTACAGTGTAGTATACATGATTGTATAGAACATTAGGCTGATACAGTGTGGTATACATGATTGTATAGAACACTATGCTTGTACAGTGTGGTATACATGATTGTATAGAACACTAGGCTAGTACAGTGTGGTATACATGATTGTATAGAACACTAGGCTGGTACAGTGTGGTATACATGATTGTATAGAACATTAGGCTGGTACAGTGTGGTATACATGATTGTATAGAACACTATGCTTGTACAGTGTGGTATACAAATTGTATAGAACACTAGGCTTGTATAGTGGGGTATACATGATTGTATAGAACACTAGGCTTGTACTGTGTGGTATAAAGATTGTATAGAACACTATGCTTGTACAGTGTGGTATACATGATTGTATATAAAACTAGGCTTTTATAGTGTGGTATACATGATTGTATAGAACACTATGCTTGTACAGTGTACAGTGTGGTATACATGATTGTATAGAAAACTAGGCTTGTATAGTGGGGTATACATGATTGTATAGAACACTAGGCTTCTACTGTGTGGTATAAAGATTGTATAGAACACTGGGCTTGTACGGTGTGGTATACATGATTGTATAGAACACTAGACTTGTACAGTGTGGTATACATGATTGTATAGAACACTATGCTTGTACAGTGTGGTATACATGATTGTATAGAACAACAGGATTGTACAGTGTGGTATACATGATTGTATAGAACACTATGCTTGTACAGTGTGGTATACATGATTGTATAGAACAACAGGATTGTACAGTGTGCTATACATGATTGTATAGAACATTAGACTGGTACAGTGTGGTATACATGATTGTATAGAACACTATGCTTGTACAGTGTGGTATATATGATTGTATAGAACAACAGGATTGTACAGTGTGGTATACATGATTGTATAGAATAGAACACTAGGCTTGTACAGTGTAGTATTCATGATTGTATAGAACATTAGGCATGTACAGTGTGGTATACATGATTGTATAGAACACAAGGCTTGACAGTGTGCTATACATGATTGTATAGAACACTAGGCTTGACAGTGTGCTATACATGATTGTATAGAAAACTAGGCTTGTATAGTGTAGTATACATGATTGTATAGAACACTAGGCTAGTACAGTGTGGTATACATGATTGTATAGAACACTAGGCTAGTACAGTGTGGTATACATGATTGTATAGAACACTAGGCTAGTACAGTGTGGTATACATGATTGTATAGAACATTAGGCTAGTACAGTGTGGTATACATGATTGTATAGAACACTAGGCTAGTACAGTGTGGTATACATGATTGTATAGAACGCTAGGCTTGTACAGTGTGGTATAAAAATTGTATAGAACACTAGGCTTGTACAGTGTGGTATACATGATTGTATAGAACACTAGGCTTGTACAGTGTGGTATACATGATTGTATAGAACACTAGGCTTGTACAGTGTGGTATACATGATTGTATAGAACACTAGGCTTGTACAGTGTGGTATACATGATTGTATAGAACACTAGGCTTGAACGGTGTGGTATAGATGATTGTATAGAACACTAGGCTTGTACAGTGTGGTATACAAGATTGTATAGAACACTAGGCTAGTACAGTGTGGTATACATGATTGTATAGAACATTAGGCTAGTTCAGTGTGGTATACATGATTGTATAGAACATTAGGCATGTACAGTGTGGTATACATGATTGTATAGAACATTAGGCATGTACAGTGTGGTATACATGATTTTTGTATAGAACATTAGGCTGGTACAGTGTGGTATACATGATTGTTTAGAAGACTAGGCTTGGTATGAAATGACATGATCTCAAACGGTGTAGATTGTATATGAGAAGTTAAATGTAAAAATAGAAATACATGTACTACTTTTTAAATTTAAAAAAAAACGACGAGGAATTTCATTAGACGTGCCAACGTCTGCGGTGCTACCAATGAAGCGCCAAAATTGGTTCTACATTCGTTGAACAAAATAAATGTGAGAGTTGGTAGCCATCACTAAAATTAAACGTGCCATTTCTTGATTCTCTGCCCCGGGTGTATCTTGGAACCGTTTTTCTTTGTTATATTCTGAAACTGTAACCAAATAATTATTCAAAAACAAAAAACATTGTTTTTAGGTCTGCGGAAATTAACGATTAATTTCTTGATTAATCGTTAAAAATTTGTAACGATAATTTTTTTTTATCGATTAATCGACCCACCACTTATAAATGTACTGTAAGTCCAAAAGTAAAATATTTCGTACGCTAAATATAAACTAATTTCCGGATGATTACACGAACATTTTTGTTTTAAACTATTCACTTAGGTGATTGTTCAAAATGTTGATAAAGGTTGTTTTCATTGAGAGAAATCGTTTGCCTACCATGCCATGTTCCCTCTCTAAGTCTAAGCTCGTTGTTTCGTGTGCAAAGTTTTAAAAAAAACCTCGTTGCAAAATTTTACAGAAATTTCTGCGCGGTTATTCTAAACTCCTTCGTGGCGTCGGTAAAATATATGCGCAGCGGCACTGCTTAAAGAGAATATTGCTACCATGGTTCTAACACTTCGCTTACATATCATCTGCAAACCAAACATTCACTACAGTATCAGAAACTTCAAATGAGACAATCTAAAGCTATGTAAACGATTGTTCAGCTCGGCAGGTTATATTGCCAATAAGACCCGCTCATCACTTGAACCAAGTAATGTCAATTCACTTGTCTGTTTGCGTTGTTGGTTAAAAGATGTCATATAAAGAAGACATTCCAGTGTTATTTCGATTTTCGACAAGTACGTTTAATAAATGTAACTTATGACACCATACATTTTAATTTCGGCTTTAATCGAAATTAACGATTAATTAATCGATAATTTTTCAAAAGTTAACGATTAATTTTAAATTAATCGATAACAGCCCTAATTGTTATACATTGTTTGTCTTCTTCTCGCAGCACAAAGATTCGTTGCACTGTGTGGTGCTGACAAAGATAGGGAAGGGGAAATTTGAAGTTTAAAAGTATTTCTTAACAATATTTATGTTTTTTCATGGCCATACAATTAGGCTTTCAGCCGTTAGAAACCAGTTTTTTCTTTTACAACATTAGGTGCCATTCGCAAATGACGTCACACTTCTAACGTTGAATTTTGGCGCCGAACCCTCACAACATGTTCACACCTTTAAATCAATTTAACAATTGTTATTCCTGCTGCCCCCCCACTCCCACCATTCTTGTTGTGTAATGTCATTCACGGATAGCACCTGGATTAAAATGAGAATTAAGATTTTGAAATATGTCACAATCCTATTAATGATTGTTTACAGTGACCGTCTGCTATGCTTTCTTCATCAACTTTCTTCCAAGGCTTTATTAAAAAGTCACCTTGCCCCCCGCAGGTATGGGAACCGCTATCAAAACGAAGTTATGCCTCGTTATGCCCCATGATTACTTACCGCCATGTTTATAACCATTGAGTCGTCTACGTAAATAATTTTTAAAAAGAAGATATTTGACGCCTTTAACGTTTATGCTCGAGATTGTCATTTTTAATGAGTTGTTGCTAAGATTTAGGGATTGGCACATGGTGGGAGGGGGAGGGGGAACATTGATGCGTCTTTATTTTTGTTGTAGACTTTGTGAGAACGTTTTTTTGTTGCTCGAGACAAACTTCTACCTTCACAATATGGTTCATAAAACGTCTACCTTCAAAATATGGTTCATTAAACGTCTACATTCACAATATGGTTCATTAAACGTCTACCTTCACAATATGGTTCCCTTAAGTGGCCAATGGTGACACTATTTACACAGGCCTAGTTCTTAAACGACAACCATATTTAGCGTTTTCATTGTAATATTTCTAGGAATTGTAACTTAAAATGTTCCCATGTAAAACTACGTTTCTTCTCTTCTTTTCATTAGTATGAAGCACATTCACGTTGATAAAATATATTCGTGGGCTGGTGTGGTACAAAAAAAAATGTGCCAAGGAAACAATGAAATTAACTACATTTTTATCTGAAATCAGTTTCAAAACCTCACGTAACTCATTATGTGCGCCTAGCCACCTTACCCCAGATAAACCAGCTAAGGGCAGCTAACCCCATCCAGATGCCAAAGACTCAAGCTAATTGTTACACAGACTTCATCTAAGATCACGTTCTAACTAAGTTTAAGTTTCTTTTTGGAATTTTGACGTTTTTTTCAATTAAAAATTATTTTATGGCCGAAAAAGAAATAAATCAAGAAAAATTAGTTTATTTTTAGAACAGGAGTGGCTGCCGGTTAAGTAAACAACATGAAAAACATTCAAGCCTTTAGATCAGGTGCTTTCAACTCTAACTTCTGGAATGTTAATATTACACTATATACTAAGAAAATAAATTAACACCGTTATACTTTGAACGTAATTTTTTGGATTATACAAGTTGATACGATTCAATGGATTAGATTCAATGGATTAGATTCAACGGATTAGATTTCATTGTTTAGATTCAACGGATTATATTCAACGGATTATATTCAATGGATTAGTGATTAGATTCAATGGATTATATTTAATGGATTAGATTCAATGGATTAGATTCAATGGATTAGATTCAATGGATTATATTTAATGGATTAGATTCAATGGATTAGATTCAATGGATTATATTTAATGGATTAGATTCAATGGATTAGATTCAATGGTTTGGATCTCATTGTTAATTGCTATGAATGAGATTCAATGGATACGATTCTGTTCTGTTCGGACTGGACTGCCTTTTCGCGACTTTAACGCTTCAAAATCCAAATCTTAATTATTAGGACATGTTTTACTGTTGTCTTGGACAAGGCTTACTGGAAGGTTTTGGAAAAGGGAGACTGCTATGCCGGGGACGTCCTCTTACGGGGTCTGCCTATTTAGGGACTTTTCCGCTCTTTCGAGACTTTGCATTTCCAAGCCATACATTTTAGTTTAAAATATATATATTCTTTGGCTGTGATTGGTAGTATTGGTAGCTCCATGGAATATAACTATAGAGACAATAATAAAGATAACTATAGAAACAATAATAAAGATAACTATAGAGACAATAATTCAGTTCACTATAGAGACAATAATAAAGATAATTATAGAGACAATAATAAAGATAACTATAGAAGCAACAATACAGATAACTATAAAGACAACAATAAAGGGTATCATGTCAAAAGGGCAAAACAATAAGAGCGAAAACAAAAAAAGGCGAAACAACATGAGCGAAAATGAAAAAGGCGAAAGCCAAAAAAGGTAGGGATAAAAACGGCGAAAGGCGAAAACAATTAATGCGAACGATAAAAATGCGAAATCATGTTAGGGTTAGGGTTAGGGTTAGAGTTTCCTGAGCTCATAACTTTAAACTTTTTTGTTTTCACCTTTTTATTTTCGCCTTTTTTGTTTTCGCCTATTTTGGCTTTTGCCTTTTTTTACTTCCGCTATTTTTGTTTTCACCCTTTGACGTCACTCTTTTTGTTATCACCCTTTTTGTTTTCGCCTTTTTGACATGTAACCATAATAAAGATATCTATCATATTATATTTAATCAATTATGTATGACTGTGGCCTTGCGCTAATGGACATCACTCTGCTTTTTTTAAAAATTGAAAATATGGACTTAAAAATCATAATCATTTTGGTTTCCAGATTAACATTAACCAAACAACGCACGAACCTTTGACGTCAGCATTTGTGTTGTAAATATTGCTGACTGACTCAAAGAGTTATTTTTTGGTGCAGTAATTTGGTGCGCTGCTTTCTAAAATTAGTTAAAAAGTTGTGTGGTGACTAGCACTGTAAAAAAATATTATATAAATACTTTGTGTACATTTCAGGAATATTTCGTATTTATCATACAAGGATAAGTTACTTGGGCTTTTGACAAAATGGGCGCCGTAGGCGCCCTACAACCTCTATTATAAAATACTTGGTGTACATTAAAGGAAATTAAATATTACGTATTTATCATACAAGGACAAGTTAGTTGGGCTTTGGAAAAAGGTGGGCGCCGAAGGCGCCCTAAAAAAGTCTGCGCCACAGGCGCCACGGCACCGCAGCACAACCTAGTAGAGACAGTAATAAAGATAAATATAGAGTAGGGCTGTTAATGATCAATTTAAAATTAATCGTTAACCTTTTAAAAATTATCGATTAATTAATCGATAATTTCGATTAATGCCAAAAATTGAAATTTATGTATTCATAAATCATAAGTAACATTTATTAAAAGTACTTGTCGAAAATCGAAATAACACTGGAGTGTCTTCTTTATATGACATCTTTTAACCAACAAGGCAAACAGACAAGTGTATTGACATTATTTGGTTAAAGTGATGAGCGGGTCTTATTGACAATATAATTATATATCCTGCCGAGCTGCAAAATTGTTCACATAGCTTTAGATTGTCTCAGCTGAAGTTTCTGATGCTGTAGTGGATGTTTGGTTTGCAGGTGATATGTTAGCGAAGTGTTAGAACCATGGTAGCAATGTTCCCTTTAAGCAGCGTGGCTGCGCAGATATTTGTCCGACTCCACGCAGGAGTTTAGAATCACCGCGCAGCAAATTTTTTAAAATATTGCACCAAACATGGACGTTGTGCAACTTTGCACACGAGTTTTTTTAAAAAAACTTTGCACACGGACCAACGAAGCTTACACTTAGAGGGATCGTTGCATGGTAGGCAAACGATTTCTCTCAATGGACACAATAACCTTTATCATCATTTTGAACATTCACGTCAGTCAATAGTTTAAAACCAAAATGTTTCGTGTAATCGTACGGAAATTAGTTTATATTTATCGGCCAAAATATTTTACTTTTTGACTTCCAGTACATTTATGAGTGGTGGGTCGATTAATCGTTAAAAAAATTAATCGTTCAAATGTTTTAACGATTAATCGAGAAATTAATCGTTAATTTCCGCAGCCTACTATAGAGACAATAATAAAGATAACTATAGAGGCAATAATAAAGGTAACTATAGATACAATAATAAAGATAACTATAGAGACAATAATAAAGATAGCTATAGAGACAATAATATATACAACAAAAGAGACAATGATAAAGATAACGCTAGAGATCAAATGCAAAATACAAACATCCTGACCCAATATTTAACTAATACGTAGTTGTAAAAAGGACGTGTGCAACTCTTGCTTAAGGAGAAGTCATTTTTAAATTAAGACACACTTTTCTTTGAAAAACAGTTGATAAAAATGGTGGCAAGGTGGACAAATAACTACTGGAGAAAATTTAATTTTGTGCCGTAATCTCTCCATTACAGTGATGGCGAACATTTTTGGGTCCGCTTGCCCAAAATTCAATTAAAACGTACTTTTATATAGCAAAGTGCCAAAACAAAGTGCCAACACAAAGTGCCAGCACAGTGCTTTGATTAAGGAAGTAATATTGTAGTTGCGTGCCGGCTGATGAGCCTCTGCGTGCCGTCTGTGGCACGCGTGCCATAGGTTCGCCATCACTGCTCTATCAAGTCGATTAGCATTTTCTCCTCCCCTGAAACTCGCTTCTGGAATATTTTATGGTTCAACTTGATGGACATCTACTTTAGATGACCTCTTAGGAAAAAAAAGAAAGAAAAAGACTGGCCCTCCCTCCTCTTCCCTCCTGTCCCATGTTACTTTTGTTAGAATGTGATCGTCACACACACACACACACACACACACACACACAACACACACAACACACACACACACACACACACCCACACACACACGCACTGCACGCACGCACGCACGCACACAACGCAACTGCACGCACGCACGCACCACGCACGCACGCACGCACGCACGCACGCACGCACGCACGCACTCACGCACGTTCACGCACGCACGCACGCACGCACGCACGCACGCACGCACGCACGCACGCACTCACGCCACGCACGCACGCACGCACGCACGCACGCACGCACGCACGCACAGCACGCACGCCACGCACGCACCACGCACGCACGCACGCCGCACGCACGCACGCAAGCACGCACGCACGCACGCACGCACGCACGCACGCACGCACGCACGCACGCATGGCGCACGCACTCGAGGAAAAACACGCACGCACGCACGCACGCACGCAACTCACCAACGCACGCACGCACGCACTCACGCACGCACGCACGCTACGCACGCACGCACGCACGCACGCACGCACAGCAACGCACGTCACAGCACGCACGCACGCACGCACCGCACGCACGCACGCACGCACGCACGCACGCACAGTACGCGCACTGCGCACGCACACGCACACGCACACGCACCGCACACGCACACGCACACGCCACACGCACACGCACACGCACACGCAACACACACACACACACACACACACACACACACACACACATACATAAAAATAATAATGATAGCGGATAGTTGTCACGAGAGAAGACGGCCCTACAAAAACCAAAAGGTACAGCGCGAAGACGGCGCGAGGGCCGATACGGACCAGCGAACAACGGCCGTCAAGAAAGTACAACCAAGACTCTGTGCGCCCAGTTACCGGCGCGTTGAATCTAACGCAGTTACAACACTGTGGTGGGGCGGATGAGAGGAACATCAACTGTTGCTGCGGTAGGATGTGAAAGAGTTAAGCACTCGCCACAGCAGATATGTGGATGACGGCTGTGGATGAATCGTGCTTGGTACAAGTGTCAAAAACAGTGCTTGGTACTGTGGGGTTTGGCACGACTCGATCTGCGACAGTTGGTTGTACTTGGAGCGACGGTGACACCGAGTGTCCTGTTTCAAACAGCGCATTACGTAAACTGGTCTACTCGTGGGCTGTGCTTACACAAATGACTGTGGACATTACAAAGTCAAAATTACATAGTGAGCAATTAAAATCTTCTGAAACGACTTGACAGTGAAGCGGACGTAAATGAAGTGTTTTTGTGTGTGGATATTTCAACACTAACAAGTAAGAAACTTCTTGTGTTTGTCGTGATGGTCTGCAATGGTGTTGTTATATAGTTACAGTTACAGCCATGTGTTTTCATTAGTTAGCCGAGGGTTAAAGTGACTTTTTGAGTTGGACGGTTTGTTAACGCGCTGTGTCACGGATAATATATGCGTATCAAGATGGTATGTGAGAAAGAGAGAGAGAGAGAGAAAGAGAGAGAGAGAGAGAGAGAGGATAAGAGTAAGATAGAGAGAGAATAGAGAGAGAGAGAGCAATAGAAAGGAAATAGAGAAGTGGAAGAGAGAGAAAGAAGAGATTGAGAGGAGAGTGACCGAGAGGAAAGAGAGAAGAGAAAGGACGAGAGATAAGAGAAGAGAGAGACGAGAGAGATAGAGAAGAAAGAGGAAGAGAGAAAGAGAAGAGAGAGGTGGAGAGGAAAGATAGAAGACAAAAATAGAGAGAGGGGAGAGAGATGAGAAAGATAGAGAATAAAAGAGAGAGAGAGTGAGAGAGAGAGAGAGAGAGAGAGAGAGAGAGAGAGAGAGAGAGAGAGAGAGAGAGAGAGAGAGAGAGAGAGAGAGAGAATAGATAAGTGAGCACTTCACTTCCGCAGATTGTTAATAACTAACCCAGGTAGAAGATGAGGTTTTCTAAACTGTCAACACGAATGAATGGTTCAACGGACGCTTGGCTCGTCTCAGTGGGGTAATAAAGGGAGGGGGGAGGAGGGTCTTCAAAAAGGATCAAATAAAAAAGACAAGAAAATATTTAGAAAACATTGTCGATTTGATTGATTACATCGAACATGTCCGTTCGTTAAAATAATCTGATTGTAGTTGGGTCAAGGAGATAGGGGCGGTATCAAATTTTTTGCAAAACAAAATTAAAAATATTGATTTGTTAATTTTTCCTTTAAGTTTTTTTGTTTGTTTAAAAATATGTCGAAGAGAGGAAGGTCCATAAGTGTTGATATATTGAAAGGTGAAATGTTAAATATGTCCATTAATGTTACTGAGTTGTAAGAACATCTTAAAATTCCAAAATTTTGTGTGTAATACAGCTTGTTTAGTGCTTTTTTTAACTGCTTGTTTACTGCATACTTAATATACGAAAAAAAAATATTTAAAAAAATAATTAAAAAAACAATAAAAATAAATTGTATGCAGTAAATTTAAATTTTGACTATACGAGGGTTACTGCCACCTGGGCGGATGCCCATTTCATCGCCCCCCCCCATATAAAACATGTTGCTATTACAAAGAATATATACCGTAATTTATTTATTGAAAGTTAATAATAATATAAACGATAAATTGTTTTGATAGAAATAAAAATTGAAGTGCTTTCATATCGTGATCTGATCTAGGAGTTGTCTGCGTTACCTCTTGACTAATGTTTGCTGACAGTGTCAATATCATGTTATCAGTATCAGACATGTCATGTTATCAGACATGTCATGTTATCAGACATGTCATTTTATCAGACATGTCATGTTATCAGACATGTCATGTTATCAGACATGTCAGGTTCATTAGCAAAAAATATCCAGATTAGTCAGATAGCCAAAAAGCAAGATTAGTCCGTCGTTGTTGAGGTAGTATTGTATTTGTATTTCATTGTCGATGGTAATTAAATGTTTGATTCAGTTAAGTTTAGAGGAACTTCTCTCACAGTTGGCATTATTTATGGCAATTTTAGGGAATATTCTAATAAATAATATTATTTTAGGGAGGGTAACTTCTAGCTTAAATTGTGCTAATAAATGAAATGAGATTGAATTCATTACCTTAATTATTTACCTATGATTACAACAAAAGTCATTGTTTTTAAATCCTTTATATTAACTCGTGGTGTCTGCTTGCTTGCTTGAGGCAGGCCGGCGGTGCCGAAAAAACTTTTGGATCGATTTTTAACCCACTTCCTCGTAAGCTAGCGAGCTGAAATTTTGCAGGCAGACTCGTGCCGATGATAATAATGATGTTTCAAAATTTCAAATAAATCGAATGTACCGTCATTAAATTAATGACTTTTTAAAAATGAATCTTTATTTATCTCTATGTAACATGTTAACTTTTTTTTGCTATAGTGTCTTGGTGCGTATTATATTGAAAATCCTTTCCTGTCGCGCAATAAGGTGCGTATTTTATTGACAACACTTTTTATAAACATATTCCTGATCGGTGCGCATTATATTAAACATGTTTTACGACCCATAACTGCAATTTTGATTTTTGGATTGTCTTGCACTGCGTATTATAATGAACATTCTTTTATTTACTAGGTTGTGCTGCGGCGCCGTAACCTTTTTCAAAAGCCCAACTAACTTGTATGATAAATACGAAATATTCCTGAAATGTACACAAAATATTTATATTTTATATAATATTTTTTACAGTGCTAATCACCACATGATTTTTTAACTGCACGTCCTGTCTGTCCTGTCCGTCACGCTACTAATTTTAGAAAGCAGCGCACCAAATTACTTCACCAAAAAAAACAAAAACACTTTGAGTCAACCAGCACTGTTTACAACACAAATGCTGACGTCAAAGGTTCGTGCGTTGTTAGGTTAATGTTAATCTGGAAACCAAAATGATTATGATTTTTAAGTCCATATTTTCAATTTTTAAAAAAGCAGAGTGATGTCCCTTAGCGTTAGGCGTGAGTCAGTCATAATTGAGGATACATCTATATAAGATGTCTTGTAAATAAAGGATTTAGAGTCAAAAACTTGGTTTTATACGTTTTTAATTTTTTTTTAAAAAGTCATGAGATAAGTGCTCTAATATTGAAATCGTGGTCAAAAACACCCAGTACAGAGGCGTGGCGATTTGAGGCAGGGGTACAGATGACTCTGGGCGCCAAAGTACATGGGGAGCAAATGAGGCTTACAGCATCATTTTGTAATGAGGATTCAAAGGAAACATAATAAATTATATAGGTTGGGGGTTGCTAATTTTTAAAGTTGATCTCCGAGCACAAAATATCCTAGCTACGCCTCTGACCACGTATCCCGAAGCCATGTTGCAGCAAGAGAACTCCCCAACGGTGTGTTGACTGAGGCGAGAATCCTAACAAGCAGCAATGTTTTAGTGTACAAACAAATTACAGAGTACGTTTTATTTGGAGCAACATGTAAAGAAATCGGGTGGTTGAATGAATTGTTTGAGCGATTTACAATTTCGACATTAAAATAACTGTTTTTGAGTTTTTGTTGAACTCCTCCGTGGTTTCCACCCATGACAGCAATACTATTACACGTTTTAAATCTGCAGTCCATTATACGAACGTTTTGAGCTTTAAGCTTACTTAAAATCATCTCCGAAATGTCGTAAGCATATTATTGTTTCAATGAAATCTTTAAAACAATTCTGCAACGTCTACTTTCTAATCTCCAATCGTTAGATATCGCACAACTTAACTTTATTGATACTTGCTTATAAGTAATATCTGGAGCGCTAGCGAATATAATGGAATAATTTTTTGGTCTTTTGTACCTGGCAGATGATTTTCGACAAACGTTATTTCTAAAATTGCAATGCTCTTATTGAGAATTTAAACTTAAAATGACATACACGAGAATTATTTTTTCCCATTTTCACATTAAGTTCTCGGAGTACTTAATCTTTCTTTGAAAGCTGATGCGCAAGATCCTAAGAAACATGAAAAAAAGCCGTTATTAGCACTGGTTTTGTACTGTTTGTGGCCGATAAAAGCCATGAATTTAAGAATGCTAAAGATGCTAACTAAAACTTCTTGCCATTCATTTCTTTGTAACAAAGTGTTGCTGCTTTTTTTCAAAAGTACATGTATATCCTTTCTGCAGTCTGGTTTGTAATTTTTTCCATTTGCAAATTTTTTGTCCCCCATCGATACGCCGCTGATTATGTGTCCTTGGAACATTGTTTCTTATTGCATGCGTGCGTGAGTGTTAAACCTTAGTTCTCATTGGAAATGTTCAACAAAATCACGTTCTTAATGTAAATAAAGAGTAAATCAGAGCTATCCAACGACACATAAATATAAATAAATAAATAAATATAAAAAAAAATAGCGGCCGAAAAATAATAAATTTCATGTCGATTACGCGAACATTTTGCTTTTAAACTATTGACGGACGGGAATGTTCAAAATGTTGATAAAGTTTGCCTACCATGTTTCAAACACTTCGCCTACTTATCAAACCAAATGAAAAGAGTCTTAATCTAATGGTAGTGATGGAGTAAAACTCAGAGACAGAAAATGACGACAGCTCTTCTGATGAATTACTGCGTTACAAAATGAAGACGAAAGTTCCTGAATCCATTAACCCTCTGCAATAGTGGAAACTTAATGAACACCGATATCCGATAATGTCATGCCTTGCCAAGACCGTTTTTTGCATACCAGTTACCTCAGTTCCAAGTGAATGATTGTTCCGCTCGGCTGGTTATGTTGTCAATTAGACCCGCTCATCACTTGAACCAAATAATGTCAACACACTTGACTTTTTGCGTAGTTGGTTAAAAGATGACATATAAAGGAGACATTCCAGTGTTATTTAGATTTTCAACAAGAACGTTTAATAATAGTGTTACTTATGACATCATAAATGTTAATTTTTGGCTTTAATCGAATTAATGATTAATTGATCGTTAATTTTTCAAAAGTTAACGATTTAATTTAGATTAATCGTTAACAGCCCTTATTCTTATACTAGGTTGTGCTGCGGCGCCGTGGCACCTGCGGCGCCCACTTTTTTAGGGTGCCTGCGGCGCCCACCTTTTTCATATGCCCAACTAACTTGTCCTTGTTTGATAAATACGAAATATTAAACTTTCTGAAATGTTCACAAAGTATTTTATAATAGAGGTTGTAGGGCGCCTAAGGCGCCCACTTTGTTTTTTGTCAAAAGCCCAAGTAACTTATCCTTGTTTGATAAATACGAAATATTAAACTTCCTGGAATGTACACAAAGTATTTAATAATTAACCATCATCAAATCCTCTTTTTACATTGTTCCATTTTCCAAAATAAAAATATGAGCTAAAACAATGACGTCATATAATTTTTTTTTCAGTGCGTCTTTAATTTGTAGTTAATTTGCACACCTTTTGATGCACACTTTGTATTAAATATAAGATCAATCAATGACATCATTTTATTATTTTTTTACAGTGGTAATCACCACACGATTATTTTAACTGCTATAGACTGTTGTACATCGTTCCTCAGCGTTCCACATCCAATGAGTGAGTGAGTGACTTGGACTATTATATTATTTATATATATATATCGGTGCTAAGACTTCTATCTCGGTGCTAACACTTCTGTCTCGGTGCTAAGACTTATGTCCTGGTGCTAACACTTCTGTCTCGGTGCTAAGACTTCTGTCTCGGTGCTAAGACTTCTGTCTCGGTGCTAACACTTCTGTCTCGGTGCTAACACTTCTGTCCCGGTGCTAAGACTTCTGTCTCGATGCTAAGACTTCTGTCTCGGTGCTAAGACTTCTGTCTCGGTGCTAACACTTCTGTCTCATCGGTGTCTAGTCAATACGGTTTAGTGGATTACATTTTATTGAGCTTTAGTTTCTTCTAACAATTGAAAACAACCAACAACAAACCGAAACAACGACTTTGTTCAAATCGATTGTTTTTCCCGGCCTTAAATATGTCTAGGTGATCAATAGTTTCCCTCAATAAAAAGTCGAACCGTTAGGATTGATTGAACTGTTATGCAATGTTCAAGAATTGCTTCACCACATGGAAGAAATTTCTCTCAACAAGGCGGGTCACCGTGTCAAATCGTGTCCCTTCAATTTCTTTCCTATAGTAAATTCATCGCCAAGACAACAGCTGGCTTGGAAAGGTCAAGGTCGTGTCAGGAAACTGTAGTACATCAATGGTTAATATGGAACAAATAACCAGGTTCAGCCCTTACTTAGACCAAGGGAAAAAAAAACCCACACACACTAGTGCGAATTCTGGCAGAGATATTTTTGTGATATCAGAATTTGACTTTGAATACCCTTGCCGTTCCACCCGACTCTACTCTGCTTTACGCTTGGCTGAATCGCGTGCCCACCCTCCTCCGCCTCGACCCCGCTTCTCCTCCCTGAACTTCCCTCATCCCTCATTTAAAGAGGCCATTACAATACGTAAAGCTGAAGATTGGGGTAGCGCAGCTGGTTCTAACTGGTTCATGTTCTATAGAATTTTTTTTTACAGCGTGGCTGCAGTGAAGGGGTGGTGTGTGTGTGTGGGGGGGGAAGGGGGGAGGGGTTGGGCTGTGTATAAATGGACCACATCAACAGCACCCCTTTTGAAAGTACATGTATCCGGTCTAGGTAACTAGAGCCTGCCCATATGGTAACAACAGACTGTATGAGCAATCAAAGAGAAATATAATGTTTTAATGGTGGCAAGTTTGTGACTCGCTCATAGAACTGTATAACCTAACACGTTATTGAATCTTTCATTTCACTTTGACCGTTTCCCTCAAGGTGTAACTAAAATAAGTGCGACTGTCTCATGTATGTGATAGTTTATTTACATGATGTCAGACTTAAAATAAGTTTTGTTTTTTATGCACATTTCAAGGAGTCTCATATTTTTCTGCAAAGTTGGTGCTTCAATTAAAGAAACTAAAATTTACGACCCAACTCAAATCAAACAATTACTTTAATCGAATAATGATTTCTACCGGGGAAAGAAATCAAAGATCTGGCATCATGACACAACTTTACCCCTCCTTGTGTTATATGACATTTCAATTGATAACTTTTCGAAATTTATTGCCATATTCCGCCAACACCGTTTCTACCTTTACACAAGACTCTAATTCCAACCTAACCCTATAATGCCATATAATCCTATAATCCCGATAGAACCCTATAATCCTGGCAGAACCCTCTAATCCCGACAGAACCCTATAATCCCGACATAACCCTATAATCCCGGTGTAACAGGCCAGATTAAACCCCTGACCAGAATATACCCGGGTATAATCTGGCCAAGGCTAGAATATACCCCCTCAGGCCAGAAATATACCCCTTTGACAACATGGAGATATATAGTAAAAAAATTGATGAGTAACTTTTTAGACTTTCTCTTCATGTCTTAGCTCTGTCAGAGAAGTTAAACTCTTTCCTTAAGTATCGAAATTGTTTTAATTAAAATAAAATAATAATTATAAATATATTTTACGATGAATGAAAGGAGCATGAACTTTTATTTGAAAATGATGATGTCGTTGTCTCGTTTTTAAATTATGAAATCTTATACAATTTCGACGATTCAAGATCAAAAGTTACAGTCTATAAAAATATTTATGGAACCAGTGCTTTTTTTCATTTAACATTAACTTAATCAAGCAATACATGATGATTTTAAAACAATAATTTAAACTTGGTTATATTTGTTGCTTTTCAAACGCGTGCGAACACTTTGGATTCCTTATCTTTATATTATCTTATCATTTACAGACGCTCCTCTATACAGAAGATTATTACATCCTACGCTTATCATTGGTTTATATCTAGTCTTGCATTTTTATTAGAGTTTTAAATGTTGATAGTGTTGGTTTTCCTTGTTTCCTCAGGCAACCCATTCCACATTTCTATTCAAGTAGTCATGTAGTTGTTTTGTATTGCCAGTGTTCATGTGTAGAATTACTTTATCTCTAAGGAGGATGTGTTTGTCATGTAGTTGTCATGTAGTTGTTATGTAATGCCAGTGTTCATGTGTAGAATTACTTTATCTCTAAGGAGGATGTGTTTGTCATGTAGTTGTTATGTAATGCCAGTGTTCATGTGTAGAATTACTTTATCTCTAAGGAGGATGTGGTTGTCATGTAGTTGTTATGTAATGCCAGTGTTCATGTGTAGAATTACTTTGATCTCTAAGGAGAATGTGTTTGTCATGTAGTTGTTATGTAATGCCAGTGTTCATGTGTAGAATTACTTGATCTCTAAGGAGAATGTGTTTGTCATGTAGTTGTTATGTAATGCCAGTGTTCATGTGTAGAATTACTTTATCTCTAAGGAGGATGTGTTTGTCATGTAGTTGTTATGTAATGCCAGTGTTCATGTGTATAATTACTTTATCTCTAAGGAGGATGTGTTTGTCATGTAGTTGTTATGTAATGCCAGTGTTCATGTGTAGAATTACTTTATCTCTAATGAGGATATGGTTGTCATGTAGTTGTTATGTAATGCCAGTGTTCATGTGTTGAATTACTTTATCTCTAATGAGGATGTGGTTGTCATGTAGTTGTTATGTAATGCCAGTGTTCATGTGTAGAATTACTTTATCTCTAAGGAGGATGTGTTTGTCATGTAGTTGTTATGTAATGCCAGTGTTCATGTGTTGAATTACTTTATCTCTAAGGAGGATGTGTTTGTCATGTAGTTGTTATGTAATGCCAGTGTTCATGTGTAGAATTACTTTATCTCTAAGGAGGATGTGGTTGTCATGTAGTTGTTATGTAATGTCAGTGTTCATGTGTAGAATTACTTTATCTCTAAGGAGGATATGGTTGTCATGTGGTTGTCATGTGGTTGTCATGTGGTTGTCATGTGGTTGTCATGTGGTTGTCTTGTGGTTGTCATGTGGTTGTCATGTGGTTGTCATGTGGTTGTCATGTGGTTGTCATGTGGTTGTCATGTGGTTGTCATGTGGTTGTCATGTGGTTGTCATATGGTTGTCATGTGGTTGTCATGTGGTTGTCATGTGGTTGTCATGTGGTTGTCATGTGGTTGTCATGTGGTTGTCATGTGGTTGTCATGTGGTTGTCATGTGGTTGTCATGTGGTTGTCATGTGGTTGTCATGTGGTTGTCATGTGGTTGTCATGTGGTTGTCATTTGGTTGTCCTCTGTTTCTGTCAGAATGTAGCTTATGGCCCTGAAGTAACCGCCCCCCCCTTTTCGTTTAATGTGTAGCCTGGTTGTTCAAGATCTCGAGTGCGACCATAATATACAAACTTGTCAAAAGTAAGGCCAAGAGTTGTGCTAAGACTCTTTCCTCTTGAAATTGTTAGTGGGATAAAAATCCTAATCTGCTTTTGATTTTTCGACAGGTTGTAACACAATGATGTTTCTTCACCTGTGCTTCCTTTTCCCCTTTTGTTGTAGGCTCCCATTGACAGTACCTTTAACAGAATCATCAGGGCACTGATTGGGTGAAGAACCCTGTTTATTGCTGTAAACTTTTAGGTTACTGACATTGTAGGCATCAGAATCCTTCCGTCTCGTGAGACGATGGTGCAAACGAGTTTTGTGCTTCCCAATGTTTTGGCCATTCTCATAGCTCTTCTGTCTATAGCCTCGTTCATCCTGCGCTCTTCGGCAACTTTACGTTTTCTTTGAAAACTGTGTGCCACGTAGATCGGTCTTCTGCTTTACACTCCCAGTCACTTGTCCTTATTCTGGCTGCTTTAAAGTCCCTACGGCGGACATCCTTAAATCGGAGACGTGGGCGACTGTCATCCTTTTTCCCGATACCAATTCTCCATATAGGAGGTCCTCGGCGATGCGACCCGCGCTCATTCTTTTCACATGTCCTAGCCATCTTAGGCGTCTTTCATTAAGGATTATATAAACTATGGAATCATCAGTTATTCCTTGGTTGCTTGTATTTCTGCAATCAAAGTTACACTTTTGATGCGACTGGGCTGGGTGGATATTGGTACTCACGGTTAGATTTAGCATTTTTTGAATAGCTGTATGTGTGTTCAGCACATCGGCGTTGACATTGTTCAAATAAGTAAATGGTAAAGCTGTTCCATCTTCCGCTGGCCTGAGATCCGAAGGTAGCTTGGCTTTTCGTCCATACATAATTTCAAAAGGAGTGCACCTGGTTGTACATATGTGGTATACACTGGTATATTGTTCCGTGGTGGTGGTGCCTATACACTGGTATATTGTTCAGTTATGGTGCCTATATACTGGTATATTGTTCAGTGGTGGTGCCTATACACTGGTATATTGTTCAGTGGTGGTGCCTATACACTGGTATATTGTTCAGTGGTGGTGCCTATACACTGGTATATTGTTCAGTGGTGGTGGTGCCTATACACTGGTATATTGTTCAGTGGTGGTGGTGCCTATACACTGGTATATTGTTCAGTGGTGGTGGTGCCTATACACTGGTATATTGTTCAGTGGTGGTGGTGCCTATACACTGGTATATTGTTCAGTGGTGGTGGTGCCTATACACTGGTATATTGTTCAGTGGTGGTGGTGCCTATACACTGGTATATTGTTCAGTGGTGGTGGTGCCTATACACTGGTATATTGTTCAGTGGTGGTGGTGCCTATACACTGGTATATTGTTCAGTGGTGGTGGTGCCTATACACTGGTATATTGTTCAGTGGTGGTGTGCCTATACACTGGTATATTGTTCAGTGGTGGTGGTGCCTATACACTGGTATATTGTTCAGTGGTGGTGGTGCCTATACACTGGTATATTGTTCAGTGGTGGTGGTGCCTATACACTGGTATATTGTTCAGTGGTGGTGGTGCCTATACACTGGTATATTGTTCAGTGGTGGTGGTGCCTATACACTGGTATATTGTTCAGTGGTGGTGCCTATACACTGGTATATTGTTCAGTGGTGGTGCCTATACACTGGTATATTGTTCAGTGGTGGTGGTGCCTATACACTGGTATATTGTTCAGTGGTGGTGGTGCCTATACACTGGTATATTGTTCAGTGGTGGTGGTGCCTATACACTGGTATATTGTTCAGTGGTGGTGGTGCCTATACACTGGTATATTGTTCAGTGGTGGTGGTGCCTATACACTGGTATATTGTTCAGTGGTGTGGTGCCTATACACTGGTATATTGTTCAGTGGTGGTGGTGCCTATACACTGGTATATTGTTCAGTGGTGGTGCCTATACACTGGTATATTGTTCAGTGGTGGTGGTGCCTATACACTGGTATATTGTTCAGTGGTGGTGTGCCTATACACTGGTATATTGTTCAGTGGTGGTGCCTATACACTGGTATATTGTTCAGTGGTGGTGCCTATACACTGGTTTATTGTTCAGTGGTGGTGGTGCCTATACACTGGTATACTGTTCAGTGGTGGTGCCTATACACTGGTATACTGTTCAATGGTGGTGCCTTCTTGCTGGGATTTTGGCTTTAGGACAAAACATTTTTGTTAGGTTTTGACATATGGCGAACGTGATGCTTCATTCTCTTCCAATAACAGCGTTCAGAGATTGTGGCTGTCTTATCTTTGCCAAAATGGCCATCGAAATTTGGGTTGACATGAAAACGTCTTCAGGATATTTGGCAGGTGACTTATTGAGAACTTCCTTTTCATCATGGTAAAGAATCAATCCCTTCTTTTGCTTGTAAAGAAAGGCTTTCCAGTTTGTCTAAATTGTGACTTGGAATTTGACCGTATTCTCTGAAGGTTAGTCATGGATCCATGGGGGCACTTAAAATTTCGTTGTAGAGTAGAATTGTGAAAAGCTGATCATACAGGTTTATCTTCCATGGTAGACAAAGTTTTAGCACTCGTCGTTTTGGAGGTTATTTTATAGTGACCAAACATGTGTTTTTAAAGTAGCGAAATCCGATTCGTCGACTCTGTAAAGATTGGCCTAATCCAACAAGGTTGCCACCATTCGCAACTTTGTGCTACTCATTTATATTTACGCCTTTCAAAATAAAGTACGTCTGGTTTAAAATAAAATAATAGGATGCGACGAGGTCAGGGTGTTCTTTTGAATGCAGATTAAACGAACACAATCCGTGCTTCATAACAATAGGTGAATGCATGGAAAGCGGACAATTCAACATTGGCGAAATCCAACAAGGTTGACCGTATTGTTTTAAGAGTTACACAGGGTAAAACATGAATTGCGCTGATTTAAAAAAAATAAAAATGATTAGCGCTACTGGAACAAAGTTTTCGTTTGAATGTCTTAAGACGCCGCAAAGGCAAACCGAGCTACAGGTAAAGGTTTGGAAATACGACAAGCAACATTAGGGAAGTCAAACGATGTTTCCCAACCTTTTAGTCTTGTCCTAGTCTTTGACTATTTTACAGATCAGCGTATATTCAGATATATTTTTAAAAAAGGGAAAGGCGCTATGATAGGTTTTTTTCAAAAGCAAAATGAAAATTGGGCCTATGCTGTTGTCTCCAGTAACATTTAAAATGTATGCGAAGAAAAAAAATCATGCATAATTAGGCCTAATTTAATTCAATAATTTAAAAAAATCTTTATTGCCATACTAAAAATAATTAAACATAATGATTTGATTAGTAAGCGAGGTCCACGAAATAAATGTTTGCAAGCGTTTGAAAAGCTATAACTATAGTCCTTATCGCAATTAAATTATTATTTTAAAATAATCAATTCATGTATTGCTTGAATCAGTCAACTTAAAAAAACAACAACAACAACAAAAAACAATTAAAAAACGGTGATTCCATATATAATTGTGTAGACTGTAACTTTAGATAACAAATAAAAGAATAAAAATAAAAGAAATTATTTTAATATTATTACATTACCGTAAATAAAACATCTTTCCTACTTAAGAAATGAGTTTAACTTCTGACAAAGCTAAAACACCAATAGAATGTCTAAATAGTAATTCATTCATTTTTTACTATATATCCTCATGTTGTCAAAGGGGTATATTCTGGCCTAGAGGGGTATATTCTGGCCTAGGCCAGTTTAACCCCCGGGGTATATTCTGGCCTAGGCCAGATTATACCCGGGTATATTCTGGTCAGTGGTTTAATCTGGCCTGTTACACCGGCATAACCCTATAATCCCGACAGAACCCTATAATTCCGATAGAATCCTATAATTCCGACAGAACCCTATATTCTCGTCAGAACTATATTATCCCGACAGAACCATAAAATCCCGAATTTAGTCCGAAAACAATCTTTAACTGTCACGTTTTTAATTTGGAAGTTAAAAAAAAATGTTTCCATTCTATTGTTAGCCGTAGAAGTTATTAAGGGGCCGTCCATAAAGTACGTCACGCTATGTTTTACCATTTTTAACTCCCCCCTCCCCCTGTCACAAACTGTCACAAATCTCAGGACCAAAGTACGTCACACTTTCGAACAAATTTTGTTATTTTTAGTAACAAAATAATTAAAATTTAATAGAAAACAGCGTGACATCACACATGGCTGGACACCCCCACTCCCCCCTGTCACAAACTGTCACACTTTCTTACCTCCCCTCCCCCCCTCTGGAGCGTGACGTACATTATGGACGGCCCCTAATGTCATTTAACTTTTGTTCCTTTCAAAAGTCTAATCAAATCGTGTTTCAATCGTGTTCTGCGTTATGTTCATCAAACTGGAAGAATGAAACATTACAGATAAAGTTATTTGGTAAATATAAAAACCCCTTAAAAACCAAAGTTTTTGACTATAAATCCTTTATATTTGAGACACAACTAAAAGTATTGATTATGTTCAATATAATACGCACCGCGCGACAGACTAGCATAAACATTTACAAATCGGGAATATATTAAAACAAGTAATAAAAACTCGAATGAGTATTTAAACGCAATTTCCAACAAAGAATTTCCAATTTTTTTATTCAAGGGAAATGATTCTAGAGTCACAGCAAGAATGTGTCAATATAATGCGCACCGCGCAACAGTCTAACATTAGTATTCACAAAGCGGGAAAACCCCATTAACTATCATTACATTAAAAGTAATTGCAAATCAATAATTGTGAAACTAAACAAAACAATTGCTATCTACAAATCGCTGCTAATTTTACGGGAGTCGAACCAAAAGAGATTTTTTAATAAAATTCCTTCTCCAACGTTTTTAAATATTATAAGCTATCGTTTGGTATTTGTTTCAACCCGATAGATGTTATGGTTGGCGAGAAATTGACAAATTACTATTTTTTCGATTTTATTTTTCTTCCAGGCAATCCAGTAAACCTTTTCGGTAATTTTTTTTGGCCCGTGCACATCCTTGGGACCTTCTTAACATATTTGCAAACAGACCCGAACCTTCTATCTGGTATGGTTCAGGAGGAGTTGCTGTTCAATGCTCGAAAAGACAGGCCGGAAAATTCAAATATATAAACGCAATTGCGTTAAAAAGTATGGTCAATATAATACGCACTTTTTTTTACATGCTGCGTAGAGATACATAGTGATAATGTAAAAATTCATTAATTTAATTACAGTACATTTAATCGATGTGAAATTTTGACCGATCATTTTTATAGTCGCCATGAGTCTGCCTGCAAAAGTTTAGCTCGCTAGCATACGGGGGAAGTGGGTTAAAATTGATCCAAAGTTTTTGCGAGAAGCAAGCGAACAAGGGCTCAAACAGACACCACATGATAATATAAAGGTTTTAATAATACAATCTCATCTATTTATCACTAGAAAATGTCGAAGAGTGAAATACCAGAAATCGTCATCCATTTGTAATAACGTCTAAAATTTATATGGAGGAAAGAGGAAACCTAGCTAAAAATAAACTTCGCATTAGTTTGCTAAAATTGCAAATACGAAACTTTGACATAATCTTCTCCTCCTTATATAATAAAAGGCTATGTTCTGTGCGGTCATCGATAGCGATTGGTCCCTCAAACACATATGACTCCTACAGCCAATCATATTGAACACGTTTACTTGGACGTTCAAAACGAGTTATTTTTGGTGCAGTATTTCTTCCAAGACTTATTTTTTGAGTTAGGGGCCGTCCATAAATGACGTCACGCAATTTTTCCAATTTTTGACCCCCCCCTCGTCACGCGTCGTCACAAAGACTTAGACCCCCCTATAAAAATACATCACAAATCTTTGACACCCAAAAAAAAACAAAAAAAAAGCAAACAAACTTTATTTTCTATTTTAAAATAAGTATGTTTCAAATAACTTTTATTGTCATGTAAGTATTTATTATTTATTTAGTGAAGATCTACATTGTAATATCGTAACCCACGTGAAGCATTTTTTAAAAACGTTTAACCGGCCTTCAGAAAACGAACTGTGTTAACATCCTTAGATTATATTTTATTTTAATGCATACAAATTAAACATTGACTATTAATCATCACGGTTAACGTCTTTGTTTAGAAAAAAATATATTTAAAAATAACATTTTTAAAATGTATTTTAAAAAAAATCCCTCAATTGACTGACGGGCATCCCGTAAGAAAGAGGTCGGCGAACAGGGGTAAATTACCTTATCTGGGGTCAAAAAGGGAATTCTTGGGGGTAATGCAGACTCATTTGGGACATATAACATCCACAACAATCCACTAGATATATTAAAATACGTCATGTGTACGTGTACGCTAGGAACATATGCCCATTATTGAACCGGTTCCTTCAAGAAAATGCATTTTAAAAAAATTTGACAACTATGTAGATTTCTTACCTACGGACTATACGAAGACACCTAAATCTACCCTACTTTCATTAATATTGACACGAGTGACAATAATCTTAATCCACATGACTTGTTTGTATCACGTATCCTTTCTGTGATATTTAAAATTAATGCCTTAAAAACTGAGCTAAGAAGAAACGTTGTTTTGTGCTCCTCTCGAATTGCGATGTCAAGAATTTGATGCATTCAATAAAGTTAATGAATACTTGACTAATTTTAAATGGGCTCATTTACCATTATATCTAGAACAGTGCTTCTCAAACCAACACGAATTTTTTCCATTGCACCAGGGACCGGTGCACTATTTTCCCTGCACTGACAATTTTTTCTGTCCTTTTTTTGAGAACATCTGTGGACCGGCAGCGGATGGCCCACGGACCGGCACCGGTCCGCGAACCACCACTTTGAGAAGCACTGATATAGAAGCCAGGGGCGTTTGACCAAAAAGCAATGGAACAATTATATCAAACTTAAAACGTTTTTAATTCTATCAAAAAGATTCCCCCCCCCCTTTTAAAGAAAATGGATATTCCCTGTCGTTTTGACTTAAAATATCTACACATAATCCTATTCAGATCATTTTTAGACACTAGTCACGCTTGTAAAACTCACCAGTAGCATTTTAGGGGGGGGGGACTAACGACGCTCCCCCAAATCCCCGAGTCATGTGAGCAGGACCTAGAGTCTGGGGGTGGAGGGGGGTAACGCACTATTAAACTTGTATATTTTGGGGTAACGGGCCCGACACGGTATGTTAATAAATCAAACAATGAGGATATTGCAGCATTGGAAGAATTGGCAACTGACAAAATCAGCCGCGTGACAGTCGACATGAAGCAGAAGGATTTCGTAAGAAACTTGCTTTTGACATTTTTATCCGGCAAGTTTGGTACAGAATATCTGGCCCACGCTTGTGATTTTGGTAAGTTATTCGGTACACTCTGAACAAAGTTTGAGGATACCTGCTATTCACTACCAAAACTTGACTAGCGCAATATAACAAATTCACCCCCCCCATTCACCCTCATTCACCCACCCATTCACCCACCCATTCACCCCCCCATTCTCCCCCCCCCATTCACCCACCCACCTTTTCCAAGTTAAATGATATGTGCACGTCTTTCTGTTATTTCCAATTCATTGATCGCCAGACAAATCAAAATTTAAACATGTAATTCAATTCTAATGAATCCGTGACAATTATTCAAGTAAATGAAGTCAAGAAATTGTAAATAGAATTTTAGGGGGAAACAGTTAATTTTTATTTATTGCTTGTTGAAAATTTAATCTTAGCTTTTTTTTTGTTGGTATAAAATTTGTGCAGTAAGTATTTTAAAAAAAAATTAACAAAAGAATTACATATTAAACTTAAAAAATTAAATCGCGTGGTTAAATTTTGTGCTCTCTTGCATGGCCTTCCGTTGCTAATGTTGCCTTGTAAGAAATGTTAAATAATTTTGTTATTGTTGAGTGTGTTGTAGTTTTGTTATTGTTGAGTGTGTTGTAATTTGTTATTGTTGAGTGTGTTGTAATTTTGTTATTGTTGAGTGTGTTGTAATTTTGTTATTGTTGAGTGTGTTGTAATTTTGTTATTGTTGAGTGTGTTGTAATTTGTTATTGTTGAGTGTGTTGCAGAGGCGTCACTAGGGTTGGTGTCACCTGGGGCGGCAGCTCATGGTGTCCCCCCATCACGACCTAACCCATAGAACTCCCCCGAGTCTTCCAGTCCCAAATAACGGGAACATACAGAAATTCAAATTTTGGTTCCACCAATGTTCCCTCTAAGGTTCGTTGTCCGTGTGCAAATTACATCAGCACTCATGTTTTGTGCAATATGTTACAAAATTTGCTGCGCGGTAATTCTAAACTGCTGCGCAGCGTCGGTCAGATATCTGTGTAACCGCGAGCTTAAAGGGAACATTTGTTGTCAACTCTTGTGATGTTGTCACCCTGTGCAATCTGCACCCCTCACACGCCCACCTAGTGACGCCACTGCTTAGTGTAATATACTAATTAATTTCGTGACGGTGACCCGTAAAATAGCTCACAACAAAAGGGCGCAGATGAAGATTGGAGGCGACTGCTCAAATAGATGTTAATGTTTCAAGATGTACTACCAACAGAAGAGGCATTACCATCCAGACCAAGCTGAAAGTGTACAGGGCAGTGGTGCTCCCCACACTGCTATATGCTTGTGAAACTTGGACTGTTTATCAGCGCCATGCAAGAAAGCTTAACCACTTTCATACAAGCCTCAGGAAGATTCTCGGCATAAAGTGGCAGAACAAAATTCCAGACACAGTGGTACTGACCAAGGCAGGTCTCCCCAGCATCTTCACCCCTCCTGATGCAGTCCCAGCTTCGCTGGGCAGGGCACGTTGTCCGAATGCCAGACGAGAGACTGCCAAAGAGAATCTTCTATGGTGAGCTCCAGTATGGCCAGCGGTCCCACGGTGGGTAAAAGAAACGCTTCAAAGACACACTGAAAGCCTCACTGAAAGCGTTTGCCATCAACCCAGACACGTGGGAACGTGCTGCAATGGACCGATCCACCTGGCGCTCTTCCATCCACGAAGGTGCCAAGTCATGCGAGGCAACCCGGATCACCGCCGCAGAAAAGAAGAGGCAAGCCCGAAAGGCCCATGCTGTCAACCCTCCTGGAGATGTCCCACTCGTCCCTTCTGTTCCCGAACCTTCCGTGCAAGGATCGGCCTCATCAGCCATCTGCGCACGCACAGACAACCCTCGGATGACTAGAGTGGTCCTCGTCGTATCGACGGACGAACAACACTACCAACGAGGTATAGCGCTCATTTGTTGTCGTTTTTTCATCGTGCACTCTTTAATGACACGTGACAACAATCTGAGGAAGGAAAATGTTCCCAATATATGTCTGACAAGCCTTGAACTTTAAAAGAAAATGTAGTTTTTTTTAAATTAATTGAATGACATTTTTTTTAAAGTTCAAGTCTTTTCTGTCAAAGTTCAAGAACATTTATTAATTTTAAAAAATGTTTAGCTCTTGAAAGTGCTCAAAATTTAAGTGATTTTTGGCTTTTGTAACGCTCAAAATTAAAGTAAATCATGATTAAAGAATTACTTAATCCGGAAACGGTATAACGTGGCATTTTGACTCAAAATTAAATCGAGTAAATTCTCAATATCTTTCCCTCTTTTAACAATATTAAAAAAGGATTCACTAGCTTACCCTTAACTGCTGCAAGAATGTGGAATTATGAATTGTGAACAAAATATTTGAAATTAACTGATTATATCTTCAATAATATGCTATATTAAATGGTCAGACAAGACGTTTTCCAACGTTAAAAATTCGTCGATTCAGTTGCGCGGGTGTGTTTTTATTAAGCGTTGTTCAAAATCAACTGTACTTCGGCTGCCGAACGTACGCATCAAGTGATATATCAGTGAAAAATCGTTTCATACGAAATCGACAACACTGAAATGTTTTTGTGTCAAAATAATTTCGAGTTAAAGGATATTTTAGAAAGTACCTATACTCTAGTAAATTAATTTTTTTTAGAGTACATTATATTAACATAGATATCCATGTTTGCCCGCCTTTAAGACATTTAATACACAATTTTCCCCTTTTAAAAAATCCATCTGATTTGTTTTTGGAGAAAAATCTTATTCCTCCCAACCACTGTGGTGGATGGGAGTAGTCAGGTGGGGTTCGTCCATGGTGTCGATATGTCAAAGCCAAGTTGTCTTTATTTCATTTAAAACAAAAGACACCGCCTCTTTCATGTCAAGCCTTTTCAATTCTCTCTCCGGTGCGGCTGATTCTTTTGCCTAATTTGTTTTATTGTAGTTTTTCGGGACTGTTTTATTATTTCATGTTTACTGATATTTTGGTATGGATAAGTTTTTGCGTTTAACGTATTTCATTGTATTTTTTTTTCTAGTTGAAAAAAAATTGTTCGTCTCTTTTTTTTGGACATAAAATTGTACACTGTAAAATTTAGATTTGGTGTCACCCCCCTGATGGTGTCACCCGGGATGGCCCGCCCCCACGGCACCCCCTAGTGACGCCACTGGTGTGTTGTAATTTTGTTATTTTTGAGTGTGTTGTATTTTGTTATTGTTGAGTGTGTTGTGATTTGTTATTTGATCGAACGTCTTTTTTATATAAACAAAATGAGAGTCGGGTTGAACTTCCCATTTCTCAAGCAATGAAAACAGCCAAACGATATGTTTGTGTAAAAATAAATTCATCAAGGTTTAATTTGTAAGCGCCATCTATAGTATAAGATATCACTAGCTATTGATTTATAGGGGACGTCAAATAATTGATCACGGTGGATTGTCAAGACGTAGACAGGATGCCCGATGGAAACTTTGCGGGGAGAAAAAACATGATTAAAAGTCCAATTAGTAATTTAATATGTTGAAAAATAAACATAAAATTGTTCTGTGAAGGTTATTTAGAAAAAAAAATTGAAGAAAAAAATATATTTGAAGGAGATGATGTCAAATGTTAAAAACATGTTTGAAAATGTATCTTCCGTAATCCATGCACACATAAACGATATTGTTATATTAATATTTGAACGCGCGTTGAATTGAATGAAGGTGTAGTAACAATTTATATGACTTTAATGGTTTGATCAGTCTGTTTTTAAGTTATTTATTAAATAAATCATTGATGTCACAGGAATGCGGTCCTAGTCGTTGAATTGAATAGAGTGCACGACCCTTAGTAATAACACATCGTTAGCAGTGTATTAGTCAAACACATCGTAAAAAGTGTATTAGCCAAACACATAGTTAGCAGTGTATTAGCCGAACAAATGGTAAGCAGTGTATTAGAAAAACACATCGTTAGCAGTGTATTAGACAAATTCCTTGTTACCTGCCCTATCACCAAATTCCCCCTCCTTCTGGTATTGTCAGAGATTTTTAGAGTGGTATCTTCAGAATGGTTTAGTCCGATTGGTTTTATCAGACGGGTTTAGTCCGATTGGTTTTATTAGTCGTTGTTTAGTCCGATTGGTTTTATCAGACGGGTTTAGTCCGATTGGTTTTATTAGTGTTGTTTAGTCCGATTTGTTTTGTCAGACTTGTTGCGAGAGATGGGTAGCGCTAAAGATTCTCTATTTAAAAGAAAGAATGGACTAACAAACATACTCGGAATATTATTGAGGGTTGGTAATACACAATACATCATTTAGATGAAGCCAACTATTATTGAGGGTTGGTAATACACAATACATCATTTAGATGAAGCCAACTATTATTGAGGGTTGGTAATACACAATACATCATTTAGATGAACCCACCTATTATTTAAACACAAACGTACCTGACAGCCTTCAAACTCGAGGTTTGTCACAGGAAACTGTAGGACTGAGGTTTGTCACAGGAAACTGTAGGACTGAGGTTTGTCACAGGAAACTGTAGGACTTGTCACAGGAAACTGTAGGACTTGTCACAGGAAACTGTAGGACTTGTCACAGGAAACTGTAGGACTTGTCACAGGAAACTGTAGGACTGAGGTTTGTCACACGAAACTGTAGGACTTGTCACAGGAAACTGTAGGACTTGTCACAGGAAACTGTAGGACTTGTCACAGGAAATTGTAGGACTTGTCACAGGAAACTGTAGGACTTGTCACAGGAAACTGTAGGACTGAGGTTTGTCACACGAAACTGTAGGACTTGTCACAGGAAACTGTAGGACTTGTCACAGGAAACTGTAGGACTTGTCACAGGAAACTGTAGGACTTGTCACAGGAAACTGTAGGACTGAGGTTTGTCACAGGAAACTGTAGGACTTGTCACAGGAAACTGTAGGACTTGTCACAGGAAACTGTAGGACTTGTCTCAGGAAACTGTAGGACTTGTCACAGGAAACTGTAGGCCTGAGGTTTGTCACACGAAACTTGAGGACGCAGCTTTACAAAGTTGAGAATCTCAAGCTGCGCTCTCTGGGGTCACCGCACTCATTAACACTCTTGACAGGTCATTTCTCACCAGGGGGCGCTCTTGGGAGGTTTTCTATAGGATTATTTGTGACTTAGAATCATTTGTTACATTTTTTAAAATTAACTCACACTATTTGAAATCCATGGTACATCTATTGCCTTTTTCACATTGTAAAATGTAATTGGAGACGCCGGAAAGAATTTACAGCCTCAAATCACAAAAAAGACTTTAGAATGCATCTATCGGGAGCATATCCGGGTTAGAGGCGTAGGTAAAATAATATTCACCCGGGGCGTGTTAAGATATTCCACACAACCCCCCCCCCACCCCCCAAAAACAAATAAATAAATAAAAATAAATAAATAAAAATAAAAATAAATAAATAAAACAACAACAAAGTTTGTGACAACTGACTGCCCCCGTATTAAGAAAACAAAAAGTGCCGTGTTGGACGTCACTTATTACTCAACTGTTGGGGGAAACCTTCTCACAACACAATTAATGTTGTTCTTCTCCCCAAGCACAGTGAACAAAATAAAGCAGGTGGATAAACAAAGAAGAATCGGTCCGATAAACGCCGAAGGATTTATAGGAAAAAACGACTACAGTCTGCCTGCTTAATTTCAGCTCGATTTGATCACGGGAAAGGGTTATATAAACACGTTTAATATAATGCGCACTGTGCGACAGATTATTAGTATAAAGTATAAACATTTACAGATCGGGAATATATTTTAAAAAAGTATCGTCAATATAATACGCACGGCACAGCACTACAGGAAAGTATTAAAAAGGTTGTTCAATATAATACGCACCGCGACACTCAAGCACAAACATTAACATGCTAAATAGATATAATCTAAAAATTCATTAATTTAATTACAGTACATTCGATCGATCTGAAATTTTGATAGATCATTTTTATCATCGCCACGAGTCTGCCTGCGAAATTTCAGCTCGCCAGCACACGGGGAAGTGGGTTGAAACCGATCCAAAGTTTTTTCGGCAAGCAAGCAGAAAAACCACAAGTTAATATAAAGGATTTAAAAAGATTACATATGTAAATTACAATATCTTTGAATTTATACGTCATTGATAGATTAGTTTGTTTTTCAAGTATTTTTTTAAAGTGGGATTTTTTCGTCCTAGTGAAAAAAGGGCAGGCAATCTCTTTTGCATTGCCGCCAATTTTGAACATTATACCCTATCGGCAAACATCCATTTTTGGTGTGCCTAAATACGTAGCAAAGTTGTTGTAATCATACGAGCTCACACAATTAATGTTCATATATGGTATTTCTATATAGTACTCCAACCATAAATGAATAAAAATCACAATACACTCACCCCAGGAAACTCAATGCAGTACACTCCATAGTACACACGTCAGTACATACACCCCACGCACACACCATATTACACACACTACAGTACACACACCCAAACGCACACACCACAGTACACACAACATAGTACACACCTCAGTACATACACCCCAACGCACACACCATAGTACACACCTCAGTACATACACCCCAACGCACACACCACAGTACACACACCACAATACACAAACCATATTACACACCTCAGTACATACACCCCAACGCACACACCATAGTACACACCTAAGTACATACACCCCAACGCACACACCATAGTATACACCTCAGTACATACTCCCCAACGCACACACCATTGTACACACACCACAACGCACACACCATAGTACACACCTCAGTACATACACCCCAACGCACACACCATAGTACACACCTCAGTACATACACCCCTATGCACACACCATAGTACACACCCCAGTACATACACCCAACGCACAAAACATAGTACACACCTCAGTACATACACCCCAACGCACACACCATAGTACACACATCACAGTATACACACCACAGTACACATACCACAATGCACACATTACAGTACGAACGCTATAGTACACACAACACAGTACACACAACACAGTACACACATCACAGTACACACACCACAGTACACACACCACAGTACACACAACACAGTACACATACCACAGTACACACACCACAGTAGACACACAATAGTACACACATTACAGTACACACACCACAGTGCACACACCACAAAGCACACATCACAGTACGCACATCACAGTACGCACATCACAGTACACACAGCACAGTACACACATCACAGTACACACATCACAGTACGCACACCATAGTACACACAACACAGTACACACATCACAGTACGCACACCATAGTACACACAACACAGTACACACAACACAGTACGCACACCACAGTATACAAAACACAGTACACACAGCACAGTACACACAACACAGTACACATAATGAATACGTTAAAAATTCGAATAAGTGTTTCAAGTTTGTATTTAATAAGTTTACTTTCTGTTTCTACTAGGTGCTCCTGTTCACCCCCCCCCCGGGCCAGTCATTCGCAGACCTGGTCTTATTAAGAATTGAATCGCGTGACCACGCCATATTGAACTGTGGAGAGTGTTCTCGTGTGACCAACGAATGGCGTCCGCTTCAGTTGACCAGTCTCCCTGATGGACTTATTTCTCGGAGGATGTCTGCGCGCTTGAAGCTGGGGAGAGACATGGACGCTGTCTATGACGTCAGTTCAAGTTGGTGACGTCATCTCTCCCCAATCGACAACATGTGAACTAATCGTTAATTATAGTAACAATGGAATGGAGGTGAAGGTCAAGGGTATCTGGAATGTTATGTTTCTCAACTCACGTCAGTCAACTGTAATTAAGATTATATCTGAACATTCCTCCAACAAGATTTTCTTGTCTCTTGTTTTGTAAGATACACTCAAATACAACAACCACCTACAAAGATGAGTAGACATAGAGTAATGTTATTTTCTTAAAAGGGTGCTATTAAATATTGACTTAAAAAATTATACCTCATAAAATATAAGATTTTACCTTATAGCTCTCTCAAGGTTGTAATATTGCCCTTTTGTGGTACAAATCTACTAAAAAAAGATATGAAGGGAACACGAAACGATCGCGCACGGCTCGTGACCCGGGTCATTATCACTATCTATCTGGCCACATTCATCCTCTTCAGCGTAGCTGACATCGCCACCACCCACACCAGCTTCGACGATATTAGGAGCAACAACATCAGCCTCAATGGGATAACCACCAAAAGCATCACCACACACACCAGCTTCGTTGAAATCACCAACAGCACTGCTGATCCCTCCAAAAGAGCCAGTCACATCGCCCTCAACGCACCACTTCAGGAGCTCCAGACTCTCGGGCACTGCTACGACGGCATCAACGGCAGCGTCTACGACTCGGTGGAGAAAATCCCCCCAGCTAACATGACTCCTCTGACCATCACAGTTGCGCTCATCACCAACCTCGTGAAGTCTGGGAACGGCAAACACTTCGCCGGGGCGTTCCTGATGGCCATGGATAAACTCAACGAACTGGCTAATGAGACAGGATTCCCCGTACGGTTCGATTGGATTATTAAAGACGTCATCAACAGAGGAAATTTAGCCACCCAGGTGATGGCGCACATGTCCTGCGCGAACAACGTCTCCGCGTTCATCGGACCGGATCTTCTTTGTTATCCGCCTGCTTTAGTGGCGACGTCGTTTGGGAAGCCTTACATCACTTATGTAAGTACACCGTTTGGGTTTGTATGTAGGTATACACCGTTTGTCTTGTATGTAAGTACACACCGTTTGTCTTGTATGTAAGTACACACCATTTGTCTTGTATGTAAGTACACACCATTTGTCTTGTATGTAAGTACACACCATTTGTCTTGTATGTAAGTACACACCATTTGTCTTGTATGTAAGTACACACCGTTTGTCTTGTATGTAAGTACACACCATTTGTCTTGTATGTAAGTACACACCGTGTGTCTTGTATGTAAGTACACACCGTTTGTCTTGTATGTAAGTACACACCATTTGTCTTGTATATAAGTACACACCGTTTGTCTTGTATGTAAGTACACACCATTTGTCTTGTATGTAAGTACACACCGTTTGGGTTTGTCGTGTTCCTGTTTATAGCGCATTTGTTACAGTTAACGCCATCATGTGAGGTGGATAGATTAAGGTCCTTGTAGATATGTGCCGATCTTTAGCCATTACAGGGGATAGACGGGTTTTTAAGTGCAAAAATAAAATGTTAAACCTAGCAAAGATCAGCCCAATTAAAAGCGCTGTATAAGAGTTGCAAGAAGTTAGAGAAAGCAACATTTCATTTTCTAATGCGGTATTCCCGTAGTAAGATGTTAAACTACTGTAATGATGGAGGCAAGTTTTATTACCGGGCAGGGCTGGACTAACACTCCGTTTTCCCGTGCCACGGTACGGAGTGAAAAAAATCGAGAGGCGCAAAATTCATTTTATGGAACTGCAGAGAAACTATCCAAAAATGAAATTAAAAAATCATGTCTAAAAATTGATTCCATACATACTTTTTTAATAGTATAGTGTATAAAATTATCCCTTTAAATTTAAATAATAGGTAATTCATAAATATTATATGACTAGGTTTTGCTGCGGCGCCGTGGCGGCTGCGGCACCCACCTTTTTCAAAAGCCCAACTAACTTGTCCTTGTATGATAAATACGTAGTATTAAACTTCCTTAAATGTACACAAAGCATTTTATAATAGGGGGTCAAAAACCCAAGTAACTTATAGATCGCTTTTTTGCCTTCTAAATTAGAAATCTTTAATTTTTATACCAAACACCCGCCCCACGTTTTTAGTCATATTAAATCGAAGTACTTGAACTTACAAGTTTTAAATTATTTTCTTCTTTTTAGACCACTTGTAAAAACGTGGTTTTTAAAAGTCCTTTTTTTACCTTTATTTATTTTATTCTTTTTAGTCCACTAATAAAAACTTGGTTTTTAACAATATTTTTTTACATCTATTTATTTTACCAAACACCTCACAAGCGCCCGCCCAACGTTTTAAAAACATTGTGATGTGGTCACGGGGCGAACTCACAGATGTCAACCAAAGCCGGCGGTACAGATGCTTTTATATAGACTATAGATAAACTAAAAAATTCAATAATTTAATAACGGTACATTCGATCGATCTGAAATTTTAATACAATGCATTATCATCCAAGATCTATCTGTGTTAAAATTTCAGATCTCTAGGACCATCAGAAGTGGTTCCATTTTACGTTGGCAGATTTGAAAAAATCTTGGACAAACCAACAAACCAACAAACAATGCCACAGGAACGAAAGCGAGTTAATAAAAACGTGGTAAATAAAACAAACCCGTAAATAAAACAAACCCGTAAAAACAAAGTTTTTGACTATAAATCCCTTATATATGAGACATAACTAACAGTATTGATTATTTTCAAACATTTACAGACTGAATCTGTCTTAACTCAACTTTGCATCATAACCCTAGTGGGGGGGGGAGGGGTGGGTGGGGGGGGAGAGGGGAAAAGTCTGGTCACCGATTCGCTTGACCGAGCTCAGAGTGACACGTAAAATGTAAACAAAAGCGCCCGTCGCTTCGTTGGGTCGCCCCAATGCGTTAGCTCAAAATTTCACGTGGGAAAAAAACAATAACAAACCGTGAATTTAAATTACATACCTCATATAAGGATAAACTAAAAATGCATTAATTTAATTACGGTACGTTCGCTCGATCTGAAATTTTGATACGACGCATTGTTAGGTTAGACGGGTCCGTGTGCCAAATTTCAGTTCGATCGGATCATGGGAAGTGGGTCATTTTTGACTTCTGTTTTTCCGCCCGCCGAGCCCAAGACAGAGAGAGATGATGAGACGCCGGTGAAGTTAATATAAGGGATTTAAAAAAAGTTTTTGACTATAAATCCCTTATATATGAGACATAACTAGCAGTATTGATTATTTTCAAACGCGAAAAAAATTTACAGAATGAATCTGTCTTAACTCAACTTTGCTTCATAACCCTGGGGGGGGGTGGGGGGTGGGGGGGAGGGAGAGGGGAAAAGTCTGGTCACCGATCGCTTGACCGAGCTCCGCGTGACACGTAAAATGTAAACAAAAGCACGCCGGTACTTCGATGGGTCGACGTCAAAGCGTCAACTCAAACTCTCACGTGGGAAAAGAAACAATAACAACCAACCCGTGAATTTGAATTACATACCTCCTATAAGGATAAACTAAAAATGCATTAATTTATTCGATCGATCTGAAATTTTGACGCGATGCATTGTTAGGTGAGACGGGTCCGTGTGCCAAATTTCAGCTCGATCGGATCACGGGAAGTGGGTCATTTTTGACTTTTGGTTTTCCGCCCGCCCGCCCAAGACAGACAGAGACGGCGGCGAAGTTAATATAAGGGATTTAATAAAAACATAAACACCAACTCTGGATTTTTCTAGGCGTCAAAACTCTTCTCAAATGTTGATACACCTCTTCAAAATTGCTTAGATTTTCGAAATTTCTACGACACTGACGTCAATTGTCACGAATTGTGCACAGAAATCGGAGACTGCAAAATGCGGCTCAGTACCCGGACTGAAGTTCTACCGCAGGGGTCTCCAAACTACGACCCGCGGGCCAGATGCGGCCCGCGAGGCCCTGTCATCCGGCCCCTGGAGACCTTTTAATCTAAAAAAAAAGATACCATTTTTAACTGTAGTTTACCACAAATCTGTGTGTAGTCGGCCCCCAAACTGATGTTTGACAGTTAATGCGGCCCTCCGGCAGAAAAGTTTGGAGACCCCTGTTCTACCGGAAACTATTTTGGATCTTAAAGGTTTTATTGTTTCATATGGTGATTACGTCATAGCGAATCTGCGTACCGTTTATACTCGTTCTACAGCCCGTTCGTTTATAAGCCGACCCCCCCCCCACTTCTTTTGGAAGAGAATAGTATAAAAAGTGTGTCACCCGCTCGCAAGGCGACCCAAAAAAATAAAAAAAATAAGACAGCGTAAACAAAATGGTACACATTAAAAAAAAACAACTACAGTCGGACCTGTCTAAGTCGAACTCACAGGGTCCCGAATTTTTTTTTCGACTTACGGAGTTTTCAAGTTAGGGAAAATTTGCGTAATAGGCGCAGATTAATCAAAGACAATGTTGATATTGAGGAGGGGGGGGGAGCCATAGAAGCGAGAAAGGCTTGACAGGAAGGAGAGGCGGTGTCTGATGTGTCATATGAAAGTAAGCCCATTTAGCTTTGAAATACCGACACCACTGAGAAAGCACCCCCCCCCACACACACACTTGACTCCCTCCACAGTGGGATGGGGGTAGTAAAATTTTTCCTTCTACCAAATGTCTTGTAAAATGTGGCTTACAGAGGTTGGAATCCCAAACTCTTGAGTTAAGGAGATCTAAAATACATTAGTCGTATGGAATTAGGCCGGGACCTAACAATTAATTCGACATAGAGAGGTTTACGATTCAGGAATGTTCGACTTAGCGAGGTCCGACTGTACAACCTAAATCGGTCATTATGATTGTTTACTTTTGTCTTTTTTTAGTTGAAGAACTAAGAGATTTTAATAACAAAGAAGATGGAATCATTTTAATAGCATTCGCTAGATGGCTTTTTTTGTATTAAAACTGAAAGAAAATGTTGTTTTTTATATTTCATTTTAATAAAGTCAGTAAATAACACCAGAAATGTTTAATAAAATACAGTAGAACAGTCTACAGTCTCAAAGGGACCCGGAAAAAAAATATTTGGACTTACGGAATTTGCCAGTTAGGGAAAATGGTGTAATAGGCGCAGAATTATCAAGTACAATTTTGATATTGAGATGGGGGGGGGAGAGACAGTAATACCGGCTTTACGGCTTGACAGAAAAGAGAGGCGGAGTCTGATGTTTTATATGGAGGGCAGCCTACTTGCACTGAAATACCCACACGATCCCGTGAGAGGAGACACCTTCCCTCCCCCACTTTACTCCCTCACAAAAACGATATTTAATGTACATGCAGAAATCACCTATGAACCGTTCGCAAGCCGACCCCCCAACATTTTCCACTAGATTTTGTCCAAAAAAGGTCGGAAATAGAACGAGTATATACGGTATTTCACTGCAAATACTTCTATGAATCGCTGTTTCAAATGCAAGCTGTGAGCGATCCTTCAGCGATTTGAACCTTATTTTGTCTTATTTACGTGCTTCAATGGTACAAGACATCTGAGTCATCTTGCACTCCTTAGCATCGAAAGAGAAACACTTGAGAATATTAATTTTGACAACGTGATTGACGAGTTTACGACAGTCAAATCAAGGAGGATCAATTTTTTGTAGACTATGTCTATTCCATTCATGTATAATTAGTAGAGTATATATATATATATATATATATATATATATATATATATATATATATATATATATATATATATATATATTTAAATTAAATTGTTTACAATCGTATAGAGAATTATTAGTCTGTATTCTATTTCATTAAAATACCAGATGTTTCGAAAATGAACCATATAAACCGCGAAATTTCAAAATTTTTCTTGGGGGACTCAGTGAGCGCCCAGAATATGTTGGTCCGAGAAGGGGCGCAGATTTTGAGTCATGTCCCCGGGCGCAGATGACCCTAGCTAATCAAGAACGAGTATATACGGTAATCAGTGGCGTAACTAGAACTTTTGCCGCCAGGGGCGGTCTCGATTTGCCGCCCTTTTTAGGGGCCGTCCATAAATGACGTCACGCACCTGAGAAAGGGGGGGGGAGGCAGTCGCACATTTGTGACGATGTGTGACGAGGGGGGGTGTGTTTACGAAATGTGACGTCACGTCAAAACGTGGAACTTTCAATAAAAATTTTATTTAAATATTTGATTACTGACACTTTATTTAATGACGTTTATGTGAAACGTCTGTTACGATATTAGAATGCAGCGTTACACTAAAAACATACTTAAATGACAAAATTTTTATTTGAAACATGCTCATTTTCAAACAGAAAATACGACTTTTATTGGGAGTGGGGTCAAAGCTTTGTGAAGTCTTATTGAAAAGGGGCTAAGTTTTTGTGACGACGGAGGGGGGGGGGTGAAAAATCAGCCAAAATCGAATGACGTCATTTATGGTCAGCCAGTTAGTCGATTATGTATCGATTATGTTATGGTTTTTATAAATTAATAAACACGAATAAACAATTGTAATTGAAACGAAGTAAATGTTTACCATTGCATGCCATATTTATGTAAGAAGTAATAAAAGAGGCCGCATAAGATTATATACCTATAAATACAAATTTATAAAATACAAGATACTTTTTAAAGGCCACAAGAAAGTTAGGCAGGTAGCATGACCCCCCCACCCCCCACCCCCCCATGAGACAAAACATATTCCAAATTTACACCAAAAAAAAACCCCCCATTACCAATCACATTTCTTTTATTTTTTATTTATAAATAAATGATTTTTTAAAATTTACAAACAAAGATATTGTATACATTAGTATTTAAACAAATTTATACATTTACTTTCCTAACTTTCATAATATCAAAATTAAAATTATCTGCAATATCTTGTTCCATGGACTATGGACAGTATTGCAAGATTTTGTTGTCTTTAATCGCTCGTTGTGGAACGAAGATAATTTTTTTTATCAACTTCAGTTTGGAGAAGCTCCTTTCAAAACTAGCGACACTGATAGCAATAGTTGAAAAAATTCATAGCAAAATTGCAATGTTGGGTACAGTATTTTCCAGTCTATACTGTTGAATTTTTTAAAATAGATCAAGGAGGCCTTTTCCCGCATTTTTCTAACATAATGCCTTGTAGTATAGGTATAGCCATAAAATGCTAGATCCTTTGTCTTTCCACATTGAACTGTTCTTTATCAATTCAATAAAGTAAGTTTTTTGATGTTCAAATGCTTCATTTTGTAGGTTACATGGTATTAAATACGAATATTTTTCTTGCAAGGACATGCAAATCATCAAAGCGTTCTTTTATAATTCCAACCATGGATAAAAACATTTCTTGATGTTCTTCTTTTTCTAAAGATAGAACCACGTCTTTTTAATTTTCCCAACTCATTTTTTTCCTAACTCCGCGTTCAGTTGTTATCTCCACCTCTTCAAAAATTGTTTGGCTGATAAAACATCTTTTTTCTATTAGCACATCTCTTTGTTCCATACAATGCGTTTGAATTAATTTAAAAAATGACGGGTTCCCATAAATTGAGATAACATAGAAAAGAAAGATTTCATTGAATTGAGTAAAATTCCAGCATCTGCTCTCGTTTTCCTAGTTACTTCTTCAGATGCCAATTTTTCCAAGACGCTTGAAATTTTAAAGTACTGGTATGTGTTTTTCTCGAAATTATCTATGCCTGTTGTAGTGTTTATTAACGGAGAAATTTGAATATTTTCATAGTCTTATCATACATTTTAATGATTTTCCATAAAATGGACGAACTCAACTTATTTACACGTTACTTTAATAAATTGAATAGACGTAACATTTTTAATGAATAACCACATTTTAACGAAAAACACAAATTATGTGTGCTACTTTAATGCAATAAAAGCAAACTAAATTAAATCTTTACTAACTTACCTTACAATAATTTTCTGAAAACTGAAACAGTAATACAAACAACTACTTGCAAGTTAAACACAATATTTGAAACATTCATGCCCTTTAACGTGTTCGCGCATCATTCTGCGAATGTCAAAATTCCACGTAAAAACTGTCATGGCGATAATAATAGCACATATTATTCGGCCCAGTGGTGATGTGTTTTTGGGGTACTTTTCTTATAAAAGAGTAATCTGTGACTTTATACCGGTTAGTTTTGCAAACAAATAGATATCTATTTTGAGTGATTTAAAATTTTTGAACGATTTTGCGTTAGTTATAATATCCACTATGTAATTATTGTAATAAAAAAATGTGCGAATCCATTAATTAAGACTCAAAATTACACACATTTTTGTTTCACCTTGGTTTTCCCCCTTCAAAAGAAAAAGGGCGGTTGTCGGAAATGGTTGTACTTGTCAAATTCCCACAAATGCCGCCCCCCTAATGAGTGCCGCCGGGGGTAGACCGCCCCCACCGACCCCTAGCTACGCCACTGACGTTAATTATAGTAGGTTTTGTGCGGGACACAATCATCATAAATGATCATTGCAAAATACGCTGACATGATTGCTAAGGGCTGCATTTGGGGGCCGTCCATAAATGACGTCACGCGATTTTTACCGATTTTTTACCCCTTCCCCCCCCCCTCTTCACGCGACGTCAAAAAAACTTAGACCCCCACCCTCTAAAAATACGTCACAAATCTTTGACCCCCCCCAAAAAAAAATAACAAAAAAATAATAATAACAAAGAAACAAAACAAAAAACAACAACTTTATTTACTATTTGAAAATAAGTATATTTCAATTCACTTTTATTGTCATTTAAGTATTTATTATTTATTTAGTGAAGATCTAAATTGTAATATCGTAAGCCGCGTGAATCATTTTTAAAAACGTTTAACCGGCCTTCAGAAAACGAACTGTGTTAACATCCTTAGCGTATATTTTATTTTAATGAATACAAATTAAACATTGACTATTGATCATCACGGTTAACGTCTTTGTTTAGAAAAAAATTTATTTAAAAATAACATTTTTAAAATGTATTTTTTAAAAATCCCTCAATTGACTGACGGGTATCCCGTAAGACAGAGGTCGGCGAACAGAGGTAAATAACCTGAACTGGGGTCAAAAAGGGAATTCTTGGGGGTAATGCAGACTCATTTGGGACATATAACATCCACTACAATCCGCTAGATATATTAAAATACGTCATGTGTACGTGTACGCTTGGAACATATGCCCATTTTTAAATCCTTTATATTAACTCGTGGTGTCTGCGGCCGACCTTGCTTGCTTGTCGCCAAAACTTTTGATCGATTTTTAACCCACTTGCTCGCAAGATAGCGAGCTGAAATTTTGCAGGCAGTTTTGTACCGATGATAAAAACAATGTATCAAAATTTCAGATCGATCGCATGTACCGTAATTAAATTATTGATTTTTTAGATTATTTTATTTATTCCTATGTATCATGCTATTTTTTGAGATAGAGCGTCGCGGTGCGTATTATATTGAACAACCTTTCTGTCGCGCAATAAGGTGCGTATTTTACTGACAACACTTTTTATAAACCTATTCCTGATCGGTGCGCATTATATTAAACACGTTTTACGACACAACTGCAATTTTGTATTTTTGGATGGTCTTGCGCTGCGTGTTATAATGAACATTCTTTTAGTTACGTCTCATACGTAAAGGATTTATAGTCAAAAACTTGGTTTTTTACGGGTTGTTTTTATTAAACAGGTTCCTTCCAGAAAAAGCATTTTTTAAAAATTTGACAACTATGTAGATTTCTTACCTACGCACTATATGAAGACACCTAAATCTACCATACTTTCATTTATATTGACACGAGTGACAATAATCTTAATCCACGTGACTTGTCTTTATCACGTATCATTTCTGTGATATTTAAAATTAATGCCTTAAAAACTGAGCTAAGAAGAAAAGTTGTTTTATTCTCCTCTCGAATTGCAATGTCAAGAATTTGATGCATTCAATAAAATTAATGAATACTTGACTAATTTTAAATGGGCTCATTTACCATTATATCTAGAACAGTGCTTCTCATACTTTTTAGTATTGCGGACCAGCAGGAATTTTTTCCATTGTACCAGGGACCTGTGCACTATTTTCCCTGCACTGACATTTTTTTCTGTCCTTTTTTTGAGAGCATCTGCGGACCGGCAGCGGTTGGCATCGGTCCGCGGACCACCACTTTGAGAAGCACTGATCTAGAAGACTAGAATGGCCAGGGGCGTTTGATCAAAAACCATCGAACAATTATATCAAACTTAAAACGTTTTTAATTCTATCAAATAGATCCCCCCTCCCCTTTTAAAGAAAAAGGATATTCCGTGTCGTTTTGACTTAAAATATCTACACATAATCATATTCAAATCATTTTTAGACACATGTCATGCTTGTAAAACTCACCAGTAGCATTTTCGGGGGGGGGAGGGGTGGGCGTGCTAAAGACGCTCCCCCAAATCCCCGAGTCACATGAGCAGGACCTAGAGTCTGGGGGGGGGGTAACGCAAACATAAAATTGTATATTTTGTGGTAACGGGCATGAGAGAACCAAACGGAGCTGCGGTTAGATCACAAATGCTTTGATGTTAACATCAAACGACGCAGTGTAACAATTTCATATGTTATCTTGTGGATTCTCAAACTTAAGGATTATAATTAGATTTAATTTTCGTGTCTTGATAGCATACGCCAACCAGCGTCTGATGGCCTACCGACCAGCACATTGAGAAGCACTGATTTTTTAAAAAAAAGAAAAAAAAAGTCATTAAATAAATTTTAAGCGACCAAATATTTCAGTGGCTGTTTTATTTAAAGTTACCCTTTTGATGTGACGTCACATTTCTTCAACCCCCCTCCCTCCCCCTCGTCACGCAACGTCACACAAGTGTGACCCCCCTCCCCCCCCCTAGGTGCGTGACGTCATTTATGGACGGCCCCTTTGGACATATTTGGTGAAAATATGTTTCTTTTATCAATGGCTTGTGAAATTAAAGTATTTGAACATTGTCTTACACGCTGCTAGTCCACTGCTACAGTTCATTGAACATTGTCTTACACGCTGCTAGTCCACTGCTTCAGTTCATTGTTCAGAGAGCCGACGAATGCGGGAGCAGGATATTGCGGGTCGTCTCATCACGGGCGGATAATTCTCTTTATATCAACGTAACGCATTTTCGGCCAACTTCCGAGTTAATTTTTCTTGGAAGGTGAGAGCGAAATTCGGAGCGTTCTTCTTGTTTCACTATTTGCTACGTCACTGTTTTCTAATTTAAAAACAAAGTTTCAATGTAATGTAATGTAATGTAATGTAATGTAATGTAATGTAATGTTGTTGTAAGTGGTGAATGTAATTTTTAGAAATTCCTGTGTGATGTTTAATGCAATTTGATATTTTAATTTATTTTAAATTTATATTCACTGTTTAAGGAAGTAGCTGAGGTTGATAATTTGTTTAAGGTTAAAAACTGTGCATTAAATGTTTAGATGTGCATTAAATGTATAGATGTGCATTAAATGTTTAGTTGTGCGTGAAAATGGGCGTCCATTAGAATGTCTATACATATACCAGCCCTTAAACTGAAAGTTTTCTCTATCATCTATTCCTGACCAGGACTGTCGCGATAAACTCAATGACCCCACCCACCTCCTGTTCGTCAACACGGAGACTCTCATCTCATTCGTGGCCACTTCCATCATATCTCTACTCAAACATTATCAGTGGAACTCCTTCTGGCTGCTCACCGGCAACACGATCAAATGGAGTGACACGGCTGAACAGTTGGAGGAGGCCGCTGACAAGGCAAACATCACGTGAGTAGGGAATAACTTCATTCATGGGTAAACATGGCACAAGTAGGTCACTTCATTCCCTGGTAAACATGGCACAAGTAGGTCACTTCATTCCCTGGTAAATATGGCACAAGTAGGTCACTTCATTCCCTGGTAAACATGGCACAAAGTAGGTCACTTCTTCCCTGGTAAACATGACACAAGTAGGTCACTTCATTCCCTGGTAAACATGGCACGAGTAGATCACTTCATTCCCTGGTAAACATGGCACAAAGTAGGTCACTTCATTCCCTGGTAAACATGGCACAAAGTAGGTCACTTCTTCCCTGGTAAACATGGCACAAAGTAGGTCACTTCTTCCCTGGTAAACATGGCACAAAGTAGGTCACTTCATTCCCTGGTAAACATGGCACAAAGTAGGTCACTTCTTCCCTGGTAAACATGACACAAGTAGGTCACTTCATTCCCTGGTAAACATGGCACAAAGTAGGTCACTTCTTCCCTGGTAAACATGACACAAGTAGGTCACTTCATTCCCTGGTAAACATGGCACGAGTAGATCACTTCATTCCCTGGTAAACATGACACAAGTAGGTCACTTCATTCCCTGGTAAACATGGCACAAAGTAGGTCACTTCTTCCCTGGTAAACATGACACAAGTAGGTCACTTCATTCCCTGGTAAACATGGCACGAGTAGGTCACTTCATTCCCTGGTAAACATGGCACGAGTAGATCACTTCATTCCCTGGTAAACGTGGCACAAGAAGAATAAATAGAAGTAAAAAAAAAGATTTTAAAAAAACACGTTTTTATAAGTGGACTAAAAAAAAAGAAAATAATTTAAAACTTATAAGTTCAAGTACTTGAATTTAATATGACTAAAAACGTTCAATAATTTAATAACGGTACATTCGATCGATCTGAAATTTTGATACAATGCATTGTCATCCAAGATCTATCTGTGGTAAAATTTTGAGATCTCTAGGACCATAAGAAGTGGTTTAATTTTACGTTGGCAGATTTGAAAAATTGTGAACAGACAAACAAACAGGAAAGAAAGTGAGTTAATAAAAACGTGGTAAAAAACGTGACAAAGAAATAAAAACTTTTGTGTGAAACATAGCGGTAAGAAAGTAAAGGTGATTAAAAGAGCTAAATTCGGAGTTAAGGGTTTAAGTAAAAAAACATTGATTAGGAAATACAATGGAATCTCTCAGAACGAGCACCTCTCATAACGTTAATTCGCATAACGAGCAAAAAATGGAAAAATGTTGCTCCCTTAACGAGCGACATTTCGCATAACGAGTTACGCAGAAAGGTGAAGTCCCTTTTTCTCGACATTCTTTTGTGAGCAGGGACTTCCACGCCGACGCATTAGAGTATGTTTAGAACTCGGCCTGTTAGCGTATTGGTTTCGTGTGTCATCGCACGTTTTTACCATTTTGTATTCAGACAGTATTCTAATTTTTTTAATGTGCAAAATGTAATAACATGCGCTGAAATGTCTTCAAAGAAGACTATCACAAGAGAGACAAAAATAAGTCTTGAAATTTGAAATGAAACGTAAAATCATTGAAAAGCGAGAACAAGGCGTGATCATGGCTAATCTAGCGCGCACGTACAATCGGTCAACATCATCAATCTGCACTATTCTCAAGAACAAAAACAAAATTAAGGAGATCGAGGCTTCAAATGGAGTGTCAAGAATGTCTACAAAACGGTTACGACACATTTTCATCAAATTTTGAAGCGTCGGCAAAAACAACTGCCTTTAGACAGTTTTCTATTTAAAAAGGAATAATGATTTGTCATAAATGAATATTGTTATTTAGGTTTTTTGTGTGTTTCAAATCTAAATTGTATTCCAAGTTGTTACACTCCTTAACAATAAGTAATTTTATTTGAATAAATGTTGATACAATTTTTTTGTAAAATGTTGTATTTTTTCAGTATGGAACGCATGATCGTATTTTACATTGATTTGTATGGGAACAAATTGTTTCGTTTAACTAATAAGAGTCTGGAACGAAATATGCTCGTTATGAGAGGTTCCGCTGTCAATAAATTTAAAGCAAAACATAGCCTTTGAAAAGTGAATAGAAAAATAACTAAATGTATAGTTAAATAGTAGTTAAATAATATATAAAGTAATGGGGGTGAGACTGCAATCAGGCTTTTAAATTAGTAAATGTATAACATATAAACAGGGTATTAGCTAGCCTGAGAGGACGTAACACAACAGCGAACGTTTCGGCAAAGAGCCTTCCTCAACGGACAAATAGTACACAAATGAAACGAATATAACGAAAGAATAAAAACACTTAGCTGCTGTGAAATCCAAGTAGTCCAGTAGAGATCTCTGAAATTATATGTGACTCAATAATATAAGTGTGGGATGCTTAGTTAGTAATGCATTTTTTTTTAATTATAAAAAAATGTACAAGATGTTGAGACAGTTTTCAAGATGTGTTAGTATTTTTTGTTCACGCGATGTGATGATGCTAAGGCAACCATTCGTTATGTTCGTTTTCTGGAGGTTTTATGGTTGGTATGTTGAAATAGGGATAACAAGGTAGAGAGTTAATTTTATGACTGTTGGAATTTTTGATGTTTTTGTTTTGCGGTGGGATGTAGTATGTTTCGATTTTAAAAAAAAATTCTTTTTTTAAAGTATTTTTTTGTTTAAATGATATACATGTATGTTGGAATGTTATTATGTGTGATGTTGTGAGGGGGAATCTTGTGCGTGGGATGCTCTTAAGAACGATTTCATTGTTGAAATCATGTTTTCTTAATATTAAAACTTGAATACATAAATGTTCGATTGTAATGTTCAGACGAATTTTATTTCTAGCGTCAATGGAAAAGATGAACTTGAGATCAATGATAATTATTCACCGTACCAAGGAATTGATGGCTACATCAAAGTCTTACGAGAGTCTCGCGATAAAACCCGAGGTTTGTATAATGGATGTTGTACTTAAAAACTGACGGGAGTGTTGTACAGTGTAATTAACTGTGTGTTGTACGTTTTAATATACTGTTGTGTCTAGGTCAGTAAGCCGACTATTAATAGCCTTCATTACGTTACGCTGACCTAAACGCTCGCCCCGCCAAATGGGTGTCAATCATATTTTCTGTCATGGAATTCGACCGTTATAACCAGAGGCGTCACTAGGGGAGGGGTGCGGACCGCGTGAAACCATGACAAGGATGAGGTGGTAGAGTGGCAGCGCGCTCGATTGGCGTACATATGGTCACGGGTTCAAATCCACGTGAAGGCAAGGATTTGTTCCCGGGGCCTAGGGCGTCCCCGAGTCACCCAGCTCCGAATGGGTACCTAACACTTGTTAGGCTGGGTAATGCGTGGAACCCACAAAGCCGTGGCCTGTGAACGCTGCATCACTTGCCAACAGATCATCCATCATGGTCTGTGGAGGCAATTATCTTCTGTATAGAAAGAGCGTCTGTAGTGATAAGATAAGATAAGAAGTGTAAAATTCTGTATGTTTCCGTTATTTGGCACTGGTAAGTCTTGAGGGGGGGGGTGACACCATAAGCTACTGCACTTGTTGACACCTCAACCGTTAACCACAAGAATGGTAATAGGAAATTAACATTTCTGAAACTAAGAGAACATTGTTAAGGGTCCTATTTTCATAAATAAATGCTGCTCATAGATTTGTAGACATTTTTTTTTACACATTTGTACATGAGAGCAGAGAAAGAAACTAGGGCGAAAGGATAAAGATAGTACTTCGTGAGCGTGCTGGATTCTCTTCCCTTCCAGCAATGGTATATCAATTGGGTTTTCTTGATCAAATGAATGTATGGTTGTTTCTATTTCTGGACGACTATCAGCTAAGAGCGTTCTTTTCATTTTTCCATTGTTATTATTATTAATTTAGATAAACTCCAATGTATGAAATAATAAACGTTTATTAATTAATTAAAATTTGTGTATAGTGTGTAATTTATTTGTAAATTTTGTCGTTTCATACTGTTTTGCTTCTATGTAATTTTATCTTGCTTGTCGTGTCGCTATTAACTAAAGAACAATATAAAGCATTAATACATATGCTAAAAATAAAACCTTGCAATCCGTAATTTTACTATGACCATGTGTTATAAATTATCAAATTTTACCTGAGTCAATGTGTTATTTCAGTTTATGTATTTCTGGGTGAGCATGACTCTTTGGTCAACTTCCTGAGGGATCTAACTGAATTAAAATTGGCCCAAACTGGAGAATATGTTGTCATTGCTGCCAGGGACACTGACCATAATCAGGCAGATAGAACATTCTACCTGAGTAAGTTTCCATTTAGAATATTCTACCTGAGTAAGTTTCCAACTAGCGTCACTTTGTTTTCTCAGATCTTATTTAAGCTGTAATAAGTACACTGTAAAGGCCATGGAAATGTCTGGTATGCTGTGAAGGCCATGGAAATGTCTGGTTTGCTGTGAAGGCCATGGAAATGTCTGGTATGCTTTGAAGGCCATGGAAATGTCTGGTATGCTGTGAAGGCCATGGAAATGTCTGGTATGCTGTGAAGGCCATGGAAATGTCTGGTATGCTGTGAAGGCCATGGAAATGTCTGGTATGCTGTGAAGGCCATGGAAATATCTGGTATGCGGGGAAGGCCATGGAAATGTCTGATTAGAAGAATGTTAGTGAGCCGGCCAGGGTCTACCCTACATGGGTTGTAACATCTACTTGGACTGTAATACCTAAATGGGCTGTAGCACCTACATGTGCTGCAGGGTGTTAGATGATGATGGTAATTCCCCTTTTAAATTGATTGGGGATTCGAAGCTCAACAAGCAATGCTGAAAGAAATACATGGAAAAATGAGCAAAAAGCCAAAAGCTTTGAGATTCGTTTGAAGAGATGGCAGCAATTTAAATTTGAAACAGCATAAGTGCAGATAAATACCACAGTATTATCCTCTGAAGACAAGTAGAAAAAAAACAAACATTTTCTGAGATCAGGGATTCTCAAACTTTTTGAATGGTAAATCACTTTCAAAATGGTAGGAACATGTATGTTCCATTAAGTCCACATCATACTGACATTTTTATATTTAATTTCATTTTGTTACTTATCTGTGCACCACCCGGATCAATGCCATTTAAACTGGATCACTAGCTGCAGTGAGAAATAAATATAAAAAAAAGATTAAATGTACAGCCCCAATTGACAGTACTGTATGAAGATAATTTCTTCTATATTACAGATGCCCGTTCTATACAGGAGGTTATAGCATCCAAAACTTATCCATTGTTTATTATTGCATTTAAAAAAAAAGAATTTTGAATGTTTATAGTTGTGTTTGTTTTCCTGGTTTGTTATGTCAACCCACAATACTTTAAATGTTATGTATAAATTGTATATTTGACCAGATGAGGGGTTTAGACACAAGCAACCTCAACCTCAGGGCTATGGACAGTATTTGCTGGAGGCCTTCCAAAACGTTTTGATCATTGCCCCCAAAAACCTTGAGATTGATAAAGAAGATTTTGAGAATAAAGTTTATGAGAGGAACCTAAAGCCCCCTATAAACCTGAAACCTTTTCCAAAGCACATCAAAGTAAGTTCATCACAAAGAATTTCACCTTTTCATTTGGCACAATGTGGTAAGTACTTAAGTGTATAGGGCTAAGAACACTAAAATGAGTGTATCGAATGATTATAGGCAATTCTTATAATATTTTTTACCCTCATCTAGTAACTTTTTTGTCTCACATAAAACATCCTAAAAATTCATGAGTTATGTTCCATAAATAATGTCATCATTTATTAGTGTTTTCAAACACACACAACTTGATCATTACCTAGGCATGTGTATCTAAATGGAAATCTATAAACAAGGAAAAGCTTTTTTCAATTATTTTATATTTCATCACTTGAAATCCACTCCTCAGAGTTATGGATGGCCCTGTATACATTATCCAATAATCATCCATTTAATTAAAAAAAAATTTAAAGCACCAAAATAATTGAGTTTTTTATTAGTTGTTTTCTCTAGTTACATGTAAATAAGTATTATCTAATTCATATTATTGTTGCATAACATTTTATGATATTTAAAAAAAGGTGTTTTGGCCTTGATGAATGAATATTTTGTTAAAAAAAACTGGGTCCTTATTAAATAACAAGTTCTTGCAATTAAAATGTGATTGACAGGAAGGTATATTTTGGAGTTAAAGCCGTTTTATTTTTTTCGAAACAACTTTTATTTTCATCACTAACACCAACACATACACAACATACACTGTACATACCAAAAAATGGTCTTGATTTATGCTTTGTGTTGGTTGGCGTATTTCGTTGGAACAAGAAAATTTTAAAAATTAAGCTGTAGCACATTGGTAGAAAATTCTAGAACAAAGTTTTATTTCGCAACACTCCATTCATAACCGAATCACCAATGGCATATGTTAGCAACAAAGACATAACTCTACTTAAACCATACACCTGGTATGCAAACAAGGTAATTAACTCCTACATCAAATTCATTCAGAAATTCAGCCTGCCAGATAAAGCCTATCAGCTTTACGATGCGACTATGTTTTATGGGCGGGCCGTGATGGCGCTGATGTCAAGGCCAGGGACAGACCCCCAGGATGGCAAGCAGATTATTAGTTATTTACGATGCCGGGATCATGAAAGTAGGTTTTCATGTTTGAAATAATAATTAGTTATTTACGATGCCGGGATCATGAAAGTAGGTTTTCATGTTTGAAATAGTAATTTCCACCAACCGTTGTAGTTAAATTCCATATATTAGATCTCATTAGATTCTTTTCGCCTAAAGTGATTATTAAACCCCTTTTTTGAAATTCATGAACACCTTAGTAATATTTTTTGTGTCACATCTTGCATATCACAGGTATCCAAGGAGACCGTGTATACATCCGTAGCAATGGTGAAAGTGAGAGCAACTATGTAGTGTGGAGTTTGAAATCAGTAGATGGCCATTTGGACGACTCTCTTTGGAGAGTTGGAGAGTTTATCAAAGTTGGAGAGGAGGTCGGTACTGATTGTGTCATGTATAGGTACTGATTGTGTCATGTATAGGTACTGATTGTGTCATGCATAGGTACTGATTGTGTCATGTGTAGGTACTGATTGTGTCATGTATAGGTACTGATTGTATCATGCATAGGTACTGATTGTGTCATGTGTAGGTACTGATTGTGTCATGTGTAGGTACTGATTGTGTCATGTGTAGGTACTGATTGTGTCATGTGTAGGTACTGATTGTGTCATGTGTAGGTACTGATTGTGTCATGTGTAGGTACTGATTGTGTCATGTGTAGGTACTGATTGTGTCATGTATAGGTACTGATTGTGTCATGTATAGGTACTGATTGTGTCATTTATAGGTACTGATTGTGTCATGTATAGGTACTGATTGTGTCATGTATAGGTACTGATTATGTCATGTATAGGGACTGATTGTGTCATGTATCTAGTGGCTTGATGACTCCTTACCAACCTCTTACTCCCTTATAACATCCCCCCCCCCAACCTCCCTCCCTTAAAATCATTAATTTATCCACACAAAAAAATGTCAAACATCTATTGAGAGTCTTTTAAAATTATTTCACCCTTTCACCCACAAACGAAACTCAATCACCAGTTGAAATTATGTTATTAAATTTATCACATTTTCACTATTTTCAGATTCCCAAATTTTTACCAGAAAATGAAGTTGCGTGGGTGTTAGGTCACCCCCCTCCCAGTGAGCCTGAATGTGGATTTGAAAATGAACATTGTCCATCTGCTGATGGTATGTCATAATACACATTTATTTTAAAATATTTACCCATTAGATATATCTGTAATTGATCCATTTAATTTGATTTCAGGTCTTGATTTTGTTTGCTCACTCAAATATATATTTATATTTTCTATGCCAATGTCTTAAGTTGCAGTGAGAATATTTTCTTTAGAGGCTTATTAATTTACTCTTTTTGCAATATGGTTAATGCCCATTGAAAAATAACAAACCAGAGAATGGAAAATACTTGTCTATATTTGTTTATATAAAATATTTGCAGCTTCTGACTGGATCCTTGCTATCAGTGTTTCAGCAGTCGCTTGCTTCATTCTTATCGTCTTAGTCATTTTTATTCTTGGCCTCAGGTCAGTTATTATATTTTATATATCTTTTGTAGTCTTTAATTGATGTTACTGAGCTGTAAGATATCCTCTAGGCTTTTAGATGACTTCCACAGATTCCCATAGAAAAAACAACAAATATTTAAGAAATGTTTAGGATTGAATCTCCTTTACTTAAAAATTTGAAATATCATTTAAATTTGCATTTCTTTGAAAACTGGAATGCAGTAACATGCTTTTAAAAATTAATTATGCATAATTATACATTATTCTGTTACACCAAGGCAATACATTTTTTTATTTATCCTTTATGTAGACACTATATGTATGAAAAGAAATTAGATCGTCTGGCCTGGAAAATTGAGCGTGAAGATATACAGATTTTAAACCATGGTCAATTTAGGGAGATGATGACCCCAGCAAGACCCAGGGTAACAATAATTATTTTCCTTTTGCTACTTTGTCTTCATGATCTAATGCATCAAGTTCACCTACAATATTATTAGCATATTTAACCAATATAAAATTCTTAAATATTCATTTTGAATTGCAAATAATTTATAACTAAAAAAAAGTTCAATTATTTAGCAGGAAGTTGAAAAATCTCTCTCTTTCAGTTAATGTACATATATTTATATTTGAATAATTGTGTGTTTCATAATATTTTTGTTCAGAAAAAAGACTCATTTAGTGGCGGAAACCAGCTGAGATATTTCTTGATTAGACATGACTCTGAATCCAACATCAGCCAACAAGGCCTTGGCTCACAGTACATACCCATAGGTCTATACAGAGGCACATATGTAGCTATTAAAAAGGTACAAATGTTAGAAATAACCAAACATTTTTTTTACTTTGCTTAGTTGTCAAGGCACTGTACGAGAGCTGACACTAACACACAGTGCACGTATGATATGAGCAATGGTCAAAGTCAAGGCCGCGACTTTTATTGTTACTATTTATATTACGAGTCATTAGAAAGATTTAGCAAAGATACCTGGCGATTAATCGGTCTTTTAGTGACAGTTTTCCTTCAAATTAAAGGCATTTGACGTAAGATTACCACATTAATATCAAAACTGATATTTGCTTTAAAAAATGCGTACGGCTAGTGAACGATTTAAAAAAAAACTCTCTTAGTTGACAAAACATAGACGACATAGTACTAGAACTAACATACAGTGCGGCGATATTAAAATGTTACTATTCAGCGCAAGAGAGCTGAAAACAAATGGGCAGTTATGTCACATGTTCTTTGAAGTCACCATCAGACGGCGTGAGGTGAAAATTTCATCATTGATACACTCTCTCTTAGTTGCTTTTAAACCGTGATGTCATACAAAAGAAGCCCCTGCTTCCCTCTGCACGTCTTCATTCTCGACGCACGCTGTGTGACCCAGTTCTTATACACACGCCCAGCACGGCCAGTATAAAATAAAAACCACCATCGATTCTCGATACAAACCTTTATTTTCTTTTCTAAAGATATTCATTTATCTAAAAAAATAAAATGATTAATGCATAAGGAAATGAATTAAGTTTAATAATAATATAATAATATAACATTGCCAATAACATGCACTGTGAAATAATGAGGATTAAACTCATCAAACTAATTCACACACGGATAAAAGTGAAACAAGATAAAAACATCCGGTAATTTTAATTGAAATCTCGTAAAATCACACTATAGCCCGCAGTCTCGAGGAAAGCAAGATTTCAATGCTATTTTTAACTAAAAATGCAAGAGTGCATTGCTAGGGGAACAGACGGGATCGAGCTAACCAATGTTAAGTTGCAAATTTGGCCCTCTTTGTGCGCGGTATTAGGGTTTGGCGACTTAAAAGAATCGAATTAACCGATGAGAAAATGACAAAGAGAGAATTTGGCGGTTCCAAGAAAAAACGTCGACTTAATAGGGTTGGCGAGTTAACCGGGCTCAAGTGAAGTGGGTTCTTCTGTACTTACAACCACACACTTATATAACTGCAAATTTTAATTTATTCCCTCATTCTTTTCAAACAAAAGATCTACATTTTAAATAACTTTTTAGTATTAAAATTTAGGTTTACAAATTTATCATAATTTGTTTTATCATTATTATTAAAAATTGAAATATATTATTTTACTGACAATTTTTTTAAAAATGTATACTTAAAATTTAGTAACTTTATTTGATCAATAATCAGTTTAGTTCAAGAAATGAGACAAACTATCAAAAGAAAGCTTAAGTCAGTCATTGTGTTGATTAAGACCATGATTCCTGTTTGTATTTCCACAGTTGACCAGAAAACACATGGAGCTAACAAGGACATTAAAGAAGCAAATGCAGCTGCGTAAAGAACTGACTCATGATAACATCAACCGTTTTATTGGGGCCTGCTTTGAGCCACCTCAAATTTACATTGTGACCCAATACTGTCCACGCAAAAGTTTGCAGGTACTTACTTATACCATTCTTATATGTTTAGGTATCAGTTTTTAAATACATTCCCAATCTAATATTATTTTACCTTCATTTTAAAAGTCCATAATCCTCAAAATGTAAGGGTTGGATTATAGTAAAGCTTTCCAATAGATATATAACACAAAATAACAACATAAAAGTTAATGCACAACAAAACAAAGCTCAAAAGAGGATGAAACCATAATGTAAAAAAAAATCATATCAGGAAAAGGAAGTTACAGCTATGTACAATTTTTAAATCCCATATATTAACTTCAAAATCTTGTCTCTCTCTATCTCTGTTTGTCGTCATCTCTGTCTTCGGTGTGCGGAAAAACAAAAGTAAAAAATGACCCACTTCCCGTAACGCCATCGAGCTGAAATTTGGCACATGGACTCGTGTCACCTAACAATGCATCATATCAAAATTTCAGATCGATCGAACGTATGGTAATTAAATTAATGCATTTTTAGTTTATCTCTATACAACATATGTAATTCAATTTCACGGTTTGTTATTGTTTTTTTTTCACGTGACAGTTCAGTTTGCACGTAGACGCGATGTACCGGCATGCTTTTGTTTACATTTTACGTGTCATGCTGAGCTCGGTCCAGCGATCGGTGACCAGACCTTTCCCCTCTCCCACCCGCCCCCCTTGGGTTATAAAGCAAAGGGGAGTTAAGTCAGATTCAGTCTGTAAATGTTTGTCGCGTATGAACATAATCAATACTTTTAGTTATGTCTCATATATAAGGGATTTATAGTCAAAACTTTGTTTTTACGGTTTTTTAAAATTAATTAAATTCATTCCATATGGAGTCAGTGTAGCAAACTTTGTTATTAGCTTATTCGGTATGATGCTCATATGTATGAAACAAGAAACTGCAATGTTTAATATTCCTCTGTTATTATCTTTATTGAAATGTTACAACAAAGGACAAGTTTATTGATTTTTTATCACATAACTTTTATTTTTTCAATGTATTTTTCACCCAAAGAATGTTTAGGTATGAATGAAAATACACAAATGACTAAGTAAAAGTCACTCAAACTAAGTTTAACATAAATAACTCGTATAAATTCCCAATAACAACAAAATAGAACACTATGTGACATTAGACAAACAAAATAGAACACTATGTGACATTAGACAATCAAAATAGAATACTATGTGACATTAGACAAATTAAAAACCCAAAACAATTACTTTTATTGAAATTACAATTCTGATGAAGCATTTAATTCAAATCTTCATAAATATATACTAAACTATTGTTATTGGTATATATACTAAACTATTGTTATTTGTATAAATATATACTAAACTATTGTTATTGTTATATATACTAAACTATTGTTATTGGTATAAATATATACTAAACTATTGTTATTGTTATATATACTAAACTATTGTTATTGGTATAAATATATACTAAACTATTGTTATTGTTATATATACTAAACTATTGTTATTGGTATAAATATATACTAAACTATTGTTATTGTTATATATACTAAACTATTGTTATTGGTATAAATATATACTAAACTATTGTTATTGGTATATATACTAAACTATTGTTATTGCTATAAATATATACTAAACTATTGTTATTGGTATAAATATATACTAAACTATTGTTATTGGTATATATACTAAACAATGTTATTGGTATAAATATATACTAAACTATTGTTATTGGTATAAATATATACTAAACTATTGTTATTGGTATAAATATATACTAAACTATTGTTATTGGTATAAATATATACTAAACAATGTTATTGGTATAAATATATACTAAACTATTGTTATTGTTATATATATTAAACTATTGTTATTGGTATAAATAAATGCTAAACTATTGTTATTGTTATATATACTAAACTATTGTTATTGTTATATATACTAAACTATTGTTATTGGTATAAATACATACTTAACTAATTTTATAGGTATAAATATATGCTAAACTATTGTTATTGGTATAAATATATACTAAACTATTGTTATTGTTATATATACTAAACTATTGTTATTGTTATATATTCTAATCTATTGTTATTGGTATAAATATATACTAAACTATTGTTATTGGTATAAATATATGCTAAACTATTGTTATTGGTATAAATATATACTAAACTATTGTTATTGTTATATATACTAAACTATTGTTATAGGTATAAATATATGCTAAACTATTGTTATTGTTATATATACTAAACTATTGTTATTGGTATATATACTAAACTATTGTTATTGGTATAAATATATACTAAACTATTGTTATTGGTATAAATATATGCTAAACTATTGTTATTGGTATAAATATATACTAAACTATTGTTATTGTTATATATACTAAACTATTGTTATTGTTATATATACTAAACTATTGTTATTGGTATAAATATATACTAAACTATTGTTATTGGTATAAATATATGCTAAACTATTGTTATTGGTATATATGCTAAACTATTGTTATTGTTATACACAAATGGTTCAAAGTCTTATCATGTATCCTTTCATTAATATAAAGGACATACTAGAAGATGAGAATGCTCCTCTAGATGACATGTTCATCACATCATTAGTACAAGATTTAATTCGGGTAAGTTTTCAGCACTATGGACATTGTAAGAAAAGTAAAAATATTAACATATTGAATTGAATAAAATTATATATGAGTTACATCATATGTGGTAGACAAAATAATTTAAGACAAGATAATTTTAAAATAATATGGTTTTAAATTTCTCTACTCCTTTTCAATATCCAGGGTATGTGTTTCATTCATGACAGTGCCTTCGGGTACCATGGAAATCTCAAGTCTAGTAACTGTCTAGTTGACAGCAGATGGACCCTAAAAATTTCAGATTTTGGATTCAGTGTACTTGGTCCTGCTCCCCGAGCTATATATCAGGATGAGGAGTCTTTCAGAGGTAAGCCCTGAAATTATGCTTTGGAGGTAGGCCTGTCAAAGGGTACACGGGAATCCGGGTAGCATTGCCGTGTGATTACGCGGGTAGTAAAATTGCGCCCGGGTACCCGTGAAAATGTTACTGCAATGTCTATACTATATACCAACGGTGGTCGAACTAAGGTTCCCCTCTGTTCAAATTTTGGCTCTGGAACAATTTATAAAATTAAAACTTTTCGTTTGAAATAGATACTCTGAAATAAGTTTAACATGAAAATGCTTAAAAAGAAGTAACTGTCAAGCGGAAATAAAACACGGTCCCGATAAACTACTATGTATTTTGATACACCTATTTTCTTGGAGCATGAAACCAAAATCTTTTAAAACAAAAAGATTTTGGTTCTTTGAATTGTTCAAGTAAGGAAAATAGAACACAACGCCAATAATTAGGAAGGGCAGGAAATGACAGAAATGACATTGGCTTTGAAATATGCCACACCTCTTTGAGTTATCTGTTGAGACAAGCCAATGTTGTTTATCTTATCCCCCGGCCCACACTCATTCCTTTCTACACTCCTATTCCCACCATACTTTAAAAAACAATCACCTACTCTATTATTTTTTAAAAGAAAATAATATTTCAATCGTTGAATGATTTTCACTGCAATAACTATAAATGCTGGAAAGTTTGGTTAATTACAACAGTTGTCAGCTATGAACTAGAAATAACCCGCCATGTCATTATACGATTACCTCCATTTAATAACCCGCCATGTCATTATACGATTACCTCCATTTAATAACCCGCCATGTCATCATACGATTACCTCCATTTAATAACCCGCCATGTCATCATACGATTACCTCCATTTAATAACCCGCCATGTCATCATACGATTACCTCCATTTAATAACCCGCCATGTCATCATACGATTACCTCCATTTAATAACCCACCATGTCATCATAGGATTACCTCCATTTAATAACCCACCATGTCATCATACGATTACCTCCATTTAATAACCCACCATGTTATCATACGATTACCTCCATTTAATAACCCGCCATGTCATCATACGATTACCTCCATTTAATAACCCGCTATGTCATCATACGATTACCTCCATTTAATAACCCGCCATGTCATTATACGATTACCTCCATTTAATAACCCGCCATGTCATTATACGATTACCTCCATTTAATAACCCACCATGTCATCATACGATTACCTCCATTTAATAACCCGCCATGTCATCATACGATTACCTCCATTTAATAACCCGCCATGTCATTATACGATTACCTCCATTTAATAACCCGCCATGTCATTATACGATTACCTCCATTTAATAACCCACCATGTCATCATACGATTACCTCCATTTAATAACCCGCCATGTCATCATACGATTACCTCCATTTAATAACCCACCATGTCATCATACGATTACCTCCATTTAATAACCCACCATGACATCATACGATTACCTCCATTTAATAACCCGCCATGACATCATACGATTACCTCCATTTAATAACCCGCCATGACATCATACGATTACCTCCATTTAATAACCCGCCATGACATCATACGATTACCTCCATTTAATAACCCGCCATGTCATCATACGATTACCTCCATTTAATAACCCGCCATGTCATCATACGATTACCTCCATTTAATAACCCGCCATGTCATCATACGATTACCTCCATTTAATAACCCACCATGTCATCATACGATTACCTCCATTTAATAACCCACCATGTCATCATACGATTACCTCCATTTAATAACCCACCATGTCATCATACGATTACCTCCATTTAATAACCCGCCATGTCATCATACGATTACCTCCATTTAATAACCCACCATGTCATCATACGATTACCTCCATTTAATAACCCACCATGTCATCATACGATTACCTCCATTTAATAACCCACCATGTCATCATACGATTACCTCCATTTAATAACCCACCATGTCATCATACGATTACCTCCATTTAATAACCCACCATGTCATCATACGATTACCTCCATTTAATAACCCGCCATGTCATCATACGATTACCTCCATTTAATAACCCGCCATGTCGTCATACGATTACCGCCTTTTATCTTTAAAAGACACACACAAAAATTTAAACATTCACTTCGGCACCCCTCTCATTCTTTTTACACCACTGTACAATAGTAGTATTTCAATGTCATCATTTTCACAACTTTGATTTATTACATGTTAATTTGCATTCCCATAATAAACAAAGAAGTTTAACGCTAATAGCGGGCATGTCTGCGAACATTTTAAAGCATTTCAAACGGGTGACCCAGGTATCCGTACAAATTTTGGACGGGTACCCGGACAGCGTTTTTTCAACAATAATGATAGCCCTATTTGGAGGAAGATTTAAAAAAAATTCTCTGTTATTAGGTCGTCTACTGAAAGTCAGAAACTATGGACTGATCACATAAAAATCATTTCATAGCACAAAATGAAATGTGCAACCACAAAATAAAAATGTGCAACTGATGCAAACTAATGTTAACTATTTGTAAGAGAATGACTTTTTACAATAGAAAATGTTCTATTCCAGAATGTTATAAAAATATTAAAAACTTGCTTTATTTAAAGGTATTTTCCAAAAAATTACTAGGTATGACATGGTAATAAAATATTACCTTGAATATTTTTTATAAAATACTAAATTGTTACTTTCAATGGTCATATTGGTCAATTTTTAAAATAAATATTTTTTTGTGTGTGTTAAAGGCTATTCTTTTCATTAATTTTTTTTTACAAGCATAATTTTTTAGCCAAAAAGGTCAATACATTTTTAATTCACCTTATTTCAGTGTTGTTGTGGACAGCCCCAGAACTCTTACGACATCGCAGAAGTACCAGCAACACAAGTAATCACCATCCAAACCTTCACCATCTTAACAGTATCAGCAGCAACACCAGCTCCAGCAGCAAACACAATAACAACAACAACCAAATAGCTAGTAGTCAAAAAGCAGATATTTACTCTTTTGCCATCATTATGTATGAGCTGTATGGCCGGGCTGGGCCCTGGGGGCATGTCCAAATGACACCCAAAGGTAAATCGTATTTGATCTAGCATTTCTTTACATTAAACAAAAACTGTGTTCAAAATTTACTGTTATAAAAAAAAATCGTTTTAATTTTAACACAAAAGGAGATATATTCCAGAAATTGTAGAGAAACTCATTGTGACTACTGAGACTTTATTTCGGCCGGACACATCAGAATTATGCTGTGATGAGAACATAATCAGCCTAATTCAAGCTTGTTGGGACTGTGACCCAGATGTGCGGCCAGACTTTAAATATGGCATTAGGACTCGCTTTAAGCCTATACAACAAGATTATTTGTAAGTTATTTTTAATAAAATATAATTAATTCCAAAATGAATTTCTGCAATTAGGAAATCTGTTGGGAAAATTTTTGACCACTCATAAATAATTGTTTGAGCTTATTTAGAATTGAAATGACATTTTGATAATTAATAATTATCCATGATTCCAGAAAATCCAATATATTTGACAATATGCTTGCAATGATGGAGAAATATGCCAACAATCTTGAGGCAGTTGTTGCAGAGAGGACTGAACAGCTGAGGCAGGAAAAGAGGATGACAGAAAATTTGTTACTTAGGATGTTACCAAGGTCAGCATCTATATAAAATTACATTAAACTGGAATTTATTGTCAACTTACAAGCTTTAGTGTCCCTTTTGTATTTCATAAGCCAATGAAAAGTTGGTATAAATTTTGTTTACATTTAAAAACTATTATAAATGCCATAACAGTTAATATTTAACATTTTTTAATACAAAACGATCCTTTATATTCATCTTTTCATCCTTAAATGTATTTAAGCTAAAACATTAAATATCTATTCAGAATCTTGCATGATCATTTTATAAATTAAAAAGTTTAAACGTCATACTATTTCAGTTGTACATTAAAAACAAATTAGACACTTAACATCTGTCCTTACCAATGAATGATGTACTTGACCTGGACCAATCTTTGTTAGGTCTGTGGCTGAGACATTGAAACGTGGTCATCCTGTGGAGCCAGAGCAATATGAGCAGGTGTCCATCTACTTCTCGGACATTGTTGGCTTTACACAGCTCAGTGCAAGTAGCACTCCTATGGAGGTCAGACTAATAAATAAACTTAACTACTGCTTAAAAATTATTGACCATGAACAAATAGTTTTATGTGATTTATTTGTATTAAAAGTATTGGATACAACTATTATACTTAAAGAGTTGAAATTTTGAGGTGTGTTCATTTAATTTTATCATTGTTTAAATTTCCTGATATATTTAAACAATGATAAAATTAAATGAACACACCTCAAAATTTCCTGATATATTTCTAACCACAAATAAAACATTGAGAATGAATCAAATGATAAGCAATACAATATCTTTAAAATTATGTAATGCTATAAAAAGAAATTCAATATTAAAAACATTGGAAATATAACAGGTGAACAGTTTGTTATAATGTTTAATTTATTTTGCTTTACGTTTAAGAACTTGTCACTTCTCACATCCAATTCATGCTCCAAGTAATGCCTTGCAAAATAGTGGAGAATATATGATAAACCAAAAGTTGACTATCTCTATGCAGGTTTAGAGAAAAAAACCCTCCATAAATCAATGAAACATATGATATCAGTTATAGTTAAGTTATATATTAACATTTGCTTTTCATCTATGTTTATCCATTAGGTGGTTGATCTGCTGAATGATTTGTACACCTGCTTTGATTCTATAATTGAAGAGTTTGATGTGTATAAAGTGGAGACCATTGGGGATGCTTATATGGTTGTCAGTGGTCTCCCCATTCGAAATGGTGACAGACATGCTGGTAAGTAAAGGCTGTATGAGTAGTAATGATGCATGATATAATATAGCTTCATAGTATTTTATAAACACTTCAATCATTGCAATAGATTGAGGTAACTAATATTTTAATAATGAAAGTTAACAACTGAAAGTTATTTAAAAAATATTTTTATTATAGTTATAGTACATTGTATTTGAATGCTAAGACTTTGACAAACATTTAACTTAATTTGTCCTAATGTAAGACTCTTCTTTTATTGATATATAATCAATTAATTTATCTTTAAAGACTTTATAACTTTTTGTTTGATAAAATAAATAGGTTTATTTTGTTAAAAAGGAAAATTAGAGTTTTGTGAAAAGTTAAGTTGAGGCTGTAGAGTGATCATTGTACAATATCTATTGTAATGGCAGGTGAAATTGCTTCAATGGCACTTCTTCTGTTGGAAGCAATAAAATTGAAAAGGTTTAAAATTCAAGGTAACTCTGTCCCCAACTACATGTTGCAGATACGGATAGGAATCCATTCAGGTTTGCTATTGTCATTTAATCAACTAAAATTTAGTTTTTTCATAATAAAAACCCACAAAAAAAATCTATTAGGTTTATTTAGGTAAATATCTTGAAAGAAGAATGCATACTACATTAAACTATTGCAACATTAAAAGTGATTGTCCATATTTTATTTCTTATATTTTATGCAATTATTTTTTTACAAACCTGTGTGTTTAACTACAAATAAATGTGGGTTGATATTTAAAAATTGAGGCCCTGAATATTTAATATATGACAAAGTGAAGCATTATATTTTGCTTGGTTTAAACTTTGGTCTCATGTTATACCCTAGGTCCATGTTGTGCTGGAGTTGTAGGACTCAAAATGCCACGATACTGTCTCTTTGGTGACACAGTTAATACAGCCAATAGGATGGAGTCCACTGGAGAAGGTGAGTGAACAAATTATCTTATCTCATATATCAGTTCAAACTTACCTCAGATTCTAGCAATTCATTTAATTTATCAAACAAAATCTTCTTTGACAAGTTAAAACATTTAAATTGTCATTTTTATCCAAAAGATATTATTCCCTCTTTTGTGCATATTTTATAGATTTTACATTTAAAAGTGTATCACATTAGAATTCTTTACAACTCATTAAAAACTTTGAAAGAGTAAGTTAAAACTTATTTAAGTTCTTTCCAATAAAATAAAGTTATAACACTAACATTAATTGTCAAAATTATGTTTATCAATGCAGTGGTTAGTGAGTAAAAAGAATTTTTAACATTTTAATCAGTTTAAAGAAAAAAAAAGAAAGAAAATGTATGGTAGTGATGATTAAATAATGTTTATTCCCAAGACCCAATTTTTGTGTTCATTGTTTCATATAAAGTAAGAGATTTTAGTTAGAAAATTAAATTTATGCACAAGTTTATTTCTGAATGCACCTGCTCATGGATGAAATTTTTTTTTAGTAAGAGATATTTTAAAATTATATTTGATATCAGACAAGCAGGCAACTCTCCAACTATTAAATTAAAATTTGTTTGTCTTTAAATAAGATAAAAAAATAAGGTTTTAATATATGCTATACATTTAATTTAAAAGTCTGTAAGTTCTTATTAAGTTTTGTTTAATATATAATACTAATGATAGAATAACATTTCACCTGCAGCTCAGAAGATTCACTGCAGTGCTGAATGTAAGAAGATATTGGACAAACTGGGAGGTTATCACCTGGAGGAGAGAGGCTACACAGAAATGAAGGTATTGATATAATAGTTTACACATTGCTCATAATCCTGAGAAATTGATTTTGTAAATATTAAAAGTATTCCATGCAATCTTTAAAAAAAAATTATAATTACCAACACACATGAGACCCTTTGTAGCAACATAGCCTAGACGTTCATCATGATAATTAATTATTATTATCTTTAAAGGTTATCATTTGCACCACACAAAATAAAAAATGTATTTATATATTTTGTTCTTTAACCCAATAACAGGGTAAAGGTCGCCTACTGACCTATTTCCTGCACTCAGAGGATCAAAATCACAGATATAGAAGAATAACTCGTTACAGAAAGATGGGCAATGACGGCAGATGTGTGTCCACTTCAAACCTTGACTACACTGGAAAGATTTTTAGAATGACAGGAAAAGGTAATTCCAGGATACACTACTCAAGATACCCAATGATTAACAGAGACTCTAATGGAATGGACAAAACCAGCTTAAACAGTAGCTTGATCACACCCATGGACAGCACCTGGTCAGAAGTATCCGATGAGACGAGTTCTTATCATCCTCCAAACCCAAGCCTCAATCCTCCGATCCAAGCCACTTCTCCACCCGACTATGTGGCCTTAACCTTGCCCCGGGCTTGCGTGCAGAAATTCAATGTCCAGATGTCACCAATTGCAGAAGACCCTCAGAGTCAGAGTGATTCTGGCACTTTGGAAAAAACCGTCTCATTTCCGGACTCATCCTTACATGAAGTGCATTCATTGGAAACTGACAACTTGTTGATGAACAAACTTCTGGGTAATTCATTGCCCGACTATATTCCTAAAAACTTGTACAACGGGATGACCAATGGTCACTCAAACAGCCTGAATCTGGGACTGATCAATTTTTACAATGGTGGGACCTCCAATCCAGATGCAGATTTTATTGCCATGAAAGATTTAGGGGTGATTAGTGAGAACATTCCAGATATTTAAGTTTTTATTAATTAATAAATTCAATAGATTTGGGTTTCTTTGATGGCAGTGACATGACAACTTAAAACTTTAAGCTGTTATTGATTGACTATTACAAGTGGATTTCTGAAGAGAGCTTTATTTGTTTCATTGCTGTCAAAGTGGACTATGCATTTTCAAAGTACCTCAATCTGGTCCTTGTTCTATCATTAATTAATGTGTTCATGTATAAGTTTTGTATAATGTCTGTTGCCTTTTTTAACAGAATGATTGATGCTTTTGTCAGCATGACAGTTTTTATTTCTATAGGATTGTATTATAACAATGTACTTATATTATTGATGTTACCACTTGTACTTATTAATGAAAACATTTAAAGTTTTTTTGAACATTGAAACCTAAAATATATATTTGTCACAAATTTTTTATTTTACTCTTTTTCATGAGCATAAGAGTAAGGGGGGGGGGAATCATTGATTTCCTCGCCGCCACCACCTTTCAACTAAATCCTGATTTTTTAAAAGATTTATCCAAAATCTCTTGGTCTGTGTCATTAGTTTAGGCCTGTGTGTAAATAGCTATGATTTACCAAATGGCCAACCCAATTTAAAGAAAAACAAACATTCATCAGAATATTTCTGTAATTTAAATATCATCAACTCCTGATTGAATCCAGTCAACCCATTTCCTGATTGATGGATCAAATTAGCTTTATATCTTTTTGGATTAATTAATATGATTAATGGAAAACTTAGCAATACATCATTACTGATATAAATGAGGGATGAATTCAATTAAAAGTTCAATATGTTTCATCATTTATTTGATTCCATGAGATTATCAATAAAATATATGTTGTGATCAGATTTTCTCAATATGCCTTGTAAAAATTTTTTGTTTAAAAAAGGTCATTGAACCATTTATTCAATGATTCTTTCTTCATGCATTTAAATAGCAGCATCTTAAACTTGTAAATATTCAAATAGTAAAATTTGTACTATAAATAAATTGCATTTGATTAAATCCTCACATGGTGCTCTTTATTGGCTAAAAAGCTAACATGATTAAACACTTTGCATTAGCTCTTTGAGTTAGACACTTCTACTGCTATCATATGATGACAAGTTTACTACATCAGCTGAGGCTTTATTGTTGACTTTCAGTTTTTCTGTAGAGAAAGTAATTCTCACTCTTATACCCATTTCATATATGACCATAAGATTGTTGCTGGCCTGTGGCAGATATATATGACCATAAGATTGTTGCTGGCCTGTGGCAGATATATATGACCATAAGATTGTTGCTGGCCTGTGGCAGATATATATGACCATAAGATTGTTGCTGGCCTGTGGTAGATATATATGACCATAAGATTGTTGCTGGGCTGTGGCAGATATATATGACCATAAGATTGTTGCTGGCCTGTGGCAGATATATATGACCATAAGATTGTTGCTGGCCTGTGGCAGATATATATGACCATAAGATTGTTGCTGGCCTGTGGCAGATATATATGACCATAAGATTGTTGCTGGCCTGTGGCAGATATATATGACCATAAGATTGTTGCTGGCCTGTGGCAGATATATATGACCATAAGATTGTTGCTGGCCTGTGGCAGATATATATGACCAATAATGACCATAAGATTGTTGCTGGCCTGTGGCAGATATATATGACCAATAATGACCATAAGATTGTTGCTGGCCAGTGGCAGATATATATGACCATAAGATTGTTGCTCGCCTGTGGCAGATTCCCCAAAGTGATAATTGACTTGTTTTATTGCAGGTCGGGAATACTGTAAAATTGTATTGAAATTTCTGTGTTGAAATTGTATTTTTGAAATGTGAACATATCTATTTGCTAATTAATTTTGTATTTAAAATGTTGAAACAATATTAATGTTCAATATAAAGGTCATGTTTTTTAAAACTAAAATAAAATATTTAATACATAACAAGGGTGGACAACTGGTTTGATGAACTTTTGCCAGATTTGATTTTGCAGGAAATCTTAAGTGAATGTGCCAAACAACAATGTAGTATTTAGAGTGATTGATCTGTGTGTGAAGGATCAAATATATTGAACTGTAGTAGCCTCAGCACAACAGATATGGATCCCTGATGTACACAGTTAACATTCTGTATGCTGGAGTAAGTGTAATAGACAATTGTAAACAGCTCTGCTCATTTCTATTTAGAAAATACATTGATATCAAATATTTATAAAATCGTTATGGTTCTTCTTGAAAACCTTTATGAAGTCCGTCTCTCCACATTGTCTCTCCACATTGTCTCTCCACATCGCCTCTCCACATAGTCTCTCCACATTGTCTCTCCACATCGTCTATCCACATCGTCTATCCACATCCCGTGTGGAGTAGTGAGAAGCAAGCATCATACAGGGGAGTTAATAAAAAGATTGTGGGAGCTAAAACCCACAGATTGATGTTTTATTTTACTCTTTTTAATGAGCATAAAGTGTGTGTGTGTGTGGGGGGCGCTCATTGATTTCCTCGCCGCCACCACCTGTCAACTAAATCCTGATTTTTTTTAGATATAAAAAATGTATACAAAATCTCTTGGTCTGTGTCATTAGTTTATGCCTGTGTGTAAATAGCTATAATTTACCAAATAATGTCCACAACTACCTATACTATTCTGTTGTGAAGCTTAACAGTTGAATTTTCAATAATTTTTCGTATAAAGCTATTTGTAGAGCAGCACTAGATCCTCTGATACCATTAGCTGAGTTTAGACCTACAGAGTTATAGTGTTAATTTAAACTACATCGTTAAAGTGTTACTTTAAACTACACGTTATAGTGTTACTTTTAAACTACACCGTTATAGTGTTACACCGTTATAGTGTTATTTGTTGTGCTATTTTAATACTGTATTGTTGATATCTAACATCCCACCCATCTAGCATGTAGAATGTAGATATTGGGACCCTAAGCATACATTCACCTGTAGAATACAACGTGGGCATGTGAAAACACGAAATAATATAACCCATAAGGTGTATTGAATCACTTTTGGAACAGTTCTTTTGTTTCCACCTAATACAGTTCAGACAACATGAAGCTGTTGACTGTGACTTAGGATGAAGTGGGCAGCATAGAGGTGATCCGCCCATGGCGGCAAGTTTTCGTAATGTTAGTAATACTAAGTAGTAGCAATATCGAATGACTGCAAAAGTTCTGTTTTTAATTATACATATATACATTATTATTAATGAAAGCATTTCGGGAATTATCGCAATGCTACATCCCGGTTTGATTGTTAAGTGTGCTCTCTGTCCTCTCTGTCGTCACTGTCCTCACCTACTTTGAAGTAAACCGCACTTCTACCCCAAACATCTCATAACTTTGGATCCCAATTCTCTCCCCATCACCCCCCCCCCAACATTTTTTTTTACCATTTCACTCTATACCCTGCCTTGACAGAAGACCACCATCGCACAATACTGCCGGACGACACCATCTATCACAAACATCCCAACAGACAGACGTATAATAAGACAACTAAGAAAGGACGTTGTTTGTGTAGGTGAACATTTTATGCACTTACAAAAGGTTGGAACAAAATAAAAATTGAATGGCACCGTTTGTGTCCGCCGGATGTCTTTACAATCTTGAAAATGTCGGACGTTATTTTCACCTCATTGTCTTAAGTCAAAAGACACCCTGTCTCGTCTACCTTGTCTCGTCTACCCTGTCTCGTCTACCTTGTCTCGTCTACCTTGTCTCGTCTACCTTGTCTCGTCTACCCTGTCTCGTCTACCTTGTCTCGTCTACCTTGTCTCGTCTACCTTGTCTCGTCTACCTTGTCTCGTCTACCTTGTCTCGTCTACCTTGTCTCGTCTGCGTCTAAGTAGTCGAGTCGATGTATATTTTTTTTTGTGAGTCAGGAAAAATTTCAAATTCTAATTTTATAAAGTAATTTAACTATGTGAAAATATTGTCAGGTGTATTAGATAAATAAAGATTAAGAAAGATTATTTATGAATGTCACAGATAACGAATGCGCGCGTATGAAAAACAATCATTTGTCACTGAGATCGTAGAAACTGATTAGAATTCGATGGATAGAGCGATATAGGCCGAGATAAACACAGAATGTAGAATAGACACATATTGATACCTAGACAACAGCAACATAGCCATAATAAAATATATAGATGTTGGTTAGGTCGTTAGATGCACTTTCAATTAGCATCCATTAAAATCGTTATAGTTTTATCTCCCTTATCCTATGTTGATTCCATGTCTAATTTATTCTTCCACGTCAATATTACCGACCCGAGTCATTGAAATGTCATCTTCAACGATATCATTGCGAATCACTGAATGGATTGTAAAGGCTTTAGCATAAAAATGTCATCATTATTTTTTAAAAATGTTATTAAATTTGAGCAAACTTCCTCCAAGTGCCACTGACAAGAGAGCATTTGTTTCGGCTTCTGATGTTATGTTACAATCATTCCTCTTGAGGAGCTCTTCTGATGTTGTGTTACAATCAGTTCTCTTGAGGAGCTCTTCTGATGTTGTGTTACAATCAGTTCTCTTGAGGAGCTCTTCTGATGTTGTGTTACAATCAATCCTCTTCACGAGTTCAGACCGCTAAACGAACACAAACTCAGACACACACACTCCATTTTCAAATAGACACGCACACACACAATTGCTTTAAAATACTACATTACATATTGTGTACATCAGTGTCAATTATGTACACAAGATTCAAAGCATGTACAAACTTTGCATTAAACTCACTGTTTTGGGCAATCTCAAATTGCCGAAAATGAAGACTGAAAGCAAATTTCTTTGTGAAACCAAATGACGCTTGCCAACACATCCACCAACAGCAAATAAACTATTAAAAAAACTGCCCCGCCCACAAAGCGTTACCAAAACAAAATCCAATTTAAAAAGTATATTCCTAGTTACGCGCTGCTTCACATAACAATTGTACCAATCACTCGACAAGTTTATAAATGTTGACCGATGGACCGCCACTTGCCATTCAACTCTTGGCTTTTACCAGTTTCGCATTTCAATCCGGTTTTCTACTTAGTCCTACTGTTAGGCACTGTCAGAAAAGTAACTTTTTATAAACGATAAACACAAAAACTATTTAAAAAATATTTTTCAAATAAATAAATAAATAAACACTGAGGATTGGTGTGGCATTTTTTGGATTACTGACCCGCGTGACCATTTATTTGATGCATCAAGCTAACTGGCTATTAAAAGACGTTTTGTTCGACTCCCAACAACACGAACGGTGATAAAAGTAGGACAAATAAAAATTTAAAAAACGAACAAATACCGAAGATTTGTATTTTGCTGCTACTATGAGGCTGGTTCCTTTACATATTTGAGCATTACCCATCTTGAGTCGAGCAGAGGTAATTAAAACAATACCAAAAACACGTATTTGCCTGTATTTGATGGAAACTTTGTTTCCATGACGATGTGTTTACCCTGACATGGTTTCATAAATATTCCGCCATGCACTCAAAGCATAGTGAAAAATCCTGTAAACATTGGCAACGGAACAAACTAACGATGGACTACCGACGTCATGACGAACGCCTCTCCAAGAAGTCATTGGACGAATACAAAACTAACAATACACACTACACGGCCACTGTGGTCATGTGCTGTCTTCAGTATCTACCATGTTAGTGTCCACTGTCAGGGTCATTGTAACGGTTAGTTGCCTCATCATCGTCGCCGTCAGGTACCTTTAACAATGTACAGATTTTGGTCAATTTTATTTGAGCTTTGAGATTGTGTAAGAACACATTTCATCATGCCAAAATGAAAACTTCTGAACACAGTTCATTTTTCTTACATTCAACATAGTTTAAAGTATTTCTCTACAATGTTACTAACTCTTCAAGATCTTGAAAAAAAAATACCAAAAATAGTTTTCACCTACGCTTTCATGTCAGAATTTTTTTCTTCTGAAAATAACATTGAACTTTCAAAAGTCAACGTCTCGGTGGCTGGGCCATCTGAGGACGCTGCCCCTTTCATCTGGTCGATTTCTGCCTTTGAGCACACGACTGGAAACTATTTCCGTCTCCGGTCACCATCTTTAATTTATTGCCTGACTAGTTCCCCAGCTATTGCTGAGCAGCTTCATTTTTGTCATATATTTTTTTTAGAGCCATTAGAACCCTATTCGTATGAAATATTTCCTTGATTTCGTTATTTTAGCCCTGACTGAATTTTAGAATATTTTTTTCCCGTTTAAATGAAACAAACAATGCAACGTGTCTGATTGGGTCAACGACTTTCAGGCAAAGACACAAGATGGCGACCACTTTCTTCAGTTCAATAACTACAATCGACGCCAGACATCTTGGCACTGGGAGGTGTTGACGAGGTCCGGTGGGTCTCCTCTTCCGAAGACAATGTCCCGGGACGCCTCCGTCAGCCCATCGGGTGTGGGGCAGTGTCGGAACATCTGTACCCAAGCATTCAGGTGACTGGCCGTCACAGACCTGTGGTGGGTCCTTAGAGACCGCACACGTCTCAGCTGGCGCTAGAAAAGTGGATGTAAAAAATAGGTCAGTAGAGAGTAAATAGGTTGTATGATTGATGTGTTGTTTACGGTTTTAGCCTTAAGCTCTTGTGTCGTAAGTTGCCCCACTTCCAAGGGTCAACATTCTGTATCGATTTCCTTCATTTAGGCGTTAACAATAATTGTGTACCAATTAGTTTGAGCTTGACTTGCTCAGCTGTTTAATTTAAACTACTGCCAAGCCAATGAACCCTTATAGTAGAGGAACAATCATTAGGTTCTAAGTGGCATTCATTGACTACTGACCAATGCGGTGAAGTAGTGCAGAACTCAACAAAACTACTCATTGCACCCAGGGCTTGGGTTAATTAATTTAGAGTTGAACAGGAAACGTACTTTTATGACTGACAAAATATATTTGACATTTTGGTAAATTATGATATTAGTCACATGGGATGGGGGCCTCCCTCTTGAACCAACATTTTAGCTCACAGTAGTACAGCGCTAACTCGGTATACGTCTGCTTTGGAATAAGTCCAACTTGGTACAGGTCCTGTTTGGACGCAAAACATTTTGCTTTGTATACGACCTTTGTTTTGAATACGACCCGCGTGCTAGAACTTGTATGAGCCAATGCATAGTATGTAAATGACCTTATGATTTTTTTCATGGGGATGGATTAATAATTTTCCCGTAATTTTTTATGGGAAAAAATACGTTTGGTATACGCCCTGTTTGGTATACGTCCAAGGGTCTGGAACGGATTAAGGACGTATACACCTCTATATGTCTATCACATCAATAAGACTTTCAGGCACACAAGAAAATCACACTACCCTGACCCGACAATACCAGAAAAATAAATAACCTTCATAGTAGTATTATATTAATAGTTACATTTCATTGACAGTTATTTTACCTGCACGGTTGCCACTCCTTGTAGGATAAGACATTAAAAAACAGTAGTGAACTTTGAACTATGTCAAGAATACAGGGGAAAGCTATATCAATAATGCTGAAATAATTTATCTTTTCACTTACCAATATTGATGTCACTCAGTTAATTTTTTTACAAACTTAAAAAAAAAGTTGAACCCTTTCATACATTGTAATAAATTAAAGTTGTATAATTTAAAAACATAACTAAAAACATGACTAAAAATTTAAGACATTAGAAGACACGTAATGGCTGCAAACTATTTTACTTTGAATAAAATACTTTTTATGAAACAATTTTCGATTTGTACGCTAACATGCAAATTAAAAGCATCTTTATAAACAAGACATTCAATTAGGTTAATACTCAATTTAACTTTCCTTATTTCTTTTTTTGTTTTTAAACTTTGTTTTTCGAAACAATTTAGTATATACACAAATAATAATTAAATTAAAAATATTTATATTAGGATAATGAAAATATTTTAGAAATGTAACTAAACGAATTATCATTTTACATAATTGTTTTGTTTGAAAATAAAATGGTTTAATACATTATTAAAAATTCTCTTCAAAAGTAGACAAATAAGACACTATTTAACACATCGATCTTTTATTTTGATGTGTTAGTGACACACACCATTTTTAAGCCTTTGCAAAAATGCAATCTGTGGTGTCTATAGCGTTAGTGCTAAATATACGACATGTAAAATATATGCAAAAAACAACAATCATAAATATAACAACTTAGTAAGCAATTTAAAACAGCTTCACTAACTATGGCCAGACATCTTGTAGTGGAACAGGCAAAAAAATGATGCAATGAAATTTTTCGACAAGGTCACATTATTGGTGGCTTATTATCTCTATCTTTGTCTCTCTCTCCCCCTTACCCTCTCTCTGTATCTCCCCCCCCCTTTATCTCTGCCCTTTCACTCTCTCTCTCTCCCTGTCTGGATCTCTCCGCCGTCTCTCTGCCTGCCTCCCATCCTTTCACTCACTCTCTTTCTTTATTTCTTTCTTTCTTTTTTTCTTTCTTTCTTTCTTTCTTTCTTTCTTTCTTTCTTTCTTTCTTTCTTTCTTTCTTTCTTTCTTTCTTTCTTTCTTTCTTTCTTTCTTTCTTTCTTTCTTTCTTTCTTTCTTTCTTTCTTTCTTTCTTTCTTTCTTTCTTTCTTTCTTTCTTTCTTTCTTTCTCCCTTTCTTTCTCTCTCCGCCTTTCTCTCTCAATCTCTCTCTGCCTCTCTCTCTCTCTCTCTCTCACTCTCTCTCCTTTTCTCTCTCTCTCTCTTATGTGTGCGACATCGGTTGCCGAGGCGGCTGATTTAAGAAAAAGGTAATAGATTTCTTGGAATCAAATTGTTGTTTACTGCAACAATTGTTTGCGTACTAACTAACCGTGTTCTGGTAAAAAAATGTTCTCATTTACCTAATATGGTCACATGTGTGGCCATTTTCTCGCAAATAAATGTTCTATTTAGTTGGCTTGCTTTTTAAGAATTTAAGAAAATCATTCACCAGTCACGTTTTTGTTGCTATTAAAAAAAGACTTATTTCTATTTCAAAACTTTTACAGGATTATTATAGTCTTAGAAACTAAATACTTAGAATCGATATACAAAATCAACTGATGTAGAAGCTCCATGGGATTTCGTCGAAGGAAATGAATTTATTAACTGAGCAAAGCTATAGCAGAAATTAGGGGCGCATGCCGGACGAAAGCAAATTTTTAACTTGGCAGTAGAAGTAGCGAAATTTTCCTCTGCAAGCAGAAAGAGGCAAACTTTAGAAATATGAAAATAACAATGTGGCAGAGACATGTTCTGAAAGTAAAACAAATGCATACAGGTTTGTGTGTATAAGGAAAAAAAAGGGTGGGGTTGAAGAATACGACAAGACAAGGAAAACCAACAAAAATTGTGCACGGATAACTGAAATTAAAAGAAAAAACTTAATTCATAAGTTTCGTTAACCTAGCTTTATGATTTTCTACAAGGTCCAATGAGTATAGCTGGAAGAACTCAAAGTATCGAACTATTCAAGTTCAATATATTTTTTTTCAAAAAAGAAATCATGGCAGGTAACAGTCCGATCTACAACAGCAAAACATGCATTAAAGAAGCCTTTAAGCTGTTCCTATACTAAGACAGTGAGCATACAGGCACCATTCAGGTATCACTTGGGTTTCAATCAGGTTGCAAATATGTATCATTTCATAGCTTACAGGTATCACACAGGTGTCATAAATATATCATTAATATAAAGTACAGGTATCATTCAGGTAGTATGCTAATATCATTTAGGTATCATTCATGTATCATACTGTTATCATTCCCATATCATACAGGTTTCAATAGGTATCATTCATGTATCATACTGTTATCATTCCCATATCAAACAGGTTTCAATAGGTATCATTCATGTATCATACTGTTATCATTCCCATATCATACAGGTTTCAATAGGTATCATTCATGTATAGTTACCCGTGAGGCCGTCAGCTACCGCCTAATCCCAGCCACGAAACGTTCACCTTAAAGTGAAGGGCAGACATTCAAATACAACAATAGCCCTGTAGTTATCCAAGACATTCCTCAAATACAACAATAGCCCTGTAGTTATCCAAGACAATGCTCAAATACAACAATAGCCCTGTAGTTTTCCAAGACATTCAAATACAACAATAGCCCTGTAGTTATCGAAGACATTCCTCAAATACAACAATAACCCTGTAGTTATCCAAGACATTCAAATACAACAACAGCCCTGTAGTTATCCAAGACATTGCTCAAATACAACAGTACCCTGTAGTTATCCAAGACATTGCTCAAATACAACAGTAGCCCTGTAGTTATCCAAGACATTGCTCAAATACAACAGTAGCCCTGTAGTTATGCAAGACATTGCTCAAATACAACATTATCCCTGTAGTTATCCAAGACATTCAAATACAACAATAGCCCTGTAGTTATCCAAGACATTCAAATACAACTATAGCCCTGTAGTTATCCAAGACGTTCAAATACAACAATAGCCCTGTAGTTATCCAAGACATTCAAATACAACAATATCCCTGTAGTTATCCAAGACATTGCTCAAATACAACAATAGCCCTGTAGTTATCCAAGACATTCAAATACAACAATAGCCCTGGAGTTATCCAAGACATTCAAATAGAACAATAGCCCTGGAGTTATCCAAGACATTCAAATACAACAATAGCCCTGGAGTTATCCAAGACATTCAAATACAACAATAGCCCTGTAGTTATCCAAGACATTCAAATACAACAATAGCCCTGTCCAAGACATTGCTCAGAACCATTTGCTACACACATATTTATGTCTATGTCCGTGTCATGTCTTTACTTCTATTAAGTAAGGGCTGAAGCTATCTCTATAGTTTTAATTTATTGCATGTTATCTGTGGCACCTTAAAGTTTTATTGGTGGTCATTGTACAATTATTTTTGAATAAAAAACAACAATTTAGAACGTTTCGTATCAAATGTTCCCACTAAGGTTCGTTGGTCTGTCAACGTGCAAAATAAAAAAAACTCGCGTGAAATTTTGCACATAATCCATATTTAGTTCAAAATATACACCCCACAAACACAAAATCCATATCAAAATTTGATGCGCAGTAATTCTAAACAGCTGCGCTGCTTTGGTCAGGTTTATGCGTGGTCGCACTGCTTATAGGGAACATTGGTTACAGCTAATCATTACGAGGGAGATAAGGAATATTTGATAACATAACATAACATTTCAACCAGTCTCGTTTTGTACACACTAAATCTTGTAAAGACATTCACTATTATAACCTATAAACATATCAACAGTTACTTACTTCGAAACCTTAAAAAATTTCTTTGATTTTTGCAACCAACTAGAGTCGAGAAATCTCCGTTTCTTCTTCTCGTCACTGGTTGGCGATCCTGGTGCCGTCTCCCCCTGTGAGCTGGTCGACTCTGGTCTCATCGATGTAGCCCCCAAAACAGTTGGTGAAGACGCCCTTGATGTTGTAGCACGCTCCGGCGAGATCTCTGACTCCCTGCCGGACACTACTGCTGCGGCAGCCTCGGCCTTGAGCGACTCACTGGGGTCCCAGCTTCTTGCTTGTCTAGACTTGCCCTCTCCCACCTCTGACCTCTGAGAGTAGAGTGAGACGCCGAGATCGAATGAAATTGATTGCTTGCACAGAACACCGACTGTGCCCATCTTGCCTCTCCTTTCTGGAGACAGAGATGTTGGAGACGTACTCGCTTCCCCCGCCTCTGGCACGGATTTGCTAGATTTTTCTTTAGATTTCGATGTTTTCTTTCCCTTCTCCATGGTCCGACCAGTTCTAGATGGCGAATGTGCTTCAGGAGACAAGGCCTCTTCCTGGGTCTTTTGTTTTTCGATTTCTGAAACGCAGTAGGTGGCTGCCCTGCCTCTAGCGACTTCTTCAGCTGACGTATGTGCCGCCAGAGTTGGGAGAGATTGGTGATTGGTTGGCATGGCAACAGAACCAGGTTCAGATTCTGAGGACATGGATGAAATCATTTGATAGGACTCCTCGGACGTTGGCGAAGCGGACATCGAGAGCACCATCGCGACCTCACACGACTTCCGGTGCTGAACTTTAGACATGCCGGGCGAATCCATCTGCTTGTCAATTTCTGAATCCGACAGCGTTCTCTCCGGGGAATCTCCAGTGGGGTGGCCATTAAATGACTGTGCCAGTTTCTTGACCCTCCCCTCGTTGGTCAGGTCCTTGAAGGGGGTCGGGCTCCTGTGAGCATCTGTTGAGCTGGATGAAGAAAGCTTCCTCACGATCTGCGTGACGAACTCCGACTGTGCCCTAGGAGAATCAGTGCGTTTTAGGGACAGTTCAGAGTTCGTTCTCGAAGACGCGTTGCTCCGCGTTGGAGTGTTGTCACGTGACAGTCTCCGAACTATCGCGTGGACGTACGTGCCCGATACGTTTTCTTTGTTTTGAGCAGTTTTCGAGGGATCCGGCTTGCTTTCCTCTTTAGGGAGATACCTTTGCAATATGCGCGTTGCGTAGATGGAATGTCCACTGCGATACCGCTGGCTTTCTTCCAGGAGCTCGGCCGCAGGTTTAAGCCTACGGACTCTGGAAACCAGACCTACCCTCGGTAGATGAAGTGTGGGACTGGGGGTCTTTCTCAGCTCGATGGGTCGATCCTCTGTCTCGCAGACCGTCGCGCGCTTCTCAAACCGGTTTATCGCATCTTGCAGAGGCTTGGAAGAAATTTGAGATTCCGAGTTTCCTCGCTCCATATCACCGAGGCTCTTGGACCGAGGTCCTTTGTCCGCAGCAGGAGAGGCAGATGGCGAGTGTTTAACTTGCGCAGCTTGGCGTGGGAGCGGGGGCTTTCCCCTGGCAGCTATGGGGCTACCTTTGGGGGAAATGGCGGGGTAATCTTTGTTGGTTGTGTCTTCTTTTTGCCGTCGTAACAGCTTATGTTTGCTGAGCGGACTCCTAGCTGGCTTGGAGCCACTTTTGCTTTGGTCACTAATGGGGGGTAAATCTCGTCTCGCAGTGCTTGCGGCAAGGGGCGGCGGGCTTACTCCCCCTACCGCCCCAAGATTAGAGTCAGTGTTTAATTGAGCTTGCTCAACTAGATGCTGGGGATCTGTACACACCATCACAGATTGTGCTGGGAATTTGTCATCATCGATGATTGTAGCAGCGTCGGCTCCAGATGACTCCAGGCCTGGCCGCTGTGGAATGGTAAGGTTTTGGGACTCTTTCCGTAAAGTCAATCTAGGGCCCTCTCCAGGGGAAGGATCTGGAGACGGTCCTTCTCTGGCCTTTCTAATCAAAGTGTGAGAGTCCTTCTCCACTTTGTTCTTTGCTCTCCTCAGCTCCTCTATCTCCCTGTGAAGAGGAGCCGAGTCACATATTGTGGTCAGTTCTCGTCTTGCCGACTTGGTTGGGTCATCTGTCCTTGAACTAATTTCAGAGACTGACCTACCATTAGTTTCATGGGGTGGAGATGTCGGCTTTGTTTGTGTGAGGGAGATATCAACTCCTCCCGCAATTGGTTGTGTTTGTTTGAGGGAGACACTTGCTCCCACAATTGGTTGTGTTTGTGTAAGGGAGACACTTGCTCCCACAATTGGTTGTGTTTGTGTAGGGGAGACACTTGCTCCCACAATTGGTTGTGTTTGTGTAGGGGAGACACTTGCTCCCACAATTGGTTGTGTTTGTGTAGGGGAGACACTTGCTCCCACTCTTGGTTGGGTTTGTGTAGGGGAGACACTTGCTCCCACAATTGGTTGTGTTTGTGTAGGGGAGACACTTGCTCCCACAATTGGTTGTGTTTGTGTAGGGGAGACACTTGCTCCCACTCTTGGTTGCGTTTGTGTTACGGACCTAGACGCTAATAACGACGTCTGAAAATCTCTATCCGATTTCCTGTACCCCTCGCTTCGCCGCTCTGGGTACCATCTTGGGGCGACCGGACTCCGCGGTCTACTTGGCCTGCTGAGTGGCGGTGTTAAGAGGTACTTTTCTAGATGGTCAGTGGACTGTTCCAATGATGCCCCGGATCTGGAATGTTGCTGACCTGCAGCAGTTGGGGCAGACGATGTTGGGCTGCCCGCCAAGGTCATGGTGGACGGGGCAGATGGAGGACTGCCCGCCAAGGTCATGACTAAAGGTGAAGCAGGGGCAGACAATGAAGAGCTAGCAGCAGATATCATAGTCATCTCCTCTGAAACATAATCAATACTTTTTTCCACCCGCTAAGATGTAGTGTTTCTTAAAAAAATAATGCAAAATTAAATATTCTATTGTAAATAACAGATGGTTGTATTGTGTAATGAAGGAGTTAATATTACAAATTTTTCAAGAAATGATATGAGAGTAAGAGTAATTACACTTGAACCTTTGTGATTTTTTAATATTTTCAGAAACATAAAACTCTAGGATATTTTGAATTTAATTTTAAAAAGTATTGATTTTGAAATCTCGCTAAGGTAGAAAAGTCAATGCTAATTGTCAATAAAAGACTTATTTTATTTCTCGACGTTCAAATTACTGTTTTATTTTTCAGCTATTTTAATAGCGTTAAGATTAGAATGTTTTCTTTTAGTAATCAGCTTTTACTTACACTTCCATCCTAGGCAGCAGTGAATGTACATTAAAATGAGTTTATAAAAGCAACATATTTTAAGGCTAAAGGACTAAATATTACCTAAGTACATGAGGTTTAAACAACATGTTGTACTATTTTAATCTATTTGAACTAAATATCCTTATGATATATTAACAATCTCTATTGGTGAAAGTCTATTTTGATGTTGTTATTTAAAGAGATGTACGATATAGGTGATCACATTTACATGCCTAGAGCTAGCAGAAACTACCCATGTGTTACAGTTGCTTCCAGACTTAGAACCAGACGATTGCTCAACATTTAAAAAAATGATGATTTCAGAAATCAGCCCCCACCCTTTTCGAAGTCCCTCTTCAGATCCCTCCTCTCTGGTTCTAGCCTCTCAACACCCCTTCTGTCAAAGTCACACCTCTTCAGATCCCTCCTCTCTGGTTCTAGCCTCTCAACACCCCTTCTGTCAAAGTCATACCTCTTCAGATCCCTCCTCTCTGGTTCTAGCCTCTCAACACCCCTTCTGTCAAAGTCACACATCTTCAGATCCCTCCTCTCTGATTCTAGCCTCTCAACACCCCTTCTGTCAAAGTCACACCTCTTCAGATCCCTCCTCTCTAGTTCTAGCCTCTCAACACCCCATCTGTCAAAGTCACACCTCTTCAGATCCCTCCTCTCTAGTTCTAGCCTCTCAACACCCCATCTGTCAAAGTCACACCTCTTCAGATCCCTCCTCTCTAGTTCTAGCCTCTCAACAACCCATCTGTCAAAGTCACACCTCTTCAGATCCATCCTCTCTGGTTCTAGCATCTCAACACCCCTTCTGTCAAAGTCACACCTCTTCAAGCGTCCTCTGACTTACCTGCTATGTATGGAATGTTGACACGGGGTCCCTCTGGGGGATGAAATCTCGGCTCTCTATGTATCACAGATTTTACAGGCGTTGCCGAGGAAACTTCCATCTACAAACAATGTTGAATGCCATTATTCCTCATCGTAGCATTTATTGGGTTGCAACTTATTTAAGAAGAAGAATACGTTTAAGAGAATGTGAACGTTAGATTTCGATAAATAAAGTTGCTTCAATAAAATAAATTCGACATATTAGCGGCGTATTAATGGTTACGAACATTCCGGTAAGGCCAATGATTTTAAACATATTTCCAATTCACCTACAAAAAATACGTAGCAGGTAAAAATGCCTTCATAAAAAAAGAGAAAAATGGCCTACGGGGCAGACCATCTCCACCTCATCCATCCTTCTACACCATCGGCCTCAAGTAATTTAAGTATGTATGAGCTGGGATGGTCCTCTGTTCTTTTGTAGATGAACAAAAATAACATTAACTATTAACTAAACTAACTCTGGATAGCGAAGTCAATAGTGCGCTCGCCTCACAAAATGAGGGGCGTGGGATCTAGCCCACGTTAAAGCAACAATTAAAATGTTGATGAATGACTATCGCTAAAAAGTCATCCGCTGACCCGGAGAGGAGATGGGCGCCGCTAGGTCTACCAAGCCCCGAGAACGTTCCAATGGAAACATTAGAACCCCCTACGACCACGAGTTTATGGGGACACACACACACTAACTGCGTGCTTCTAGCAGCAAACTCCCTACCAAAGCTTGTGGTCTCTGTCTCTCAGCACCGCTGAAGGTGTTCCAACGTTTCAAAGAAGCGAACCTCTTGGCCTCCTGGAACTGGTACAGCTCCGTCTCACGCCTGGTGATGTCAGCCTGCAGGAGTAGGTTGTTGACCTCTTGGAGCAGCAACTGTCGCTTGATACCCATGATCTCTCGGTTCCTCTCCAGATGACTCAGTCGCAGGTTGTTCATCTGGTTGACAGAAATTCATTTTGAATATGCCTTTTATTCCAGTCAGTTTGTTGTTACACGGGACACAAGAGCTTTCAAGATCGGGGATCAGACAAGACAACGGATACACAATCAGGCTTCGACCAAAATAATCAAAATTTAGGTAGCAATATCTTCAGTTAAATTGAGACAAGTCCAAGTTTTAATTCTATAAATAGTTCTCTAGCACTGACGTGAAATATGCGAGAGGTGCTACAGCGTATCGTTGCATTAACAAGTCTATGAACGTTAAGTGTCATTACCTGTACTTGAAGTTTCATAGCCTGGCTGTACAGTGTTTCAAAGTTCGTCAAGGCCATTGTTTTTTGGCTGTGCTCCTCTGAATATATACAAGAATTGAATGTGTCATTTCAAAATAGGAGTTCAATCCCTTTGATATAAAATAAATTGTAATTGCAAATGTATAATCTAGTTATAAACAAACCAAATAATGCATGCGTGTCTTATATCTATTTATGTTAGTGACACAAATGTTATTTCTGTGGGTAAGCATTCTATTGCGGACGTAAGTGTAGTTAAAATGCGATTAAAATGTTTGCTTCTCAACTCTGACGAAGGTAAAGTATGGTAACCGTAAAAACATAAATGAACGATGACGTCACAACGGAGCTGACCTGACTTGGTGGCCTGCACTAACATGGTCCTCATCTGGTCCACCAACTCTACCAGCTGAGTGTGGACGGTCTCTTCTCCTTCTATACTCTGCCATTTACCGACCTGATGACCCCGTCAATGTAAAGGTAAAAGTAAATTAATTGGCGATAAAAGTTACAATTTACATGGGCTGACTCCATTATTGGATGAGGTTCAGGGAACAATGTGTCATTTTTGTATAATGAAACTTAAAAAAAAACAGTGAGTAATCACAAGATATCTTTTTGAGATGAGCGAACTTCAAAATCAGTTATATCAAGGGAAAGTCAACAATTATACGAGGGTGGGAAGCGAGTCTTTTTAATCCCATTGGATAATGTCTGTCGATTGTGATGCAAGTCTGAAGAGACGGTCGAACATCTGCTGATAGAATGCCCCGTGTTGGCCGGAGACGGTCGAGAATCTGCTGATAGAATGCCCCGTGTTGGCCGGAGACGGACGAGAATCTGTTGATAGAATGTCCAGCGTTGGCCGGGGATTTAGGATAGAGAAACCCCAAAACCTTCGGAAAAGTATATTTGCGGTGATGCCCGCTTGATGAGGCTTTCCAGTGGTCAATTGAGCCGGGTCCTAAGAGCGTAGAGCTCAACCCAAAATTTAATGTCACATTTTCCCTTTGAGATAAAACGTTTATTAATTAAGACTGAAATTAAATGGGCTTTTATTTTATGGCGTGGTATTGGCTTCAAAAAATGGCGCGTCGCGAATAAATCATTGGCAGTCGAACTGCTCACAGCTAGAGAACCATTGAAATGAGACCATTGTCTGACTGCCTTGTCGCCCCCCCCCATTTGAATGAATTGTAGGGTCAGATATCAGCAAGGATTGTCATCGTACTTAATCATTTCCTGCCAGTCACCATTGCAGTCCCCCCAGCCCCTCCAGGCGTGGACTGGTCAAACAATACCTGACCCTTTCCCACATCTAATTGGCTGGAACAACACCAGATCAATATGGCGGTACAAATCAAATTTGGACCATCGAGTAGGAAATTGTTAGGTCGCGCAGAGCTCAGATGACGATCAAGAACAGTGATTCTCAAAATCACAGTTTGCTACTATGTCGCGCAGAGCTCACATCAGTTTCGTGAACAGTGATTCTACCAGACTGTGTTTAACTCAGAACAAAAACAGTCGAATTAAATTATAACTATAAGAAAACCTCAAAGATATTGTCCTGGATACTTATCTGAATATATAAAAATTTGGGCTGCGGAAATTAACGATTAAATAATCGATTAATCGTTAAAAATTTCAATCGATTAAAATTAATTTGATCGATTTAAATGCGATTAAAATTTAAGAAAATATTTCAAATATTTTTTTTCCAACTTATTAATCATTAATTTATTTGGTTACTTACATAGTTTTCCTCGTATTATTATCATTTATTTAGATGTGCAAACAAAAAGGGTTTTTCTTCCTTATTTCTTGCATAACAAAACGAAATTGCTGTGTTACGTCACAAAATTAGGGAGCAATGTAATTACCGCAACTTAATCGATTTCGCAAAACAATTAATCGCAGTTTGACTGGCTCTATATATGCGTTATAAAAATATAATTAATCGATTAAGTTTTTCCAGATTAATCGAACAATTTTTTTAAAAATCAGCACCAGCCATAATAAAAATATAACTAAAGGAAGTCAGGTGGTTGAAAAGTTTATCAGACTCACTACTTAGGTCTTGTCTTCAGGGAGTTGGAATTTTATTTAAAAACCCTGAAATAAGTTGCTTATTTGATGTACGACCTGTTGTGGGCAAGGCTTTATCAAGTCTAAGAACCCCTGTAATGGCGGTGTCGTGTGAAGAACTGTTCGAAACGGGTGTGGGGGGAGGAGAATGCTGGGTTTGAGATGTTCCCGTTTTTTGATGGGCGAAAATTGTTTTATTCTGTTTAGTGAGAGTTGGTGGGAGAAGTTGGAGCTGGGGAGGGATGGAGGGAAAGAAAGGGAAGGCAGGGGTATGTAGACGGGGGTGAATGGGGAGAAGGCACTCCATGTGTAGGCTGTGGAAGGGTGGACGGATTTGGATGGCAAGACAGCTGTAATCAATAACCACGATAAATGACATCCTTTCTTGTTCGTGTGGCAGGGAAAGCCAGGGTGGTCAAACCCAATGTTGTTACCTCACAGTGTATCTTAAAGGGAATCATCACATTGGTGGGTAATTTATAACAAAAATGATATTAAAGTGTATGTTTATGACTGGAAAAGGGCTGGGTAAATTAATCTAAGTGTGATGTGAAGTGTTACTGAAGGGGGCATAAACGTGGCAGTCTCACATTTTGAAATAAGTCTTGTGTGAAGATAAGAAACATTTGTGTGTAAACAGATTCCCATTCAATGGCTTGGATTCTATTGTTAGAATAACCAGATGTACACAGTATATATATGATGCATCCATTTGACCCTAAATCCTAACCATATAAACTGCGATGTGTCAGGCTTCCAGACATCCAATTATATAATCATTTTATTTTCACCAGACTTTCGTAATCTGCGTTCACTATATTTTCACAGAGACAAGACTCAAACTTTGCATTTATCCACTTGAACAACCCCCTATCGTTCCAAACATACTTTCACCAATCAAAACGTTTTATCAACCGTCCGGCAACTGACCGCTGCACTCTCCATGGACATGGCCAGTTTTTCTCCAAAGTTCTCCATCAGTTTAATCTTCTCCTCCAGGTCTCCCATGGTAGTCTCCAGGTCTCCGACCTCCAGTTTGACAGGTCCAGAGAAAGAGCCCTTGGCCAGTTCACGGTGGAATCGAGCTGAAGACAATATGGACATGAGAGAAGCGAGTTATACCAAATGTTATTTCAGCACTACGTTATGGCTCCATTTAATTTGTTCATGGGCACAGATTATTTTTAGAAGGAATTTTTCCCTCGCTACTGGCTAAGTTATTGAATTTTTGTTTACAATATTTAGAACCTAGACAGACAAGAGACCGACATAAATTCAAACAGACAGACAAACTGACATACTGACTGACTAACAAAAGGTACAAACTAAATAAAAGTGGGTAAAACCCGAACTTTATCATGTGTTCTCTTCCAAGTCAGGAAGCCACGCCCACCTCCAGTCATCTGACAGGTCATCAGTAACCAGATAAAACAACACGTCACTCATCGCTGGAGGCTCTTCTTTTGATTTATAAAGCCATGTTTATTCGGCAATGGATCACTTTTCTTTGTGTCCACTCAAAATTCCTGCCCAGCTCAATCAAACACACCAACCATCTCAGTCTATCACTTTGGAGGGGTTGATGTTTTCATTACATTATCGTTGATGAGGGAACAATATTACACCAGTCAACCAGCTCCATCACACCACGACTCACACACCAGTCAACCAGCTCCATCACACCACGACTCACACACCAGTCAATGAGCTCCATCACACCACGACTCACACACCAGTCAATGAGCTCCATCACACCTCGACTCACACACCAGTCAATCATCTCCATCACACCACGACTCACACACCAGTCAATCATCTCCATCACACCACGACTCACACATCAGTCAACCAGCTCCATCACACCTGGACTCACACACCAGTCAATCAGCTCCATCACACCTCGACTCACACACCAGTCAATGAGCTCCATCACACCACGACTCACACATCAGTCAACCAGCTCCATCACACCTGGACTCACACACCAGTCAATGAGCTCCATCACACCACGACTCACACACCAGTCAACCAGCTCCATCACACCTGGACTCACACACCAGTCAATGAGCTCCATCACACCTGGACTCACACACCAGTCAATGAGCTCCATCACACCACGACTCACACATCAGTCAACCAGCTCCATCACACCTGGACTCACACACCAGTCAACCAGCTCCATCACACCTGGACTCACACACCAGTCAATGAGCTCCATCACACCTGGACTCACACACCAGTCAATGAGCTCCATCACACCACGACTCACACATCAGTCAACCAGCTCCATCACACCTGGACTCACACACCAGTCAACCAGCTCCATCACACCTGGACTCACACACCAGTCAATCAGCTCCATCACACCACGACTCACACACCAGTCAACCAGCTCCATCACACCTGGACTCACACACCAGTCAATGAGCTCCATCACACCACGACTCACACATCAGTCAACCAGCTCCATCACACCTGGACTCACACACCAGTCAACCAGCTCCATCACACCACGACTCACACACCAGTCAACCAGCTCCATCACACCTGGACTCACACACCAGTCAATGAGCTCCATCACACCACGACTCACACATCAGTCAACCAGCTCCATCACACCTGGACTCACACATCAGTCAACCAGCTCCATCACACCACGACTCACACACCAGTCAACCAGCTCCATCACACCACGACTCACACATCAGTCAACCAGCTCCATCACACCTCGACTCACACACCAGTCAATGAGCTCCATCACACCACGACTCACACATCAGTCAACCAGCTCCATCACACCTGGACTCACACACCAGTCAATCAGCTCCATCACACCTCGACTCACACACCAGTCAATCATCTCCATCACACCACGACTCACACATCAGTCAACCAGCTCCATCACACCTGGACTCACACACCAGTCAATCAGCTCCATCACACCACGACTCACACACCAGTCAATGAGCTCCATCACACCTGGACTCACACACCAGTCAACCAGCTCCATCACACCTCGACTCACACACCAGTCAATGAGCTCCATCACACCTGGACTCACACACCAGTCAACCAGCTCCATCACACCTCGACTCACACACCAGTCAACCAGCTCCATCACACCTGGACTCACACACCAGTCAACCAGCTCCATCACACCACGACTCACACACCAGTCAACCAGCTCCATCACACCTCGACTCACACACCAGTCAATGAGCTCCATCACACCTGGACTCACACACCAGTCAACCAGCTCCATCACACCTCGACTCACACACCAGTCAACCAGCTCCATCACACCTGGACTCACACACCAGTCAACCAGCTCCATCACACCTGGACTCACACACCAGTCAACCAGCTCCATCACACCACGACTCACACACCAGTCAACCAGCTCCATCACACCTGGACTCACACACCAGTCAATGAGCTCCATCACACCTGGACTCACACACCAGTCAACCAGCTCCATCACACCTCGACTCACACACCAGTCAACCAGCTCCATCACACCTGGACTCACACATCAGTCAACCAGCTCCATCACACCTCGACTCACACATCAGTCAACCAGCTCCATCACACCACGACTCACACACCAGTCAACCAGCTCCATCACACCTGGACTCACACACCAGTCAACCAGCTCCATCACACCTGGACTCACACACCAGTCAATCAGCTCCATCACACCTGGACTCACACACCAGTCAATCAGCTCCATCACACCTGGACTCACACACCAGTCAACCAGCTCCATCACACCTGGACTCACACACCAGTCAACCAGCTCCATCACACCTGGACTCACACACCAGTCAACCAGCTCCATCACACCACGACTCACACACCAGTCAACCAGCTCCATCACACCTCGACTCACACACCAGTCAATCAGCTCCATCACACCTCGACTCACACACCAGTCAACCAGCTCCATCACACCTGGACTCACACACCAGTCAACCAGCTCCATCACACCTGGACTCACACACCAGTCAACCAGCTCCATCACACCTCGACTCACACACCAGTCAATCAGCTCCATCACACCTCGACTCACACACCAGTCAACCAGCTCCATCACACCTCGACTCACACACCAGTCAACCAGCTCCATCACACCACGACTCACACACCAGTCAACCAGCTCCATCACACCTGGACTCACACACCAGTCAACCAGCTCCATCACACCACGACTCACACACCAGTCAACCAGCTCCATCACACCACGACTCACACACCAGTCAACCAGCTCCATCACACCACGACTCACACACCAGTCAACCAGCTCCATCACACCACGACTCACACATCAGTCAACCAGCTCCATCACACCTGGACTCACACACCAGTCAATCAGCTCCATCACACCTCGACTCACACACCAGTCAACCAGCTCCATCACACCTGGACTCACACACCAGTCAATCATCTCCATCACACCTGGACTCACACACCAGTCAACCAGCTCCATCACACCTGGACTCACACACCAGTCAACCAGCTCCATCACACCTGGACTCACACACCAGTCAACCAGCTCCATCACACCTCGACTCACACACCAGTCAATCAGCTCCATCACACCTCGACTCACACACCAGTCAACCAGCTCCATCACACCTGGACTCACACATCAGTCAACCAGCTCCATCACACCTCGACTCACACATCAGTCAACCAGCTCCATCACACCACGACTCACACACCAGTCAACCAGCTCCATCACACCTGGACTCACACATCAGTCAACCAGCTCCATCACACCTCGACTCACACATCAGTCAACCAGCTCCATCACACCACGACTCACACACCAGTCAACCAGCTCCATCACACCACGACTCACACACCAGTCAACCAGCTCCATCACACCTGGACTCACACATCAGTCAACCAGCTCCATCACACCTCGACTCACACATCAGTCAACCAGCTCCATCACACCACGACTCACACACCAGTCAACCAGCTCCATCACACCACGACTCACACATCAGTCAATCAGCTCCATCACACCTCGACTCACACACCAGTCAACCAGCTCCATCACACCTCGACTCACACACCAGTCAACCAGCTCCATCACACCACGACTCACACACCAGTCAACCAGCTCCATCACACCTCGACTCACACACCAGTCAACCAGCTCCATCACACCTCGACTCACACATCAGTCAACCAGCTCCATCACACCTCGACTCACACATCAGTCAACCAGCTCCATCACACCACGACTCACACACCAGTCAACCAGCTCCATCACACCTGGACTCACACACCAGTCAACCAGCTCCATCACACCTGGACTCACACACCAGTCAACCAGCTCCATCACACCTGGACTCACACACCAGTCAACCAGCTCCATCACACCTCGACTCACACACCAGTCAACCAGCTCCATCACACCACGACTCACACACCAGTCAATCATCTCCATCACACCTCGACTATCACACCAGTCAACCAGCTCCATCACACCACGACTCACACATCAGTCAACCAGCTCCATCACACCACGACTCACACATCAGTCAACCAGCTCCATCAAACCTCGACTCACACACCAGTCAACCAGCTCCATCACACCACGACTCACACACCAGTCAACCAGCTCCATCACACCACGACTCGCACAGGTCATCAAAGGTGGGACACATTTATCTCAGAAATTTTTCTGTTGGAATTTGATTTAGAGGCTAACACTCTTTACTGTCACATAATAATTAAATACACATTTACAACCGTAAGTCCTTTCCCGCAGTAACTGTCACAGTCCTTATTTAACCCGTTACTGTCACCATCCTTATTCCACCCGTTACTGTCACAGTCCTTATTCCACCCGTTACTGTCACAATCCTTATTCCACCCGTTACTGTCAACATCCTTATTCCACCAGTTACTGTCACAATCCTTTTTCCACCCGTTACTGTCACAGTCCTTATTCCACCCGTTACTGTATTAATCCTTATTCCATCGGTTACTGTCACAATCCTAATTACACCCGTTACTGTCATAATCCTTATTCCACCCCTTACTGTAACAGTCCTTATTCCACCCGTTACTGTCACCATCCTTATTCCACCCGTTACTGTCATAACCGTTATTCCACCCGTTACTGTCACCATCCTTATTCCACCCGTTACTGTCACAATCCTTATTCCAACCGTTACTGTCAACATCCTTATTCCATCCGTTACTGTCACCATCCTTATTCCACCCGTTACTGTCATAACCGTTATTCCACCCGTTACTGTCACCATCCTTATTCCACCCGTTACTGTCACAATCCTTATTCCAACCGTTACTGTCAACATCCTTATTCCATCCGTTACTGTCACCATCCTTATTCCACCCGTTACTGTCACAATCCTTTTTCCACCCGTTACTGTCAACATCGTTTTTCCACCCGTTACTGTCACCATCCTTATTCCACCCGTTACTGTCACCATCCTTATTCCACCCGTTACTGTCACAGTCCTTATTCCACCCGTTACTGTCACAGTCCTTATTCCACCCGTTACTGTCACCATCCTTATTCCACCCGTTACTGTCACAGTACTTATTCCACCCGTTACTGTAACAGTCCTTATTCCAACCGTTACTGTCACAGTGCTTATTCCACCCGTTACTGTAACCATCCTTATTCCACCCGTTACTGTCATAATCCTTATTCCACCCGTTACTGTAACAGTCCTTATTCCACCCGTTACTGTAACAGTCCTTATTCCACCCGTTACTGTAACAGTCCTTATTCCACCCGTTACTGTAACAGTCCTTATTCCACCCGTTACTGTAACAGTCCTTATTCCACCCGTTACTGTCACAGTCCTTATTCCACCCGTTACTGTCACAGTCCTTATTCCACCCGTTACTGTCGCAGTCCTTATTCCACCCGTTACTGTCACCAACTGTTTAACAACATATATTAACAGTTCTAATCATTTGATCCTCGCGTCACGTCTATCTACTCACCCATCTCCTCGGCATGCTCGTGCCTGACCTTGGCCAGCTTTTCGTTGACCTTGTGCACCTCCTCCTGTACAGCGCTGTACTCCAATTCCTTCTGCTGGAGGTTCTCGAGTAGTTGAGCATTGGCTCTTTCTAGCCTGTGGGGGCGGGGGGAGTAAAGAAAAGGTTTTAGTTTTAGATAAGGAAGATAAAAAAGGACATGGTGGGCTTGAAGTCACAGGTGGTGTCAATGATGGTGTGAGTGTTCGTGGTGGTGTCAATGGTGGTGTCCAGGGAATGAGTATCCGTGGTTGACACACCAAGTGACAAAACACGAGTTGACAGTACTCGGGAGGGAGTGAGTCATTCACCAACTATTTCTCAAGCTTTAGAACAATACCATTCTCTCTTTCTGTTGTTTGTTTTTAACACTGATGAGTTCACTTTCGTTTCTGCCAGTTTAATTAATCTTTAATATATGATGTGATGGAAGACAGTAACCACTTTCAATGTATTCTGTGGTCATACAGGAAACGTCCCTATTGCTGTCATGCTAGAGTGACTCTAGACGCTTGATACATAACCAAGTTTTTGTTTCCGATCATAATTGTATCCATTTTTTTTATCGCAACAACTTTATAGACAATCGTCTCATGTCGTTAGGAAATATTTGAGAACCCCTTTTGATCCCTTGCAAAAAAAAATAAAACGGCCGTTTGCGATGGCCGTTTATATGTACGGAGTCAACGACTCAAGGACAGATTGTTGTATTTTGGCTAATGGCCTTTCAGAGAGCCCATGGTGACCAAACATCACCATTCAGCTCCACTCGCCGGACAGGGTCATAGGAAAGGATTGGAAGATAGGGTCGTCCGCCCCGGGAAATGCAGTTTTTCTTTTAGGGATATGCAACATAATCGGCCAAATGAATTGTATTTTTCTAGGTAGGAAAGTGTGGTGGTAAATAGGTTGACAGGCTCAATGTGGCACTAACATTAGCAGTGCCAGGCTCAATGTGGCACTAACTTTAGCAGTGCCAGGCTCAATGTGGCACTAACTTTAGCAGTGCCAGGCTCAATGTGGCACTAACTTTGGCAGTGCCAGGCTCAATGTGGCACTAACTTTAGCAGTGCCAGGCTCAATGTGGCACTAACTTTGGCAGTGCCAGGCTCAATGTGGCACTAACTTTAGCAGTGCCAGGCTCAATGTGCCACTAACTTTAGCAGTGCCAGGCTCAATGTGGCACTAACTTTAGCAGTGCCAGGCTCAATGTGCCACTAACTTTAGCAGTGCCAGGCTCAATGTGCCACTAACTTTAGCAGTGCCAGGCTCAATGTGCCACTAACTTTAGCAGTGCCAGGCTCAATGTGCCACTAACTTTAGCAGTGCCAGGCGCAATGTGGCACTAACTTTAGCAGTGCCAGGCTCAATGTGGCACTAAAATTAGCAGTGCCAGGCTCAATGTGGCACTAACTGTAGCAGTGCCAGACTCAATGTGGCACTAACTGTAGCAGTGCCAGGCTCAATGTGGCACTAACTTTAGCAGTGCCAGGCTCAATGTGGCACTAACTTTAGCAGTGCCAGGCTCAATGTGGCACTAACTTTAGCAGTGCAAGGCTCAATGTGGCACTAACTTTAGCAGTGCCAGGCTCAATGTGGCACTAACTTTAGCAGTGCCATGCTCAATGTGCCACTAACTTTAGCAGTGCCAGGCTCAATGTGCCACTAACTTTAGCAGTGCCAGGCTCAATGTGGCACAATTTTAGCAGTGCCAGGCTCAATGTGCCACTAACTTTAGCGGTGCCAGGCTCAATGTGCCACTAACTTTAGCAGTGCCAGACTCAATGTGGCACTAACTGTAGCAGTGCCAGGCTCAATGTGGCACTAACTTTAGCAGTGCCAGGCTCAATGTGGCACTAACTTTAGCAGTGCCAGGCTCAATGTGGCACTAACTTTAGCAGTGCAAGGCTCAATGTGGCACTAACTTTAGCAGTGCCAGGCTCAATGTGGCACTAACTTTAGCAGTGCCATGCTCAATGTGCCACTAACTTTAGCAGTGCCAGGCTCAATGTGCCACTAATTTTAGCAGTGCCATGCTCAATGTGCCACTAACTTTAGCAGTGCCAGGCTCAATGTGGCACAATTTTAGCAGTGCCAGGCTCAATGTGCCACTAACTTTAGCAGTGCCATGCTCAATGTGCCACTAACTTTAGCAGTGCCAGGCTCAATGTGGCACTAAAATTAGCAGTACCAGGCTCAATGTGCCACTAACTTTAGCAGTGCCAGGCTCAATGTGGCACTAACTTTAGCAGTGCCAGGCTCAATGTGGCACTAACTTTAGCAGTGCCAGGCTCAATGTGGCACTAACTTTAGCAGTGCAAGGCTCAATGTGCCACTAACTTTAGCAGTGCCAGGCTCAATGTGGCACTAAAATTAGCAGTGCCAGGCTCAATGTGCCACTAACTTTAGCAGTGCCAGGCTCAATGTGGCACTAACTTTAGCAGTGCCAGACTCAATGTGGCACTAACTGTAGCAGTGCCAGGCTCAATGTGGCACTAACTTTAGCAGTGCAAGGCTCAATGTGGCACTAACTTTAGCAGTGCCAGGCTCAATGTGGCACAATTTTAGCAGTGCCAGGCTCAATGTGGCACTAACTTTAGCAGTGCCAGGCTCAATGTGCCACTAATTTTAGCAGTGCCAGGCTCAATGTGCCACTAACTTTAGCAGTGCCAGGCTCAATGTGCCACTAACTGTAGCAGTGCCACTGACTGAATGGAGTGCATTTAAGAGCATTTGTGTGAAATATCTGCGGAATTTTCTCTGCGTACTGCTGTGCGTGTAACATCTATACGTGTACGCTCGCTATATCTAGGCGTGTACGCATGTAACATCTAAACGTGTACGCGTTTAATACCAAAAAGTTTCTCTACATGTAACAAAAGTAAAATAGATCTTTAAAAAAGAGACATATGTTACAAAACATAAATTTATATTAGAGCAAGAATCCATCTTACGGTAGGAATACATGTTACTGTAACAATACATCTTACAATAGGAATACATATTACTGTAACAATACATCATACAGTAGGAATACATGTTACTGTAACAATACATCTTACAGTAGGAATACATGTTACTGTAACAATACATCTTACAGTAGGAATACATGTTACTGTAACAATACATCTTACAGTAGGAATACATGTTACTGTAACAATAAATCTTACAGTAGGAATACATGTTACTGTAACAATACATCTTACAGTAGGAATACATGTTACTGTAACAATACATCTTACAGTAGGAATACATGTTACTGTAACAATACAACTTACAGTAGGAATACATGTTACTGTAACAATACATCTTACAGTAGGAATACATGTTACTGTAACAATACATCTTACAGTAGGAATACATGTTACTGTAACAATACATCTTACAGTAGGAATATTCTACTCAGTAGAGAGGAACACGTCAGACGAAAGACGGAATCAAAATCAATATGCCGTCTTGTGTCAACTTGGTCACCCAGGAGGAGATTACTCCACGTTCTGCTCATTATCACATTGGTTGATTGAATGTCAAGTGATCCCCCTTCCTTCTCCCCGTTGCGCGGCTTGGACTGAACAAAAACAGTGGGAACTAACCTCACCTGGCAACCTAAAAACGGTTAAGACCCTGATTTCATTAATGAGTTTCTGAACTAACCACTGTAATCCCGGGCCACATCGCTCGTTCCCAGGCTGTGCCCCAGTACCGGCCCACATCACACGTTCCCAGGCTGTGCCCCAGTACCGGCCCACATCGCCCGTTCCAAGGCTGTGCCCCAGTACCGGCCCACATCGCACGTTCCCAGGCTGTGCCAAAGTACCGGCCCACATCGCACGTTCCCAGGCTGTGCCCCAGTACCGGCCCACATCGCACGTTCCCAGGCTGTGCCCCAGTACCGGCCCACATCACACGTTCACAGGCTGTGCCCCAGTACCGGCCCACATCGCCCGTTCCAAGGCTGTGCCCCAGTACCGGCCCACATCGCACGTTCCCAGGCTGTGCCCCAGTACCGGCCCACATCGCACGTTCCCAGGCTGTGCCCCAGGACCGGCCCACATCGCACGTTCCCAGGCTGTGCCCCAGTACCAGCCCACATCACACGTTCCCAGGCTGTGCCCCAGTACCGGCCCACATCGCCCGTTCCAAGGCTGTGCCCCAGTACCGGCCCACATCGCACGTTCCTAGGCTGTGCCCCAGTACCGGCCCACATCACACGTTCCCAGGCTGTGCCCCAGTACCGGCCCACATCGCACGTTCCCAGGCTGTGCCCCAGTACCGGGCTAGCGTCGTCCTACACTTGGTAGTTACGGGTTTCGTTCTCTACATGCCAGGATGTCCGTAAGTTGATAAATCGACAAATTATTCACAGTTAAAACAACAAAGGACTTTTGTATTAAAGATAAAATGATAGATTTTTAAGGGTAGCACTTCATGAGACCTTTGTCTCGTACCAGATACATTATTGGCAGTGAGCTGATGTTTTGGTTTTATAACGTTGAGCGGCACTTCTCTCTTAAACGAAAAGGAAATCTGCTGAAAAACCCAGAGTTGATTGTCTTCCTCAATGCCGAGCTTAGAGATATAGGTCTAGTATCAATTATTCTATTGGTCAATATAATCAATACATTTAAAGATGTCTCTTAACCATCAGCCGTAGTTGTATCCCTTGCTGTCTTCTTGGGGACCGCTTCTGTAACGACCCAGCATGTGAGGACGATATTTGACTTTCATATCGCATTCCTGGCCAGACGATAAAATAAAGCCATAAAATATCTGTGGCAGGCTGGAACATTTCTTGTTTGACCTGATTTAGATTTGATCAGGGACCTGGCCAATGTCGGACGGGGCCACTAATATCTTTGTCAATCAAACAAAACTGGAGCTGAAAATGTTGGACTTTGCAGCTTCACGTCATCTAAGATGTGATAAGACGTCATGCATGCACGCACGCACGCACACACGCACACGCACACACACACACACACACACACACACACACACACACACACACACCACACACACACACACACACACACACACACACACACACACACACACACACACACACACACACAAACACACAAACACACACACACAAACAAATAAACAAACACACAAAACACACACACAAACAAATAAACAAACACACAAACATACACAAGCACACAACTGCACGACGTGAATCACACACATATACCCAGACTATCAAAATCACATCCATAGACAAGTTGTCATAAAATCGATTTAGGGAGTTTAAATGTATATTATGTGACATGATTCGAAGCTTGTTATAAAATGTGTATTATGTGACATGATTCGGAGCTTGTTATGAAATGTGTATCATGTGACAAAATAATTAAAAGCTTGTACGACATTTTGTATCATGTGACAGAATAATTCGGTGCATGTTATAAAATATCATAACTGGAAACAGACTTCCAAAATGACTATTTAAAGCGACACCAACTGAGACATTGTTCCTACTGAGACACCAACTGAGACATTGTTCCTACTGAGGCACAAACTGAGACATTGGTCCTACTGAGACACCAACTGAGACATTGTTCCTACTGAGACACAAACTGAGACATTGGTCCTACTGAGACACCAACTGAGACATTGTTCCTACTGAGACACAAACTGAGACATTGGTCCTACTGAGACACCAACTGAGACATTGTTCCTATTGCATCCTCTCATCCAACCCCATGACCCCCAGACCCCCCAGCCCCTCCCCCTTTGACCCCCAACCCCCAGTCTCCCTTACATTAGATAAAAAGCCCTTTAAAAACAGAAACATTGGAACAAAGCCATTAACATAAATTAGATCCAGACTGATCAACGCATTGATCGTACGTCCTTATCATTCAGAAGATGAAAAATATAAAATACGTATTTAGAGACACGCGTATGTGGTCAATGTGGTTTTTAACATTTTTATGGAGTTCAGAAAAAAAAACACTATTGACCCATTGTACCACAAGCAGAAATCAATAATGTTGCATGTGATTTTGGTACAGAACGTCCGGTAATTCAATGTAGATCTTATTTGATAGCTACTCTAGAACGCATATTGTGAAACATTGGGGAAAAGATTACTGCAGAACTCGTTAAGTTAATTATTTCCATGGTCTGGAAAGTTTCACTGTCAATATAATAATACTACACCCCCACTCCCCTGACAACAGCAGACTACTATGTAGCAGGTATCTCTGACAACAGCAGACTCCTATGTAGCAGCTATTCGTGACAACAGCAGAATCATATGTAGCAGATATCCCTGACAACACCAGACTTCTATGTAGCAGGTATCCCTGACAACAGCAGACTCCTATGTAGCAGGTATCCCTGACAACAGCAGACTCCTATGTAGCATGTATCCCTGACAACAGCAGACTCCTATGTAGCAGGTATCCCTGACAACAGCAGACTCCTATGTAGCAGATATCCATTGTAAGCCAGACACCAAAGTTAACGTGACCTACATTAAAGCCTGTTTATGACGAGCTCATTCTGAAAGTGTTTGTCATTTCCTGTCTCAGTCATTCACTGGCAGACAGTTATCTCATACAGAAGACAATCATAGTAAAGTGTCTTAAACTCACACAGTAAATTGTCTTTAAATCACTCAGTAAATTGTCTTTAACCAACATAGCAAAATGTCTCTAACTCGCACATGTCTTGCTCAAATTGCAAAGTGTCTTCAACTCAGGCAATTAAAATGTCTTTTGCTCGGGTTAAAATTCTCGTTCAAACGTGCATGCTTACATTCTATGCCCACATTCTGTGCCAACATTTCATTGACCCACATTATATGCCCACATTATATGTCTATATTTAATGTCCACATTCTATGGCTAAATTTTATGCCCACATTCTATGTCCACAATCTATGCTCACAATCTATTCTCACAATCTATACCCACATTCTATACAAACAATCTATGCCCACACTCCATGCCCCCATTCTACGCCCACAATCTATGCCCAAAATCTATGCCCACACTCCATGCCCACATTCTATGCCCACATCCCATGCCCACATCCCATGCCCACATTCTATGCCCACATTCTGTGCCCACATCCCATGCCCACATTCTATGCCCACATCCCATGCCCACATTCTATGCCAACATTCTATGCCCACATCCCATGCCCACATTCTATGCCCACATTCTATGCCCACATCCCATGCTCACATTCTATGCCCATATTCTATGCCCACATTCTATGCCCACATCCCATGCTCACATTCTATGCCCACATTCTATGCCCACATTCTATGCCCACATCCCATGCTCACATTCTATGCCCACATTCTATGCCCACATTCTTTGCCCACATTCTATACCCACATTCTATGCCCACATCCCATGCTCACATTCTATGCCCACATCCCATGCCCACATTCTATGCCCACATTCTATGACTAATAAGTGATCGTCAGTTTTGGTTTCCACCAGCGCCCCTGTCCCCTAGGAACAGTCCAGGTCCAAACACGACATACACAACCAAGGACCTGGTGATCTGTCCAAAACTAACTAGCCGTTATTTAATAGGAAGTCGTGCGTCTCTAATCAAGCCAGCGAGGTGCCACATTCGAGGACAGCAGACTCAAGGTTTTTCCACAACGAGGCCGCCTGCCATTGATCCGCGAGACCAACCGGAAATTGTGTGAAATCGGTTCCCTTGCGTTCGGCTGTCTAAAAAATGTTTAGATCACGGGATTGGTTTTGTTCATGTTTATTTTTATTTAATGAAAGCCAAGTCAAAACGAGAAGTTATAATAATAATATAATAATTGAATAAATAAATCAAAATGAAAACATTTGAAGTGATAAAAAATCGTTAGAAAAATCTTTCGTCACAATGTTTTGCACTATTTTTTTTGTTGCAAAATTGATAAAAATCTTAGAGCTCCGCGTATAATTATTTATCATGTTTCTCAGTGAGCGCTAAATTTTATTTTAAATTTATTACTGTAATTGTGAGGTCAGAAGGAGCTAGACATTACTACACTGCTGTAATTGTGAGGTCACAAGGAGCTAGACGTTACTATGGCAAACGTATTCACGCGCACTAGATCTGTGATGGTGGTGTGAGTTAAAGACACGTCATTTTAATTGTATTACCACAGGCATGACAAACGGTGCTCCTAAATGATTATATGATAGTCATTGGTCACTAGATCACATATTATCTGTTATGTGATGAAATGGATTCTATATAATTACATTAATTGTATGAATCTTATATTTCAAATCAAAATACATAATTGGCAATGTATGTCACGTCCCGTCTGTCCTGTCCGTGACGCTACTAATTTTAGAAAGCAGCGCAACAAATTACTGCACCAACAATAACTCTTTTCGAACGTTCTCAATACAATCAATATACATAATTCCCGTCCTCTATAAGTATTTATGGATGTAATTATATGACGTCATTGTTTGATCTTATATCTAATACAAGGTGTGTATCAAAAGGTGTGCAAATTAAAGATGCGCTGTAAAAAAAATTATATGACGTCATTGTTTTAGCTCATATTTTAATTGTGGAAAAGGGAACAATGTAAAAAGAGCATTTGACGATGGTTAATTATAAAATAAAAAAACAAAAGGGGGTGCCGTATGCGCCCTACAACCCCTATTATAAAATACTTTGTGTACATTTCAGAAAGTTTAATATTTCGTATTTATCAAACAAGGACAAGTTAGTTGGGCTTTTGAAATAGGTGGGCGCCGTAGGCGCCCTAAAAAAGGTGAATTTTTTCAAAATAAATAGATTTCATCTGAAAAATTCCGTCATTTTTTACGGGTAATACACTAGTAAACAATATAATAGCCCAAGTCACAGGTTGGAAGGAAGGATCCATAGCGCGCTGACGTAATTTTTTGAGCTTATATATAAGTATATATACAAGGCTCGCATCAGGAGGTGTGCAAAATTCTAAAAGATTCTAAAAAAATATTATATGACGTCCCAGTTTTAGCTTATATTTTAATTTTGGAAAAGAGAGCGATCTAAAAAGAGGATTTGAGGATTTATAATTATAAAATACTTTGTGTACATTTCAGGTAGTTTAATATTTCGTATCTATCAAACAAGGATAAGTTACTTGGCTTTTTACCAAAAAAGGTAGTGGGCGCCTCAGGCGCCCTAAAAACCATAGTTGTGCAATATGAAAATACATGTACATGAATAAAATAAAAATAAATAAAATAAATGACAGTTCTGTATTACATTATTTTTTATTCTGATGTGTATTTTTTCAAAATAAATAGATTTCATCTGAAATGTATTTATTTTGAAAACTTCCGTCATTTTTGACGGGTAGCCTAATACACAAGTTATGTGATAAACTGATGCCCTGTCATGTTTGAAATACAAAAATAAACATTTGGTGTGTCCTTTTCTGCACGTTGAGTTGCAATGGGGCGCGCGATTTTTGTGCCCTTGGTGCCCTGGCTGATTTCAAGTTAAATATTTTACCTTCATTTTATTGTAGGATATCAAAGAAGCCCCCCCCCCATTGTAATATACATAGGGGTCCCCCGATTGTAATATACATAGGGGTCTCCTGATTGTAATATACATAGGGGTCCCCCGATTGTAAGATACATAAGGGTCCCCTGACTGTTAGATACATAGGGGTCTCCTGATTGTAAGATACATAGGGGTCTCCTGATTGTAATATACATAGGGGTCTCCTGATTGTAATATACATAGGGGTCTCCTGATTGTAATATACATAGGGATCCCCCGATTGTAAGATACATAAGGGTCCCCTGATTGTAAAACACATGCAACACCTCTTTATTGTAAAACAAATACGGCCCCCCAAAGTACATGGACTGTTAATGTTTACTCACGTTGCTATGTGAGATCGGGTCATGAACTCCTCCGTTATACTCGTGCTTGTCTCGTCGTCTCCTACACTCGCCTCCGAGTACCTCTCTATGGGAGACGTGTCTTCCGGGGAGTCCCAGTAGGGCTGGAGGGAGAGAGGAGGGGGAGGTGGGGCCTTTCTGCCACTTTCAGTCCTTGAACCTTCTTGAGGGCTCTTGTGTTGGTCTGGCTTTGCAGTAGCATCTAAACGGTCCTCTGATGAATGAATCAGAGCGAAATGATAGCAAAAAAAACGATTTTTAAAGCTACAAATTTATTCTTAGTAAATGGATAACATGTAAACAGGGTATGAGTTAGCCTGACATTACGTAACAAAACAGCGAACGTTTCGGCAAAGAGCGTTCCTCAACGAACAAAAAAGGTACACAAATAAAGAAACTTTATTCTTCAAATACTGCATTGGTCACTAAAATATGTTCGCCAAAATATCGAAAACATATCTTGGTTAAAACGTACCAATGAATATTAAATATTTATCAGTTTATAATAACAATTGTATAGATTTTGAACTCTGGAATAAAGGCTCGAAATCATACTAATGAACCATTTAAACACTACTCTGGATTTCATTTAATAAATTATTGCGGTAGAAACTGCATTGTTTAAAGGTTAAAAGTAGTCATTTATTAATTTGTTTTTAATGTTTTCGTTTGGAATTTAAAAGACTACTTAGAGATTGTAAGGCTTTGATCAACTCATGGACATGTTTCATAGATAACATTTCTTTAAATTCAACACACAAGATCCCTGGCAGACACACATGCAAGTCATTGAATTTCTTTTTTAAAAATATCTTGATGAAGAATGTTCTCAGAAATGTCGTGATTGAATGCCTTGAGAGGGAAGTGGTGGCAGGGAAGTGTGGCAGGGAAGTGGTGGCAGGGAAGTGGTGGCAGGGAAGTGGTGGCAGGGAAGTGGTGGCAGGGAAGTGGTGGCAGGGAAGTGGTGGCAGGGAAGTGGTGCAGGGAAGTAGTGGCAGGGAAATGGTGGCAGGGAATTGGTGGCATGGAAGTGGTGGCAGGGAAGTGGTGGCAGGGAAATGGTGGCAGGGAAGTGGTGGCAGGGAAGTGGTGGCAGGGAAGTGGTGGCAGAGAAGTGGTAGCAGGGAAGTGGTGGCAGGGAAGTGGTGGCAGGGAAGTGGTGGCAGGGAAGTGGTGGCAAGGCAGACAATTTAACAAAAACCTATCTCCAAGAAGATTAAGCTTTGATTGTGAATTCAATCAAATTTTTTAGCGGTTCAAATCCTATCCAGGTTAATTATAATAAATAGAATCATCGTTTGTGTTATTTTCACATGAAATATCTCTGTTGTCATCAAATATGAAAACGTCTCAAGCCGCCATGAGGCCGTCCAAAAATGACGTCACACGATTTTGGCCGATTTTTTTACCCCCTTCCCCCTCTCGTCACACGTCGTCACAAAAAGTTAGACCACCGTCATTAAATAAATTGTAAATAATTAAATATTTTAGTGGAACTTTTATTTAAGTTTGCAAGTTTTGATTTGACGTCACATTACTTAAACACCCTTCTTTCCCCTCGTCACACTTCGCCACAAATGGTCGACCTAGGTGCCTGACGTCATTTATGGACGGCCGCTATTGAATAACTGGAAATGGATGACACTTCAATGACAGAATTTCACCCATGAAACACAGAATTGACAGTTTGAAATTAATAGTGCGTAAAAAAGTGTGTAAAATAGTAAACGACAGTGATTGAAGCAAGCTATTATAGTCGACTGATTGAAGTTTTAACTTCGAAAGATGAGTGCTTCGGTCTTGTCATTATTCAGTTTGCTGAAAGGTATCTAAGACTTGATCTCACCAATCCACTCCTGCATCAATTGGACGGTGGAGTAAATATCAGAGGGATCAGTGTGAGTGTAAAGCTAAGTATCATCTGCAAATGATTAGCTTTTAACTGAATGCGTTTCGAGCAGTAGAAGTGGCCTGTTATACAGTATGAAACAGAAACCAAGTCAGCTCTGTGAGAGAGACAGCCATCTACTGATATTACTTTTGGAAAAGTAGAATTGAAACGAAGCCAGTACTGAATATGAAATTCCAAAGTAATTTTGAAGGGTTCTGAGAAGTGTTTAATTGTCATCGGCATCAAAGCCTGCACTAAGATCTAAGAGGACAAGGATATAGACTTAACCACTTTACCAGTGCCAGCAGGAGGTCATTTGTTACCTTCAAGAGAGAGGTCTATAACATTTAAACAGGGTATTAGGTAGCCTGACAGGACGTAACAAATCACTGTTTCGTTACGTCCTGTCAGGCTAACTAATACCCTGTTTATATGTTATACACTTACTAATTTAAAAGCCTGGTTGCAGTCTCACCCCAATTATTTTATGTAAGAGAGAGGTCTCTGTGCTGTGAGAAGGTCTATGAGCTGATTGATTTGGAGCTAGAAGAGTGTTATGATTCAGATAGACAACAAGTTAAAATGATACAATCAAAAAAGAGGTTGAGATAATGACATTTAGATAATTAGTCACTAAAATTATGTGACAATGAGTTAATATTTTGACAATGAGATAATTTGACACTGAGATAATACGCCACATTGCGTTTCCTTATAAAACTACTAACAATACATTAAAAAAAAATTGATAGTCCATCTGGGCTATATCTTGTACAAACAGCAGTAAAATAATTCGTGTGAATTGTTAGTTTCTTTTTAGCTGCAGTGCAAACATTGTTTACTAACTAAATTTCGAACACACTTTAAATTAACATGACGTAGACACTTTAAATTAACATGACGTAGACACTTTAAATTAACATGACGTAGACTACTTTAAATTAACATGACGTAGATACTTTAAATTAACATGACGTAGATACTTTAAATTAACATGACGTAGACACTTTAAATTAACATGACGTAGATACTTTAAATTAACATGACGTAGACATTTTAAATTAACATGACGTAGATTCTTTAAATTAACATGACGTAGATACTTTAAATTAACATGACGTAGACACTTTAAATTAACATGACGTAGATACTTTAAATTAACATGACGTAGACATTTTAAATTAACATGACGTAGATACTTTAAATTAACATGACGTACACTTTAAATTAACATGAAAAACTTAAAACAGGACACAAATTGAAATCAGCTACAAGGACAAGGACGCAACTAATTAGCATATGATTGTTGGCTAACTATATCCTAATTTAGAGAAATTTAAGTTAACGATTCGACAGATTTCAAACATAACATAGAAAAGCAATTACAAAAGTACGTTATTTCAAGAACACACTTCTAAAGTCTCAACTAAAGTTCAAACTGCAGTAGACTTGCATGCTGCACTCTGTTTTATTTCATTAGTAAGTTAAATAAGCGAAATGTGAATGGGCATCCGATTGGAATGTCGGTCATGTGACCGGAAGATGATCTGTTCATAAACAATCGTATGTGGAGGATTATAACAACTAAGAATCACATTTTCACTAAAAGCATACACATATACATATGGATGAAAACTAATCAATCATCTGAAACTCCAAAATGACACTCTTGGAAGTTTATAGTTAAAATCAGGCAGGTGGTTTAAGTAAACAAAAGAATAAAACGTAAGTGCCATTACGTTAACACTCTTTTGGGTGCATCAAGGAAATCGCACAGTACATACAACTAAGCGTGTTCTTTAACACACTGTTGGCTGCAGCAAGGAAATACAGACACCTAAACGTGTTCTTCATTTTGTTTTAGTAACTCGCAATTTGTCACCAAGTGAAGCACAAACTCAAGCTCTCCAAACAGGCCATGCAAGGGAGAGAAGCCAAACTTGCGTGAAGCTGACCTTTTCTAAACTGTAAACTCATCTTTTGGGCCTCCAGGTAGATGGAATTGGAAACATCATGGGAAAGGCCCTTTTTCAGCTCCCATTCATGGAGTTTTCGTGCAAACTCTGACGTCACCTTATACTCTGTGGTAATTGTGAATACCGAAACTAAAATCTGATTTCGAGTCTAAAAGTGTACGCAAAAATTCGGCTCAATAGGTTAGAACATTGTCATGTAAGTGATACCGAAACTGAAATCGATGAAGATGATATAAATTTTATTGAAACAGAATTAAAATCCTAACTTAAATAACATGAGAAAATACGTTTTACACTAGATCAGCAAGTCAATAAGGAGACAAGATTGATTTTTAACCTCAGAATAAATAAACACTCTCATCACTGCTGACGATCTGTACGCTCTTTATAAAAAAAGCGTGAGATATTTATTTCGTTTTAAAGGAATTTCAATGTTGTTGATTTAACTAAAATGTGAGGTGAAAGGGTTGACGCTTATAATAATTAATACAATTCATGAGGTCCATAAAATTTAACGGTAAAGTTGCATTGGGGATGGTAGGAATAATTGGAGGTGTTGAAAGTCACTCAACAGGAATTCATATCGGAAATTTACGCATCATCGCCACCAGTATTCAGAGGATTATTTCTAATTCAAAATAACGATCAAAATTAACCAAGTTTTTTGTCTGTTTTTTCCCCTTCTCGGGAACAAGCTGCTGCAACAAGCCATTCAAATCAACAATGCGCAATCTTTCAGCACGTCTGACAAAATATCCAATCAAAATCTGACTTCTTATCGCCTCCAACCAAAAAATCTCCCTGTTCCTGTGGCCAATTGTTTTCATGAATGTAACACGAAACCCTGAAACCCTCGCTTGGATATCAGCTATTTCTGAGATGGACAATGTAAAATAATCTAAATCATAATCTTGTGTTTGTACAAATCACAACAGTTTTTGGTGGGGTTATTGTCAAGTTAGTTAATGCTTCACTTCCCGGTGTCTTAAATTGGTCGGCCACTTTGTATAATTGACAGCTGCCTGTGTGTTTTAATTAATCACATAACAGCGAGGATTTATTTCGCTCATTACTATTTTTACACATTTTTATTTTCGCGTTTTGTTTGTTTGTTAATCCATATTCAAACATTGCTCCCAATGAATTTTGTTAATAACTTGGATAGGAGATTTATTCTTGTCAAAGACCGTTTTATTAAAGTGGCACAAAAAACGTAACAAATATTAAATTAATTTACATTTCATAGCTTTTAAGCTAACAGTAAATAAAATGTTTGATAGGAGTAAATAAAATAATAGGTAGGGAGTAAATAAAATAATAGGTAGGAGTAAATAAAATAATAGGTAGGAGTAAATACAATGTTTGGTAGAAGTAAATAAAAGGTTTGGAAGAAGGGGCTAAACTCTTTCGTAAACTGGATGAGCTAATCTGGCTCAAAGCTGTCACACATCCCGGGGGGGGGGTATTTTCAACATATCAAACCTCATCTACTGACCCAGTGAGAAAATCTCATCTACTGACCCAGTGAGAAAATCTCATCTACTGACCCAGTGAGAAAATCTCATCTACTGACCCAGTGAGAAAATCTCATGTACTGACCCAGTGACAAAATCTCATCTACTGACCCAGTGAGAAAATCTCATCTACTGACCCAGCGAGAAACAACTTCATCTACTGAACAAGTGAGAAAATCTCATCTACTGACCCAGTGAGAAAATCTCATCTACTGACCCAGTGAGAAAAAACTTCATCTACTGACCCAGTGAGAAAATCTCATCTACTGACCTAGTGAGAAAAAACTTCATCTACTTACCCAGTGAGAAAAAACTTCATCTACTGACCCAGTGAGAAAGAACTTCATCTAATGACCCCGTGAGAAAATCTCATCAACTGACCCAGTGAGAAAATCTCATCTACTGACCCAGTGAGAAAATCTCATCTACTGACCCAGTGAGAAAATCTCATCTACTGACCCAGTGAGAAAAAACTTCATCTACTGACCCAGTGAGAAAATCTCATCTAATGACCCAGTGAGAAAATCTCATCTACTGACCCAGTGAGAAAATCTCATCTAGTGACCCAGTGAGAAAATCTCATCTACTGACCCAGTGAGAAAAAAACTTCATCTACTGACCCAGTGAGAAAATCTCATCTACTGACCCATTGAGAAAAAACTTCATCTATTGACCCAGTGAGAAAAAACTTCATCTACTGACCCAGTGAGAAAATCTCATCTACTGACCCAGTGAGAAAAAACTTCATCTACTGACCCAGTGAGAAAATCTCATCTACTGACCCATTGAGAAAAAACTTCATCTACTGACCCAGTGAGAAAATCTCATCTACTGACCCAGTAAGAATGTATCTTTTAGATTTCTAGGAGTGGCTGCCATTATAAAAAAGAAAACTATAAATATAAAACTATATAATTTGCAATTGTCACGCAAGTCAGTCAGTCTGTCCTGACGCTACTATTTTTAGAAAGCAGGGAAAACCAAATTACTGCACCAAAGCATCAAAAGGTGTGCAAATTAAATATGCCTGTAAAAAAATATTATATGACGTCATCGTTTTCGCTAATATTTAAATTTTGGAAAAGGGATCAATGTAAAAATAGTATTTGATGATGGTTAATTATTAATAAAAAAACAAAGGGGGCGCCGTAGTCACCCTGCAACCCCTATTATAAAAATTAAATACTTTGTGTACATTTCAGAAAGTTTAATATTTCGTATTTATCAAACAAGGACAAGTTATTTGGGCTTTTGATAAAGGTCGGCGCCATAGGCGCCCTATAAAAAGTGCATTTTTTTATAAAATAAATAGATTTCAGCTGAAAACTTCCGTCATTTTTGACGGGTGTACGCTAGTATTTAATAACTTATATTTCCATAATATTCTCATTAGCATTAAGTATGTTACAAACTATAGAGCATATATATATATATATATATATAATATATGAAATATAATTACCAGCCAACGGGCTTAGAACAGGGTTTTTGAAACAGGAATCTCCTTCCGATTGGCTGAGGCGTCCTTTCAATTTTTCAAGCTTGGCTTCTCTTTCTAAAGCACGGAGTCGCTCTTTCTCTATCCTCATTTTCTCTTTCTCTAGCTTGACTTGCTCTCTCTCCACCTAAAGAAAAATCAAATATTCCTCATTATTTTAGTTATTATTTTGTCACAGGAAGCTTTTCGATAGCATCAGAGGAATGAAAACGTTGTTAAGTTGTCAATGGCGCACGTTCCTAATTCAATAACTGTGCTGTTTGTTTTATGTTGTGACAAGTTAAATAAAATTTTAAAAACGGAAAAATAACAGACTTACAAAAATGTTAGAATATTGCCACGTGATCCACTTATTTTTTTAAAATGATTTTCATTTTAATTATAATTTTCCCCCCTACCCAACCCTCATATAATAATTTAAACCCATTGTCATTTATCGCCAACATAATGGTAATCGATACTGTATTTGATCGCCAACACAGATATTCGTTATTGTAATTTATTGAACAAAGATCGGGTATCAATAGAGAGCCACGACCAGAATACGCACATAAAAAAAGATTAATTAAACAACCCGTAAAAACAAAGTTTTGACTATAAATCCCTTATATATAAGACATAACTAAAAGTATTGATTATGTTCAATTTAATACCTTCCACGCGACAGACTAGCATAAACATTTATAGATCGGGAAAATATTATAAAAGTATGTTCAATATAATATGCACCACATCGTGTCCGCACCGCGCGACAGGAAAATATTAAAAAAGTATGTTCAATTTAATACGCACCGCGAGACTGTCTAGCAGCCTAGCACAAACATTTACATGCTGCATAGAGATACATAGAGATAATCTAAAAAATAATTAATTTAATTACGGTACTCTCGATCGATCTAAAATTTTGATACAATGCATTGTTAGGTGACAAAAGTCTATGCACGATATTTCAGCTCGATAGGAACACGGGAAGTGGGTCATTTTTACTACGTTTTTATTAACTCGCTTTCGTTGGGCATTGTTTGTTGGTTTGTCCAAGATTTTTTCAAATCTGCCAACGTAAAATTGAACCACTTCTGATGGTCCTAGAGATCTGAAAATTTTACCACAGATAGATCTTGGATGACAATGCATTGTATCAAATGCCAAAGCCAGGGGCCCCCAATGATTAAAGAATCCACACAATTATTATATTGTATAATAAAGGTGGGTAATTGTTTGAATGAAACCCTGAAAAAATCATAAATAAATTAATAAAATCTCATCTGTTTGTCACAAGACAATGTTGAAGACTGTGAAATAACAGAAATAACAGAATTCGTCATCTTTTGTAATAGTATATAAAAACTATGCAGGAAAGAGAAAACCTAGCTAAGGGAAAAAAATTCTATTTCTAATTGGGTTGTATAAATTGCGAATATGAAACTTTGTCAAAAAAGTTCTTATAAGGATAGTAAGTGTTATACAAATTCTTTGTATTCGTAGCCTTGCATTCCGTAGCAAGAAGGAACTGCTAGGTTCACAGAGCAATGGTAACTACCTTGGAATACTGGAACTACTGAGTCAGTTTGACACATTTCTTGCTGAACATGTCTGCCAACATGGAAACTAAAGGACGTGGAAACACGTCTTATATTTCCTCAGCTATCTGTGAAGAGTTAACTGAACACATGATAGTATTGTCTGTTATTGTTGCTGAAAGAAAATCTGCAAAGTACTTCTCGATATCTGTAGACTCCACGCCAGATATTATTCATGTGGACCAATTAACATTGATCATCCAATATGTTGCACAATCTGGCCATGTTGAACGATTCATCAAGTTCATACCAATGTCTTTCCATACTGGATCAGAAATTGACCAAATTATTCTTAATTTTTTGGAAGAAAATGACATTCAGATTTCCGATTGCCTTGGACAGTCATACGACAATGCTGCAAATATGAGTGGGAAGTATAACGGAGCCCAGGCTATCCTTCGTGAGAAGTGCAGTGTTGATAATGTGCTGTGCAAATTCATTCCCTTAATTTGGTTGGGCAAAAGTGCAGCAGAGGGTTGTCCTGCTGCAGCCAGATCTTTTTGCCTTCTGCAGAATCTTTATACTTGGCTTGTTGCATCTACTCATCGTTGGTAGGTACTTCAAAAACACCTGAAAGGATTACCTGTTAACAAAGCCTTGTCTGACACACGATGGTCAGCCCGACATGATGCAGTAAGGTCTGTTAATAAATGATACCATGAGAATATTGCAGCTCTAAAAGAATTTGCAACTGACAAATATCAGCCACGTGACAGTCGACTTGAGGCAGAAGGATTTCAGAAGGAATTTGAGCAACTGGAAGTCACTATTTTACTTGCAATTCGGGACACAATTTTACAAAGATTTCAGAAATCGATTTTTCCCTTCAAGAGCCGAGAATATCTGAATTCAGCCATGCATTTGAAGTCTCTCATTGGGTTTGTTAAAAGACAGCTTTCTTAATTTGATTCCTATGAAGAAAAATGAAAGGACAAGTCTGTGGAGAAAGAGTAAAACAATCTCCAATACGATCAAAAAAGAGAAAGTGTCCGTGTGATGAAGGGCCATCAGCCGAAACAATATTTTCCCCGAAACAATATTTTCCCCGAAACAAAAATTAAAGTCTGTGGTATTTTTTGCAATCATTTACAAACATTATTGAGCCCTACAACATCAATAAGACGCATATAATGACATCTATGAGAAATTTGGCATTCTCATAAAGCTATCTGAGCTCAGCAATGTTAATGTTAGAATATTCAAGTGATTTCGAAGACTGCTTTCCTTCAAAATGAGTCCAATTTTCAGAATTCTTCAAAAACGTTATTGTCCAGCCCAAGGCTCGGGGTCATGAACAGGAAGTAGCACAATGAGAAACTCAACACATGCACAGAGCTAAAAATGTTGCTGTTTTTGAATGGGCAACATTTTACACAGTCCTTTACAAATGTACACATCGCACTTCAGATCTATCTCTCAATGATGACATCAAACCGCAGCGGAGAGCGATCATTTTAAAGTTTAAAAGAATAAAAAATGAATTTAGAAGTTGCACGGGACAACAAAGACTGAGTCTGCTCTCTCTAATGAGCATTGAAAGGGATATTGTAAGCTCACTTAGCTTTACTGACTTGATTGATAACTTTGCCGTGAGAAAAGTTCGCCAAAAGAAAGTTATAGATTGAAATAAATAATAATAAATATTTTAATGAGTTTTGGATTCATGTAACTTTATATAGATTAAATTGACGTGTATTTATTTTTTTTCCTTATTACACTCTGCCTTATAAGATACAGTATTACATTAGCAGTTAGCAATAATTTTATTTAAATGGACGCTGGCTGGACCGGACCGGGCCCCTGGTTGAATTGCAGCCAGTCGTAATCCGCCCCTGATTCAAGGCTTCTCAGAACCAATGAGATGGACATCATATATTTGGGCATTTAAAAGGTTATGCAAATCACGTTATCTCGCGTGACTTTACTTATTGTTAGTTTTTTTCTTCTTCCGTGCTTGTGGTTTATGTAAACAAAGATTTTAAAAGATTTTTTATGGAAACAAAGGGACGAAATAACAGGACTGTAAAGTCCTGGGTTCAAATAGTCGGAGATGAAAGATTGTAATTTAAAATGAATGGCAAAAAGAAAATGAGTATTGATCATCAATATACATAATTCCCGTTGTCTGTATGTATGTATGTATGTATGGAATAATGCTGTTAATTGGCGCTGCGATCGATTTTGTATAAAAATATTATATGACGTCATTGTTTTATGCTTATATTTAAATTTTTTGAAAAGGGAACGATGTAAAAATAGGAATTGAGGATTTATAATTATTATGAAATACTTTGTGTACATTTCAGCAAGTTTAATATTTCGTATTTATCAAACAAAGGTAAGTTACTTATGTTAATTATGTATATTGACTCCCATCGTCTGTATGGATGTAAGGGCTGTTAGGTGGCGCTGCGATCGATTTTGTATAAAAATATCATATGACGTCATTGTTTTAGCTTATATTTTAATTTTTGAAAAGGGAACGATGTAAAAATAGGATTTGAGGATTTATAATTATTATGAAATACTTTGTGTACATTTCAGCAAGTTTATTATTTCGTATTTATCAAACACGGATAAGTTACTTATGTTAATTATGTTTATTGATTTCCGTTGTCTGTATAACACGGTGAACGTCGGTTAATAAACGGGAGGCGGGTAACAACAACCTCAGTGTGCATGTCTTTACGTTTACTCGCTTTTTTTATTTACTTATTGCTGCTTTTTGTGTCTTTACTCTCACCCCCGCCCCCAACCGTTCTTTGCACTGACTATGATGAGCAAGTCTGTGGCGTATGCTATGCCACGGGTCTCTCCAGAGTTCCTTCTTTTCATTCACTCACAGTTTTGTGCCCAAACCCACGCCATTTTGACATATGTGTCTTTCAGGAAGTCTTCACCCGTCACTAAATCATTAGCGGCGTATGCTACGCCGCGGGTCAGCAAGTATAATAATAAATATTCTACAGTACCTTGATGTTGTTTAGGTCTAAGAGAAAATGACTTCTTTCTTTCGTTTTGTAACAGTTACAACAGTAAAAAAATAAGTTTAATTCTTTGGGGATTAAAAAGCTACAGACAAGGAAAAAGCTCAGAAAAAAGGGAAAATGTTTTAGAAGGAAAGCTCAAATGGACCAAAGCTGTCACCAAAATGTGCAGACAATGTGTCTAGCAACGTGTCATATTTTCTATTCTCCGTCCAGGAATCAGAGCGTTGTGAATAATTTTCATTTATATCTGTATAAAGTTCTTCTTTGATGATGTTAATTTAGTGAGTCATTGAAAATTTAAGTCTTTAAAACTAACCGACTTTGGCTACCGTTGTAGATGATGTAAGCGATATCCTGACTAGAACTAAATCATCCATGCCAAGAACATAAAGATGATATCCTGACTAGAGCTAAATCATCTATTCCAAGAACAGAACGATGATATCCTGACTAGAGCTAAATAATCTATTCCAAGAACAGAACGATGATATCCTTACTAGAGCTAAATCATCTATTCCAAGAACAGAACGATGATATCCTGACTAGAGCTAAATCATCTATTCCAAGAACAGAACGATGATATCCTGACTAGAGCTAAATAATCTATTCCAAGAACAGAACGATGATATCCTGACTAGAGCTAAATCATCTATTCCAAGAACAGAACGATGATATCCTGACTAGAGCTAAATAATCTATTCCAAGAACAGAACGATGATATCCTGACTAGAGCTAAATCATCTATTCCAAGAACAGAACGATGATATCCTGACTAGAGCTAAATCATCTATTCCAAGAACAGAGCACTCGTATGTCACCCCAAGGGAGGCTACCATTTTGCGTGAAAAAATATTCCGAAATGTAGGGTAAACATACTAGAGTTTATTCTTTTCTATTACAAAAAATTTCTTTTTTTTAACTTGTCTCAGCTTAAATAAATAAATAAGTTTGAATTTAAAAGTACATGTAGACCAAAAATTATATACATTAAATTACCCCATTGTAACTAAACACGTAAGATATTCGAAATCCTGCATTTTTAGACATGGCTCAAGCGACTCTCTAATGAGATAATTACATACCGCATTTGGCGTATTTAAGGATGTTTAGAATTTAAATAAGTCATATTGAATCCATGACGACTTAGCATGACTTAATGACCCTGAGTCACTTAGCTCTGACTCAGAGCTTGGCTTCAGTGAAAATGGCTTAGCGTCAATTAGAATGACAACGTGATTCAAGCATGACTTATCACGACTTAGCACAAATGTAATGACTTAGCTTCAACGAAGCATTCATTAGCGACTTAGCTTTACTTAGGGCATACAGCTGAAAAATTACCCAAAAAGAAACTCAAACAATCTGATCGTCCATCAAAGAACATCAAAAGTCCACCAAAGAACATCAAAAGTCCACCAAAGAACATCAAAAGTCCACCAAAGAACATCAAAAGTCCACCAAAGAACATCAAAAGTCCAACAACTGAACAAATGGTTTGCTGAGTCTCAGGTATATTAACGCCCCCCCCCCAAACATCTGATGGGATTCTATAAATCACCACAGCCCTAGACGTTACCCAACCTTACTAATCAAAGAAAGTCTTTTTTGCTTCGAATTCTCACAGCGTCTTACTGTTTCATATGGCGAGGTGTTGGGGGTGGGAGGGGGGGGGCGTGAGGCCGTGTTTACTTCTACCTTCTCAGATGATCTTATTGATACCCTTCCCTTCCTCCATACAACCTTGATAAATCTCAGACTCACCCGTTTCCATTCCTCTACTCTAGAGACCAAACTCATTGTATCCCTTCATTTGTGGACCGTTCCTGTTGTGAGCCCCACATCCCCGTAATTATCATCCATAGTTACCTTCTGCATGTCTCGCTCCCTTTGACGTTCCCATTTTTCTTTCTCCTTCTCTTCTCGCGATCGTTTGCTCTTCTGCCTGTCATCTTTCCTGCTCTTGCTCATTTTTCTTTCCATTTCTGGACTCGTGTCCCTGGCGGAGGCCGGACTACTTTTGTACTTCAGTCGTTCCCATTCCTTGAGTGACGTGAAGGAAAGTTAAAAGACAAGAGTAACTGCCTAGGAGAATAGTTTTATGTGTCATTGTTTCATCCCACACATCCAAGGGATAGCTTTCACTTACGCAGAGTAGCATATACATACCCATACAAGTCTATTCATGGCATACATAGTCTATACATGCACTGAGTAGCTCAATCTTACACGGAGTGACCAATTTATACACATAGCAGCCTAGACATTCTATACATACATTCACGCATATCAATTCAAATGAAATAATCTTACGAAACTCGAATGAAACTGTAATACTCCCATAAATTGTGGGAGCATAAGTGACAATGTGTAAATGTAATTGTTATGATAACTTTTAAATGACGTGTTTTGTCCTGTAACATGTGTTTGAGATAATGCTTACAGTGGCTTAGACATAATTTTTGTTATTAATTACCAATAAGGGGCGTATTTAGGAGAGGGGATCTTGTGTTTTGGACAATACACATTGTGCTGACAGAGTAAAACGTTGACTTTGGAAGAACAAAACTTGTTTCAATATTGTGCTGGAAATGAAACAAAAATCTTCTCTAGTCATCTGAAAAAAAAACAACCGTAGGGATTTATTGAAGTATAATATTAAGAGGCACATCCCCATATTTCAGCCGTCAGCTCTTTATGGAGGAGTAAAATGAAGGGATTTCTCAAAGGGCAACTAGATCATGCTCCATTTTGAACACATAATCGTACACATACAACACACCTGACAGCCTCACATACAACACACATGACAGCCTCACATACAACACACATGACAGCCTCACATACAACACACATGACAGCCTCACATACAACACACATGACATCCTCACATACAACACACATGGCAGCCTCACATACAACACACATGACATCCTCACATACAACACACATGGCAGCCTCACATACAACAAGCGCAAATGCTACATTACTTGAATGGCACTAGACAAACATAATCATACAACCATCTACACTGAAGGGTCATTTAACACACATATTTATATGGCACACACACCGTACATGTATAACAAACACAATACACAGAGAGCATAGCACACATGAGAGACAACACAAGTGTCACAGATAAGAGACAACACAAGTGTCACAGATAAGAGACAACACATGTGTTACAGATAAAAGGCAACACAAGTTTCACAGATAAGAGACAACACATGTGTCACAGATAAGAGACAACACATGTGTCACAGATAAGAGACAACACAAGTGTCACAGATAAGAGACAACACAAGTGTCATAGATAAGAGACAACACAAGTGTCACAGATAAGAGACAACACAAGTGTCACAGATAAGAGACAACACAAGTGTCACAGATAAGAGACAACACAAGTGTCACAGATAAGAGACAACACACATGTGTGGCGTGGCACACAGACCCAATGACTCAACACAACGCAAATGAAATCCCACCATCCAACAAGTTTACATCTTGAGATAAGATCTTTTCTTTTCAGCACTTTTGGCACGCGCTCTCCACTGCCAGCATGAACTTATTAATTCCATATCGTCTGCATTCACCATTTCTAATCTCCTGGTCTCTCAACAAGTCTGATCGTAAGCCACTTCTACATCTCTGATATTTCCCCATAGTCACCTGCCCCTCTATTCTAGTCCGATGTTCTGATTTCAACAGTATGACAAGATTTATTAGATAACAAAAAAATATATATATATATAAACCAAGGAAAAAATTGAAGGCACCCAGAATATATTGAAATATGCCGTCCATAAAAATAGATAAGGCGAGGTTAAGGTGACCTGAGCTAAAAATAGATAGAAATATCTACCTGCATCTTTCTGGAGAAGCTCTCCGTCATGCGTCGCTGTATCTCCTCAACATTGATGGTCGGGGCCCCCAGTACTTCCATTGATGTGTTAGACTCCTCGGGTGTGTCGGATGTACTGTCGGGCACTGGGCATAGATGGGATAACAGTTGTTACAGAGATTGTGGCTGCACATTGTAACACATTCACTACGTCAGTGTATACACTCAAACAACAACACTAGAGTACACATCAGCATAATAACCACACACTCGACAACAACAATTCCTAACCACATAGAATTCATGTACACTATCGGGAAATGATGGGGGAAAATGATTTATTCAACTGTTTTACATCATCAAATTATTATGTTTTCCAGCACGTTTTATAAACTTGTTTTCTTGTCTGCACAACTGTCTTTGTAAAATCTGGGAATTGAATTTTTATCCACTTCCTGTTATAAAATTTTGCTTTACATTTGTACACCCGCATGCGTACTGTGATGATATGTGTACACTTACTGGTGTACTTTGACAATATTTGTTATTGACAAAAAAGAATTGTTATTTTTTTAAAGGCCGGGATCATTGGGGTTTAAACCGCTTCCTTTTCCGTTAAGTTCACAGTCGCATATCACTCTACCCGTGAGACAAAGTCTCATCCAATTTACTGTTGAAACTCATCATTAGGCTTCCAGAAAGTCTTGATAGTTACAGACTTGCAAGTTCCTTTTACATACCAAACTTTAAAAAAAAAGGCGCCCCACATTTTATTAACACGATAACACACCATTCCCAAACACTGCACTCCGGCTGGATGACGTATATGACTTACTGATTTTTAAAATAATTTAAAGCCGTGGTCTGTGCAAAATGAAATAATAATAAAATAAAGATAACATACATATATGAATCATCCTTCATCTTATAAACATTTCATAATACATTGTCATTGGTAAGACCATATTAGAGTTAAAATATTATGCATACAATATTCATGTAATTTGTTAAAGATGATATGGGATTGCAGTGCTTGGACAGCTGCGAGGAAGTCTGCGAGATGTCTTTGAAGTTATATGACGGCGTCAAGGCAAATATACAAAGTATTTTCCAATGGAGCTTAAAATATTATCATCGCAAGAGCGTCTAACTAATGTCCAGTCACAAAGTCCTCTTTGGATGGTCTTGTTAGCTGGTCACGTCAGGTGGTCACGTGTAATGGTTTCAAAGCTAACAATACTTAAATTCGTTTGGAGTTTTAACTGTAGTAATATATGGAAAGCTGGATAGCGGCTGGATAGCGAATTCAATAGTGCACTCGCCTCACAAGCTGAGGGGCGTGGGATCGAGCCCATGTTAAAGCCACAATGAAAATGTTTATGAATGACTATCGCTAAAAAGTCCTCCGCTGACCTGGAGAGGAGATGGGCGCCGCCAAGGTCTACTAAGCCCCGAGAAAGTTCTAATGGAAACATTAGAAACCCCTACTACCACGAGGTTATGGGACACAATATATATATATGATGAAATATGAAATATGGCTTCGACTCACTCTCTGCTGTTGAGTTTAAAATAGAGCCTTCTGTTGCTGATAGTTTATGATATAAAAAGCATTTAGTTTAAGACCATTGAAAACCCTGCATCCTTGTATGTGTGGACCAATATAAAGAACTCTATCGCAGTTTCTTCAATGCACTGTTATGAGTTTAAGAGAAAGCGGAAGTGAATCTCAAGAAGGTTGTAATCTGACGTGGCCACATCTGACCGTAGCAGACGACATCACGTTGTGCGCAAGGCTTTATTCGGCCTCGTCCAAGATTGATCGCACCAAGCCTAATGGTGGACCTCGGCGGTTGTCACCCCTTGATTACGATTCTGTCAACGACCCTCACAAAGATGCTCCCATCCGCCCGGTGATAAGCGGTTCTCAGAATGATGTTGCAACACACCCGGTGATAAGCAGTGCCCAAAAAGGAACATTGGCAATAGGACAATGTCAAATACTCGCCATGTATTTTTTTGGGGTAGAACCTGCGTTTGTACTTTGAAGCGGAGGAAAAGATCAGATACAGACGTAATAACATAAATCACAGGTATTAGCTGCACGAGTTGACACAACGTGCAAACACACGATTTCCTTAATAATATGAAATAAAAAATATTTGCAACTTTTTAAAAACATAACAACCATCCTTGTATAATGTTTCGTTTGATGACCTGTCAAATATTTTATGATGGATTTCCGAGGATTTGGTTTGTATAAACAAGTTACAAATGTTTACATCAACAGTTTCAGGGATTTCTATTGGGCTAGTGGCGTAGCTAAGGCGAGCCATCTGGGCAGGACCCCCCCCCCATTTATTTCTTACTCAAAAGTATTGAGTTTTTCTTAAGTACCCTTTAATCACAAAACACTTTAATCAAAACACAACCTATAATCGGAAGACACACTATAATCACAAGACACATTATAATCACAAGACACACTATAATCACAAGACACACTATAATCACAAGACAAACTATAATCACAAGACACACTATAATCACAAGACACACTATAATCACAAGACACACTATAATCACAAGAAAACTATAATCACAAGACACACTATAATCACAAGACAAACTATAATCACAAGACACATTATAATCACAAGACACACTATAATCACAAGACACACTATAATCACAAGACAAACTATAATCACAAGACACACTATAATCACAAGACACACTATAATCACAAGACACACTATAATCACAAGAAAACTATAATCACAAGACACACTATAATCACAAGACAAACTATAATCACAAGACAGACTATAATCACAAGACAAACTATAATCACAAGACACACTATAATCACAAGACACACTATAATCACAAGACAAACTATAATCACAAGACAAACTTTTGTCACAAGACAAACTTAAATCGCAAAAAACCTTATGTCAAGACACATTTTAATCACAAGACACACTAATAAAAGTACCTTTAAATTTTAAGACGCCTGTAATCTTAAGATACCCTTTAATCTTTCGTAATGTAGTCCAGACCATATGCAATTACCGTTTGTCCATTTGATAGAGAAAAGAACGTTCCGGAATGTACAAAAATAAGTACAAACTAGAGCATAAGACGCGATACACTACACTCACGTTTTCTAATTAAATCTGAATTTAAAGAAACGAACGTATTGGCTTGTTAGTAATAGGCTCATTAAGATAATTGATTACAGAAATACTTTGTGGTTCGTTAAAAACTTATTTAATTTAATGTTTGTTTATTTTAGTGATAAAATGAACGGTGCATCTGGGCTTGTTTTCGTTTAAATTTAAAGACAAGTCGGAATGTCTTGTTTACCTAGAAAGTCTCAGCCCAATATTATTTATATCTCGTTTCATTCAATTTTATAGCTTCTACTTTTTCCTTTAAAATTATTATTAACTTCAAATTTCCACCTTTTTTTCCCTTCCTCCATGATGTATTGAATCACTGTGAAAGACGCATAATTTCACAACATAGATTCGGTTTAAATAACATGAACACATATTTCATTTATTAGTAAAAGGTTACAGCAGCTATATTCCTACCTTTGCCTCTAAGGTCTCGCAGGTCGATGGTTCTCACGTTAAAATCTTGAGATGTACTTGACACCTCTAAACTGCCAATATCACTCTCATCCATTGAGGCTGTAACAAAGTCAAGATAGTGGAATGAGAAAAGTTCAAGCAACGTCGTATGTATGAAGGAAAATGAAAGAGACACAGTAGTAGAACACGAAGTATATTAGCAGAGACACATTAGTAGAACACGAAGTATATTAGCAGAGACACAGTAGTAGAGCACGAAGTATATTAGCAGAGACACAGTAGTAGAACACGAAGTATATTAGCAGAGACACAGTAGTAGAGCACGAAGTATATTAGCAGAGACACAGTAGTAGAACACGAAGTATATTAGCAGAGACACAGTAGTAGAACACGAAGTATATTAGCAGAGACACAGTAGTAGAACACGAAGTATATTAGCAGAGACACAGTAGTAGAACACGAAGTATATTAGCAGAGACACAGTAGTAGAACACGAAGTATATTAGCAGAGACACAGTAGTAGAACACGAAGTATATTAGCAGAGACACAATAGTAGCTCACCAAGTATATTAGCAGAGACACAGTAGTAGAACACGAAGTATATTAGCAGAGACACAGTAGTAGAACACGAAGTATATTAGCAGAGACACAGTAGTAGAACAAGAAGTATATTAGCAGAGACACAATAGTAGCTCACCAAGTATATTAGCAGAGACACAGTAGTAGAACACGAAGTATATTAGCAGAGACACAGTAGTAGAACACGAAGTATATTAGCAGAGACACAGTAGTAGAACACGAAGTATATTAGCAGAGACACAATAGTAGCTCACCAAGTATATTAGCAGAGACACAGTAGTAGAACAAGAAGTATATTAGCAGAGACACAATAGTAGCTCACCAAGTATATTAGCAGAGACACAGTAGTAGAACAAAAAGTATATTAGCAGAGACACAGTAGTAAAACACCAAGTATATTAGCAGAGACACAGTAGTAGAACACGAAGTATATTAGCACAGACACAGTAGTAGAACACCAGGTATATTAGCAGAGACACAGTAGTAGAACACGAAGTATTTAAGAAGTGCTACAACCTTAAACACTGGTTATTGTAAGAGTGGTAATCCCGAAAAAGTAAAGTATAATATCAATTTAGCACTTATAAACACATGGTATTTTAGAAATGATACAGTCGTGAAGACAATGCAAATTCGTGGATATCTTTCTAAAGATGAATTTGTTGTGTTACAGTCGGGCCCCAAGCACCAGGCAAATCTTTGTTAGCAAATAACTCTTTAGAAACATCAGAAGTAACATCAGAAATAATGGATAACAAATGATAGTACGAGGTCCGGCCATGTAGAGAAAGAATTGGAGCGAGTGTGGAAGAAAATACAAGAACGTAATGCATAAATGTCAGTAGGAGATTAAAATAAAGGAGCCAAAGAAAAGTACATTTCGGATATTAATTTGAAAGAATCAATATACATAATTCCCGTTGTCTGTATGGTTGTAATGCAATGTAATGCTGTTAGGTGGCGCTGCGATATGGATGTAATGCTGTTAGGTGGCGCTGCGATCGATTTTGTTTTATAGTGCTGCACCAAAAATAACACTTTTCGAACGTTCAGCATAAAATTGTTTAATATGATAATAGATGAATACCAAATAAAAATAAATAAAATAAACGAAAGTTCTGTATTACGTTATTTTTAAATCTGACGTGTATTTATTTTGAAAACTTCCTTCGTTTTTGACGGGTGATACGCTAGTTTATAAATATAAAATCCCAAGTCACTCACTCACACTGTCTCCGAAACGCCGAGGGACATAGTACAACAGTCCATAGCAGTTAAAAAAAGAAAGGTGTCATTTTGGTTTCGAGATTAACAGAGCGTGTGGTGTTTCTCGCCGTAAAATATTATATGACGTCAATTACCCAAACAATTATAAAATACTTTGTGTACATTTCAAGAAGTTTAATATTTCGTATTTATCAAACAAGGATAAGTTACTTGGGCTTTTGAAAAAAGTGTTCACCGTAGACGCCCTACAACCCCTAGTAAGCGATAGATTTAATTAAATGCTGTCATTGTCAAGTGTGAATCACGGGATTGAGAGGAGAGAAAAAGATCACGTGACGGATGCAGTTAGGAGGTTCGAGAGAGGAAGATGGCTGAATGTATTAGTATGTGTCTCCACTAGGGCTGTCAATATTGTTGAAAAATGCTGCCCGGGTACCCGTCCAAATTTCGAACGGGTACCCGGGTTACCCGATCGAAATATCACATAATTTTCCACGTCATGACAGCTATACAATGCTACCTAGCCACCTTCCATGCACCTCATTTCATACAGTAGCCAAACGGCCGACGTCTTAGGGGCCGTACATAAATGACGTCAAGCGATTTTGGCCGATTTTTACCCCCCTCCCCCCCCCCGTCACAGGTTGTCACAAAAAGTTAGAGCCCCCTCCAATATGACGTCACAAAGCTTTGCGGGCCCCCCCCCCATAAAAGCCGTACTTCCTTTTTGAAAATGAGCATGTTTCAAATAAGTTAATTGCCATTTAAGTTTGTATTTAATGTGAAGTTGAACTCTTAAAATCGGTAAACGCTTAAATTCATTTAAAACGTCATTAAATAAATTGTAAGCAATCAAACATTTCATTGGAACTTTTATTTAAAGTTGAGCATTTTGATGTGACGTCACATTTTTTCTTAAACACATCCCTCCCCCTCGTCACAAATGTGTGACCCCCTCCTCCCCTAGGTGCATAACGTCATTTATGAACGGGCCCTTATCCATCTTACACTGTTAGTAACTAATTTATTGACTTGAAAATCTTACAAATTTTGGTGTATTATTAAAATCCCGTTGACAGATAGTTCTACTTAGACGTATTTCACCGCATATATTTGAAACAAAAAATTTCATTTCATACATGTAAATTGTTTCGCGAGCCGTAAATTAAACACAAAAAAAAGCCGCATGCCAGCCGAAGTTTGGTTAATATAGACATTGAAGCCACATTTTCACGGGTACCCGGGCGGAATTTTACTACCCGGGTAATCTCACGGCAACGGGTACCCGGGTCCCGGGTACCCATTGACAGGCCTAGTCTCCACCATGTGAAACTTGAAATTTATTCTTGTATATAATGATTTGTGTAAGCATCGGATATTTCATTATTAAAGTTCATTTTATAAACATTAAGTGTTTCAAGGAATCATTATACGAGAGATGTTGTTATTTGATAACGCCTACATACACACAAGTAAACAGATGTGTGACAGTCATCAAAGTAAAAAAAAAGAAGAAAGACCAAAAAAAAAGAAATCGAAATTAGGCAGATAAACATTTCACAAATGAAAAAATTGTCTGGCATTGTACCAGAATAGTTGACCCGGCATTGTTATTGACGGAAGTGGGTTCTCCAAAACTGAAAGGTATGCTGGTCAAACGATTAATGGAAATGAACTTATCATTGACACAATTTCAACTAAAATTAAAATATTAAACATTCGCACATAAAAAGTCTCTGAATTATTATTTGAAAATACAACATTCAAAGATGTTTTGTTTCTACTCTCACAATTAATTAAAGTTAAGAAGTTTAGCTGAGATCTGCAGACCTTCGTGATCTCGGCAGATTGTTAGGGGTGTACAGAGACGTGACGTTAGGGGTGTACAGAGACGTGATGTTAGGGTGTACAGAGACGTGACGTTAGGGGTGTACAGAGACGTGATGTTAGGGGTGTACAAAGACGTGATGTTAGGGGTGTACAGAGACGTGACGTTAGGGGTGTACAGAGACGTGATGTTAGGGGTGTACAGAGACGTGACGTTAGGGGTGTACAGAGACGTGATGTTAGGGGTGTACAGAGACGTGACGTTAGGGGTGTACAGAGACGTGACGTTAGGGGTGTACAGAGACGTGACGTTAGGGGTGTACAGAGACGTGACGTTAGGGGTGTACAGAGACATAACGTTAGGGGTGTACAGAGACGTGACGTTAGGGGTGTACAGAGACGTGACGTTAGGGGTGTACAGAGACATAACGTTAGGGGTGTACAGAGACGTGACGTTAGGGGTGTACAGAGACGTGATGTTAGGGGTGTACAGAGACGTGACCTTGAATCTGAGAACAGAAGGTCGATAAAACGCTGCGATTGTTTACTTATCCATCTCTCAGAACAGGTTGCGACCCAGGACAAGATAAGGGCCCCGGGCAGAGTTTGAGGACCCCTGGACGTTTAAGTCGATAATTGATCCCCTCAAGTGGCGTGATCAGATCGTGCCCAACGTGCCAACTGACCGCATGTAATGGATTCAGGCACAACGCCCAGGAGATGAATGGTCTAAAATTTGATACGTAGCAACTGAACTATAACGAAAGTTTGGATTAATGTATCACTGAGGTCTAAATAATGACATACTACAGGTTGGAATAATGGTATCACTAAGGTCTAAATAATGACATACTACAGGTTGGAATAATGGTATCACTAAGGTCTAAATAATGACATACTACAGGTTGGAATAATGGTATCACTAAGGTCTAAATAATGACACACTACAGGTTGGAATAATGGTATCACTAAGGTCTAAATAATGACATACTACAGGTTGGAATAATGGTATCACTAAGGTCTAAATAATGACATACTACAGGTTGGAATAATGGTATCACTAAGGTCTAAATAATGACACACTACAGGTTGGAATAATGGTATCACTAAGGTCTAAATAATGACATACTACAGGTTGGAATAATGGTATCACTAAGGTCTAAATAATGACATACTACAGGTTGGAATAATGGTATCACTAAGGTCTAAATAATGACATATTACAGGTTGGATTAATGTATCACTGAGGTCTAAATAATGACATACTACAGGTTGGAATAATGGTATCACTAAGGTCTAAATAATGTCATACTACAGGTTGGAATAATGGTATCACATTCACTAAAGATAATTGGAAAAAGCTGTTTAAACTAAAGTGAATATAAAATAATATAATAATAAACAATTAATACGCTATTAAAATTATTTTAATCTCTGTGGATTTGTGAGGACACTTAAATCTTTAACAAAATTTACACGAAGGAAAATTATTTGCTTGCATATTGTTAGTTAAGAGAAGAACTGTAAATCAAATGGAATCAGTAACTTGGTCCACTCAAATTATACACAAGTCATAGAGATCAGTAACTTGGTCCACACAAATTATACACAAGTCATAGAGATCAGTAACTTGGTCCACACAAATTATACACAAGTCATAGAGATCAGTAACTTGGTCCACTCAAATTATACACAAGTCATAGAGATCAGTAACTTGGTCCACAAAAATTATACACAAGTCATAGAGATCAGTAACTTGGTCCACACAAATTATACACAAGTCATAGAGATCAGTAACTTGGTCCACAAAAATTATACACAAGTCATAGAGATCAGTAACTTGGTCCACACAAATTATACACAAGTCATAGAGATCAGTAACTTGGTCCACAAAAATTATACACAAGTCATAGAGATCAGTAACTTGGTCCACTCAAATTATACACAAGTCATAGAGATCAGTAACTTGGTCCACACAAATTATACACAAGTCATAGAGATCAGTAACTTGGTCCACTCAAATTATACACAAGTCATAGAGATCAGTAACTTGGTCCACACAAATTATACACAAGTCATAGAGATCAGTAACTTGGTCCACGCAAATTATACACAAGTCATAGAGATCAGTAACTTGGTCCACACAAATTATACACAAGTCATAGAGATCAGTAACTTGGTCCACGCAAATTATACACAAGTCATAGAGATGAATAACTTGGTCCACACAAATTATACATGAGACGTAAATGTATAAGCTGGCCAAGATTATTAAAAATTGAGAATTTTCACAACAAAATACGCAGATTTGTTTTCAAATTCATGCAAATTGGAGTTTTGAAGTATTTCTGTTCCCTATAAAGGTCTCTACAAACTGATGCCACAACATAGAGTTATCTTGAGATCATTATAACATACAAAAATATCCAATATCTTTTTCGAATTATAAAGATCATTGCACTATGGCATTCATCGTTGCAATATGACATTCATCATTGCATAATGACATACATTTCCTTGCACTGTGTCATCCATCCCTGCACTATTACACATGCCCTTGCACTATGACATGTATCCTTGCACAATGACATACATGATTGCACAAAGACATACATGATTGCACAATACGTTCCGACATAATAATACACACCCTGACAACAAGATTACACTTATTTTTCATTGACCAGCTTTGAGGACATAAGCCCTATTAATTAGTATTATTTTGAATTACAATAACAACCTAATATTTTGAAATAAACCAAAGTATTTTTAACTTACCCTTTTTATTTTTTGACTTACCTCATAGTATGACTTACACTCTAGTATTGTTTGACCTACACCTGGGTATATTGATTAAAACATGTTATTTATTTTATCTTCACTCTGTTCATACTAAATTTTCTCAAAATTTACCAAGAGCATTATTTGTGGTTAGCATTTGTATAACCTCATTGTTAAAAGAATATAACGCCAAATGTAATAAACAACAGCGTTGTCCCACTTAAGGGACGCACACGTATCACCCCATTAATGCAAATAGTTTATCCGAGTTTGGTATTCACATGATTATAAAATCATACTTAATAACACAGGAAATTAACTCAAAAAGTTGCAAAGAGTGAGGTACTTTGGAAGACACGGCTTGCTTTGTTCAACGACCACAAGAATTAATTCTAGCAAACCACAAATGATGATTAAAGGTCAGTGGTGTGGAAGCCACAAGTGATGACTATAGATCACTGAGTGGAAGCCACATGTGATGATTATAGCTCACTGAGTGGAGGCCACATGTGATGATTATAGATCACTGAGTGGAAGCCACATGTGATGATTATAGATCAGTGATGTGCAAACTTTTCAGGATGAGAACCGCTTCAGTGGGTCATGCAACTCAGAGTGTTGCACCTAAAAAAAATAATTAACTGTTAAAAATTCCGTCCAATCGCAAATGTGTCGAATTAAAAGAAAATAATATATTGACTTTATCTAATACTTTGCAGACTTCCGTGTTTCACACTGGACTCTGTAGCCATCCCATATAGGTGTGTGTCCTAGCCATCTCATATAGGTGTGTGTCCTAGCCATCTCATATAGGTGTGTGTCCTAGCCTTCTGATATAGGTGTGTGTCCTAGCCATCTCATATAGGTGTGTGTCCTAGCCATATCACATAGGTGTGTGTCCTAGCCTTCTGATATAGGGGTGTGTCCTAGCCATCCCATATAGGTGTGTGTCCTAGCCATCTCATATAGGTGTGTGTCCTAGCCTTCTGATATAGGTGTGTGTCCTAGCCATCTCATATAGGTGTGTGTCCTAGCCATCTCATATAGGTGTGTGTCCTAGCCTTCTGATATAGGTGTGTGTCCTAGCCATCTCATATAGGTGTGTGTCCTAGCCATCTCATATAGGTGTGTGTCCTAGCCATCTCATATAGGTGTTTGTCCTAGCCATCTCATATAGGTGTGTGTCCTAGCCATCTCATATAGGGGTGTGTCCTAGCCATCTCATATAGGTGTGTGTCCTAGCCATCTCATATAGGTGGGTGTCCTAGCCTTCTGATATAGGTGTGTGTCCTAGCCATCTCATATAGGTGTGTGTCCTAGCCATCTCATATAGGTGTGTGTCCTAGCCATCTCATATAGGTGTGTGTCCTAGCCTTCTGATATAGGTGTGTGTCCTAGCCATCTCATATAGGTGTGTGTCCCAGCCATCTCATATAGGTGTGTGTCCTAGCCTTCTGATATAGGGGTGTGTCCTAGCCATCCCATATAGGTGTGTGTCCTAGCCATCTCATATAGGTGTGTGTCCTAGCCTTCTGATATAGGGGTGTGTCCTAGCCATCCCATATAGGTGTGTGTCCTAGCCATCTCATATAGGTGTGTGTCCTAGCCTTCTGATATAGGGGGTGTGTCCTAGCCATCCCATATAGGTGTGTGTCCTAGCCATCCCATATAGGTGTGTGTCCTAGCCATCCCATATAGGTGTGTGTCCTAGCCATCCCATATAGGTGTGTGTCCTAGCCATCTCATATAGGGGTGTGTCCTAGCCATCCCATATAGGTGTGTGTCCTAGCCTTCTGATATAGGTGTGTGTCCTAGCCATCCCATATAGGTGTGTGTCCTAGCCATCCCATATAGGTGTGTGTCCTAGCCATCTCATATAGGGGTGTGTCATAGCCATCCCATATAGGTGTGTGTCCTAGCCATCCCATATAGGTGTGTGTCCTAGCCATCTCATATAGGTGTGTGTCCTAGCCTTCTGATATAATGTGTGTCCTAGCCATCCCATATAGGTGTGTGTCCTAGCCATCTCATATAGGTGTGTGTCCTAGCCATCTCATATAGGTGTGTGTCCTAGCCATCCCATATAGGTGTGTGTCCTAGCCATCCCATATAGGTGTGTGTCCTAGCCATCCCATATAGGTGTGTGTCCTAGCCATCTCATATAGGCGTGTGTCCTAGCCTTCTGATATAGGGGTGTGTCCTAGCCATCCCATATAGGTGTGTGTCCTAGCCATCTCATATAGGTGTGTGTCCTAGCCTTCTGATATAGGGGTGTGTCCTAGCCCTCACATATAAGGGTTTATCCTGGACATCACATATAAGGTATTGTCCTGGCCATCACATATAGGGGTGTGTCCTAGCCATCTCATATAGGGGTGTGTCCTAGCCATCACACATAGGGGTGTGTCCTGGCCATCCCATATAGGGGTGTGTCCTGGCCATCACATATAGGGGTGTGTCCTGGACATCATATATAGGGGTGTGTCCTTGCCATCACATATAGGGGTGTGGCCTGGCCATCACATATAGGGGTGTGTCCTTGCCATCACATATAGGGGTGTGCCCTAGCCATCTCATATAGGGGTGTGTCCTTGCCATCTTATATAAGAGTTGTGCCTTTGACATCTCATATAAGGGTGTGTCCTTGCCATCTCATATAGGGGTGTGTCCTTGACATCTCAAATAGGGGTGTTCCTGGCCATCACATATAGGGGTGTGTCCTGGCCATCACATATATGGGTGTGTCCTGGTCATCACATATAGCGATGTGTCCTTGCTATCTCATATAAGGGTGTGTCCTGACCATCACATATAGGGGTGTGTCCTGGCCATCTCATATAGGGGTGTGTACAGGCCATCTCATACAGGGGTGTGTCCTGGCCATCTCATATAGGGGTGTGTCCTTGCCATCACATATAAGGGTGTGTCGTGGACATCATATATAGGAGCGTGTCCTTGCCATCAAATATAAGGGTGTGTCCTGGCCATCTCATATAGGGGTGTGTCCGGCCATCGCATACCGGTGTGTCTAATGGACTGTTCACCTGTTTACTGGCACAAAAACGACCCAACGACAACAACGCGAGATCTTAGTGGCGAAAACAAACACCGATATCTACAGGTAGATGGTCTCAGAATACTGGGGCCGATAAATACAGGATGATGGTCTCAGAATACTGGGGCCGATATATACAGGTAGATGGTCTCAGAATACTGGGGCCGATATATACAGGTACAACAAGAAAATACACCGTATGAAATTTGAAAAGCGCAACTATCGAGTTTTTACATTTTTAATTCGCAGGGATTCTGTAGAAACTGTCAAATGACCGGATAACTATTTTATCATCTAAAAATTGTATCTTAAAAAACGGGCTGCTTTACAATGGATCTTGATTTGCATATCTTGTGACCAAGTAAGAAGGATCCATGGTGGGAATAGCCAAATAGCTGCTAACCCCTCGTTACTCAAATGAGGACTTGGCACTGTCCGAAAAACCGTTTACTTGCACAGGTTGAACCCAAATAGGGACCTCGGCTGCCGCGTATATGGCATGGCCGAGGAGAAGATGGCGAAACACATGCTGGCCAAATGATCCAGCGATTGAGGAGGCGGAGAGGCCAGGCAGCGCTAGAACTGTGGAGATGTCCTTGTGTCGAGGCTCGCTGTAGACATTGTAAGCCGGGTCATAAGAGATTCGTAGCTCCATTTCCCCAAAAGGGAATGTCACATGCCCTTTGTACTTAGAATAGCAACACATAGTAAGCCGGGTCATAAGAGATTCTTAGCTCCATTACCCCAAAAGAGAATGTCACATGCCCTTTGTACTTAGAATAGCAACACATAGTAAGCCGGGTCATAAGAGATTCTTAGCTCCATTTCCCCAAAAGGGAATGTCACATGCCCTTTGTACTTAGAATAGCAACACATAGTAAGCCGGGTCATAAGAGATTCTTAGCTCCATTTCCCCAAAAGGGAATGTCACATGCCCTTTGTACTTAGAATAGCAACACATAGTAAGCCGGGTCATAAGAGATTCTTAGCTCCATTTCCCCAAAAGGGAATGTCACATGCCCTTTGTACTTAGAATAGCAACACATAGTAAGCCGGGTCATAAGCGATTCTTAGCTCCATTTCCCCAAATGAGAATGTCACATGCCCTTTGTACTTAGAATAGCAACACATAGTAAGCCGGGTCATAAGAGATTCTTAGCTCCATTTCCCCAAAAGGGAATGTCACATGCCCTTTGTACTTAGAATAGCAACACATAGTAAGCCGGGTCATAAGAGATTCTTAGCTCCATTTTCCCTAAATGAGAATGTCACATGCCCTTTGTACTTAGAATAGAACACATAAAAGCGGGTCATAAGAGATTCTTAGCTCCATTTCCCCAAAAGGGAATGTCACATGCCCTTTGTACTTAGAATAGCAACACATAGTAAGCCGGGTCATAAGAGATTCTTAGCTCCATTTCCCCAAAAGGGAATGTCACATGCCCTTTGTACTTAGAATAGCAACACATAGTAAGCCGGGTCATAAGAGATTCTTAGCTCCATTTCCCCAAAGGGAATGTCACATGCCCTTTGTACTTAGAATAGCAACACATAGTAAGCCGGGGTCATAAGAGTTCTTAGCTCCATTTCCCCAAAAGAGAATGTCACATGCCCTTTGTACTTAGAATAGCAACACATAGTAAGCCGGGTCATAAGAGATTCTTAGCTCCATTTCCCCAAAAGGGAATGTCACATGCCCTTTGTACTTAGAATAGCAACTCAACTGTGACGGATTTACTTACATTAATCAATATGATGTAAGTACATTTCCTAGGTAGGCAATGTTTTTGGAGTCGTGCAAATGTTTACATTTATTCGTATCCGTAAAATTATCAGACGACGTGACACGTGTCCATTGAGATTTGAATTTCTCCCAGCCCACGTGATCTCGATTCTAGGACCGGAAGTCTACTGCTGACATCCGGTCACCTAGAAGCCGTAAGTACGACTTAAGTGCTCGAATTGCTGGGGCGCCAAACTAACTCAACGTCAATGGAAGCGATCGTTTGGAACAATCGGGTCTTTGAGGGTAGTAGATTCTCGGAGTATTATCACTGGGATGGGATGGGATGGGGGGGGGTACGGGGAGGTTCTCGGCTTAGAATGGCAATTGGGCAGGCAATGTGGTGTTGGTATAGTGACCTAGAAAACGAACTAACCGATAAAACTTGAAGTAAAGGATGAACATGGGAGGGGCGGTAGAGATAAATTGCACTAGTAGCTCTACACAGTAAATAACACACGTACTTTTCAAAGTAAAAATTACTTAAATTTTAGACATTCACTTCTTCTATGTGCTGGAAAATTATAATAATTTTTGTTTGTTATGAAATACTATACAAAGGAAGATTTTGTTAGAGTAATATTCACATTTTAAATGATGACATTTCATAGCTACGTTACTTTCATGCGGATATTATTAATTTTATGTTAATGTGTTGTTATATTTGTTAATGGTGTCGTTCCTAGAGTCGGCCTTAGCAATACGCAAACCTTGAGCGAGTGTCATATAAATGTGGGTCTGAGAGATGTAGATGGTGCAGACGTAGGCTTTAAACCCAAAATAATACTCTATGACGAGGCTTTAAACCCAAAATAATACTCTATCAAGTGGCCTACGAGTGTTGTTCTACTCGCTATTTGTTGATGGCAATTTCAATGTTTGCTCACGTCGATGGTATCTGTGTAGTGTTTGCCGGTGGAGGTGGTTGAATTGATCATATGAGTTACTATCAGTACTGTACTTTGACCATTTTATTTAATTCGCCTTAATTGTTAATCTATTAATTTTTTAAAAATTAAATGCAAAGAAATTGATATACAATGTATATAATATATATACTTACAAATAGAAGAATTTCTCCTCCTATTGATGAAAGACTAATTGACTGTATATTGGATTCACCCTAGCTAGCTATGCACACATCTTTGACAGTTTCCCGCCAAACTTACTTTCCACTTAGAAGGTAACAGCAGATAAATATTTACTACATCTGATTTCCTTGGTCACTACCCACGATTCTCTGCCCCCCCCCTCACCAAGCGCTTCAGACACCTGCCACCACACAAGTCGCCAGCAACCAGTTAAATCCTATTGTAACATTATCCGTGATGTTTACCCACACAACAGCAGAGTTACTTTTTTCCCTTTCCATCGTTACAGCCACCTTACCACCCTCGACAGCCGCTCGGTTGAGATTAAAGATAACGCTTCCTGCTTGAAGGTAGCGAGTGAGGCAGCCAGTTTTCACTAGCGTTGGTACACGTCTGCGCACATTCCTGGCATATCTCAATATGACACGTTTATGGTGAGGGTACGCGTGAGCTCTGACGCGTGCATCCAGACGCCTGCCACTTGTTACTTAACCTCTTCTGTCTTCTGTGTAGCAGAGGTCAGAGAATTCTTTTGAGTGAGTGTCTCTATGTCCAGGTGTCTGTCGAGGGTGGTGATGTATGTCGGCCAAGCAGGACTCACATATCAAATTTTGGGTGTCCTAAATTAAGTTGTGAGTACACATCTGCCTTTCAATAACCAGAATGATCGCAGATTGGAAAGAAACTTATCTAATATTTATTTGTAAGAACTGGTTTCCTGTAGAACTCAACACAGACTCCTGGACATCAACAGTTAACATTGACCCTGACATATTGCCCACTTCGTGGACAACACAGACGGGACATCAATAGATGTACTGAAACTAACATCTGGGTTTTTTACCCCCCCCCTTTCAAATAAATATATTTCTGAACTGTTGCTAGCTCATTTTTTCTTTTCACCCTGACTCGGGTTCACAAAAGAATACACTAGTTTAATGTTCAATTAACAGTGGGGTAAATGCAATGATGTCTTCAAATAAAGATTTCCATGCAATGAATTTTTACAGGACTTATAAGAAGGGCATGCAATACTGGTCTGATAAGCAAAGCATGTTATGTCTGGTGCATCAATTACATGACAAGATGTGGGGATTTTTCAAAAACATATCTTTAACACATAAATTTAAAATGTAAAATACATGCATTTCTTTTACAACTGCATTATTAAAGATATTTTTTATTTCTTAACAGAAGTGCTGGGCAGTAGTGTATTTTGTTAAACTGAGGTGCAGGGTAGTTTTATACTTTGTTAAACAAAAGTGCTGGGTAGTTCGGTACTATGTTAAACAGAAGTGCTGGGCAGTTGGGTACTATGTAAACAGAAGTAGTGGGCAGTTGGGGTACTTAGGATTAATGACGCTCGGGATGGGGAGAAGATGTCAACAACAACATTGACCCGTAAACAAGCTTGCCAGATAAACACGCCATCCTTTTAAAGAAGAAAGTGCTGCTGGAGGCAAACACTGCTGGAGGCAAACACTCCTTCCAAACACTCAATGGTCATTGAGACAAATGTTTTGTAACTGATATATCTACAGGCCTTTTGAAATACATACATTTTTTAATTCTTATTTTATGCGTTACAGACGCTCCTATATACGGAAGACCGTTTATTCCTACGCTTATCCATGGTTTCTGTATAGTCTTTGCCTTTTATTCGAGGTTTTGAATGTTGATCAGCGTGTTCCTTTTTCGGGGGTTTGCTCAGGCAACCCATTCCACGCCCAAATGCCCAACGGGAAGAAGGAGTATTGTATGTGTTTGTTCTTGCGAATGGAAAAAACAAACGCGCTTTATTAGCCTTATGTCAGCCTGAGTGTTGTATTTCTTTGCATTGTATATTTTTAAAGGGTAAAACATATCTATGAAGATGTGAAGTATAAAAGAAAGAAAAGAACTGAGGTAACATCTAATTAAAGTAGTTTCTACAGGATTCACTTTATATTGTGACGGCTGGAGACTTAAACTATTCAGTATTAAAAATTATTCCCTGTAAATGGGGTTTAAAAACATGCTATTTAATTGCTATTAAAAATAGTCATTTGAGAATACACATGAGAGTTTTTGTCCTTACCGGTGGTTTGGGGTTTTCCCGTGCAACACAGCAAGTGTGCAAATCTGTGTCTTTTCTTGTCCATATTTAATCCACAGTAAGAAATATTATGTGTACCGTTTGGGGATATGCGTTAACTAAAATTCCCCTTTATCTTTTAACCTAATCGAAAAAAACCCCAGCAACGGGATAAGAGCTGATATTAGGACAACAATGGCCGTCGCAGTTATTATGAGGGCATTGACCGTTGAGGGTGATTAATTTAAGGCATTTAATAATCACAAACATCGATCGCGACATTGATGGGGGGCTCCAGGCACGTGTGCGGAGATTGACAGGAAGCCGGTGCCGGTACATGCACAACAAAGTTTTCACTGAAACGCCTCAACTCAGTCACTGAACTATTCCAACTGAAGTCAACTATCACTAGATATATATGGTTCCATATCGACGCCGGGGTTTCCTTGAAATCAGAAAATACAGAAAAACCTCAGTGTAAAATATCGTTGGAGAACCGTCCTTGGAGCAGACCGTGACACGAGAGAAGCTCGGGCCGACTATAGAGCAGCCGGATGACAAGAAACGGCGAGGGCAGAGCGAGGGAGCATCGCGTTGCCAGGGGAATTAAGCTCCGGTAGTCAAGCACAGGAAACATTTTCCTCGCTACTCCTCCGACCTGCTCCCTCCTCTCTTGCACCCCGCCCTGTCTCTTGTCTTGCCTACTCCAATCAAGCTCAGATGTGTCCGAGTTTTTCAGTTGTAATGAAACACAAAGCGATTTCAAACGAACCTGTTTCTATTGTGTCCAACCACAGTCATACACTAGCTAATTAAGGAAAACATGGACCGTTGAGGTCATCTGTCCATATCATGCAAACATGGTCGGCGGTCATCTGTCCATATCATGCAAACATGGTCGGCGGTCGTCTGTCCATATCATGCAAAAAAAGTCGGCGGTCATCTGACCATATCAAGCAAATATGGTCGGCGGTCATCTGTCCATATCATGCAAAAAAAGTCGGTTATGGTAATCTGTCCATATCAAGAAAACATGGTCCGTTGAGGCCATCTGTCCATATCATGCAAACATGGTCGTTTATGGTCATCTGATCATATCAAGCAAACATGGTCCGTAAGGTCTTCTGTCCATATGAGCAAATCTACTGTCCTCCCAAAAGTATCAGGGACAAATGTTGTCATTAGAAAATTAACATTTCACGTTTAAAAAACAAACCCGTAAAAACAAAGTTTTTGACTATAAATCCCTTATATATGAGACAAAACTAACAGTATTGATTATGTTCAAACGGGACAAACATTTACAGACTGAATCTGTCTTAATTTCCATTTGCTTTATTACCCGGGGGGGGGGAGAGGGGAAAGGTCTGGTCAACGATCGCTGGAAACAACTAAGCGTGACACGTAAAATGTAAACAAAAGCACGACGGTACATCGACCATTTGGCTTCAACGCGCGACCTGAGCCGTCACGTGAAAAAAACAATAACAAACCGTGAAATGGAATTACATACGTCGTATATAGATAAACTAAAAATGCATTAATTTAATTACGGTACGTTCGATCGATCTGAAATTTTGACACAATGCATTGTTAGGTGACACGGGTCCGTGTGCCAAATTCAAGTCGATGGCATGACGGAAAGTGGGTCATTTTTTACTTTTGTTTTTCCGCCCGCCCAAGACAGAGAGAGACGGCGGTGAAGTTAATATAAGGGATTTAATAAAACAAACCCGTAAAAAATTTTTTGGATATAAATCCCTTATATATGAGTCATAATTAACAGTATGGATCATCTTCAAACGCAACAAACATTTACAGACTGTATCTGCCTTAACTCCTGCTGTATAACCGGGGGCGGGGGGGTAGGAAAGGGCATAGGTCTGGTCACCGATCGCTGGACCGAGCTCAGTGTGACACGTAGAATGTAAACAAAACTGCACGCCGGTACTTCGATGGGTCGCGTCAACGCGCGAAATGAGCTCTCACGTGAAAAAAAACAACAATAACAAACTGTGAAATTGAATTACATACCTCGTATAGAGATGAACTAAAAGTGCATTAATTTAATTACGGTACGTTCCATCGATCTGAAATTGTGATACTATGCATTGCTAGGTGAGACGGGTCCGTGTGTCAAATTTCAGCTCGATCGGATCACGGGAAAGTGGGTCATTTTTTACTTTTGTTTTTCTGCCCGCCCAAGACAGAGAAAGAGAGATGACGACAGAACGACAGAGACAGCGGTGAAGTTAATATAAGGGATTTAAAAACAAAGTTTTTCATAAATCCCTTATATATGAGACATAACCAAAAGTATTGATTATGTTCAAACGCGACAAATATTTACAGACTGAATCTGTCTTAACCCCCCTTTGCTTTTAACCCGGGTGGGGGGTGGGAGAGGGGAAAGGTCTTGTCAAAGATCGCTGGACCGAGCTCAGCGTGACACGCAAAAAGTAAGCAAAAGCACGCAGGTACACCTGGTTAAAACACGAGATGTGTTCACTTATGGCTGGGGTGAAGTCAAGTGACCCGTAAAATTTAAACGATAGCAACCACTACATATAGTTAATATAGATAAACTAAAAATGCATTAATTTAATAACTTTACGTTCGATCGATCTGAATTTTTGATACAATGCATTGTTAGGTGACACGAGTCCGTGTGCCAAATTTTAGCTCTATTGCATGACGGGAAGTGGGTCATTTTTTACTTCTGTTTTTCCGCGGTGCCCGCCCAAGACAGAGAGACAGAAACGGCGGTGAAGTTAATAAAAGGGATTTAAAAAAACAACCCCAAGTTTTTGACTCTAAATCCCTTATATATGAGACATAACTAAAAGTATTGATTATGTTCAAACGCGACAAATATTTACAGACTGAATCTGACTTAACTCCCGTTTGCTTTTAACCCAGGGGGGTGGGAGAGGGGAAAGGTCTTGTCACCGATCGCTGGACCGAGCTCAGCGTGACACGCAAAATGTAAACAAAAGCACGTCGGTACACCTTCGTAAAACACGAGATGTGTTCACCTCTGGCTGGCTTGAGGTCAAGTGACCCGTAAAATGTAAACGATAGCGACCGCTACATATAGTTTACTAGAAAAATACCCGCACTTTGTAGCGGGAGTGTGCTGACCCTTTATCCAAGTATTAGTTGCTGGTTATTACAATTTTTATTTGCCAAGTTAAATTTCAGATTCATCTATTTTGTTAAAATCTTATGAGAAACAGAAATATGCCATTTTACCGCGAGAGTTGTTTTCACTTAATGCAGTGCCTTTTAACATAACCTTACTATTTAAAATATATGATTTATTAAAAAATGATTCTTGCCGACCATAATAACTAAATTTACAATTTCATTCCCACTTGTACAAATTAACATAACTTATAGGTTTTCCGAAATAGCTCTACCACCCTGCTCACTCAAAAATTTAATATATAATTACGAAACTGCATCGTATCACAATTGTAAGTTATATAATATTTGTAACCACGTCTATGAGATAAAGAACATGTGGCACTATCCCTTTAAAAGGCAAAAGCTAAGTGACTTATAGCGCAAATAAACAAAATTATAAATGTACTTTCTAAAAAACTTTTTAACAGGTCGTATTAAAATGATATAAAAAATGTGCACACCATATTTAGACGTCTTGTTATAAAGTAAATGTACTGGACCAAAATAACTCCTCCTTTTGACGTATTCATAACTGCTTGAACAGGGAAATAATATTTAACATTTTTATGTCTCTATGTTTTACGACTTATATTTACGGTTTATAAGCAATGTGTATAATTTCAAAAAGGAATCTTTTTTTTTGTTCCCTATTTCGGATAAGGCATCATATTTTGTAAATTTTATTCAATACACACACACACACACCAGATTTTATATCTGAAAAATAAAATAAAAATGAAAAAATAAGAAAAAAGATTCATCCGTCTGTTAATAAGCGCATCTTAAAAATGATTAAAAGGCAATTATAGAAATGGCCTGTGCTATTCTGAATACAAAGGAATGAACATAAAAACATATTCAAATCGCAATTCATATTAATTAAGCGTTTTCAGGATCACTTCATTAAATTTAGTCAACTTTTGTTAATACGTTCGGTAGCAAAAGTTTATAATGTACTAGGGGCAAGTACCCGGCTATGCCCGGGTTTAACATCAACAGCAACAACAACAAAAACAACAACAGCAACAAAACAACAAAAACAAACAACAAAAACAAAACAACAACACACAACAACTACAACAACAACAGCAACAACAACAAAGCAACAACAACAAAACAACAACTACAACAACAACAGCAACAACAACAGCAACAACGACAAAAACAACAACAGAAACAGCAACAGCAACAAAACAACAACAAAAAACAACAACAAAAACAACAAAATTAACAACAAAACAACAACAAAACAACTACAACAACAACAGCAACAACAACAAAGCAACAACAACAAAACAACAACTACAACAGCAACAACAACAAAGCAACAACAACATGAAGGGCATTGTCGTCGCAGGGCAAGGGATGTGGACAACAACAACAGCAAAAACAACACAAAAGCAACAACAGCAAAAGCAACAACAACAGAAACAACAACAGCAACAACAACAAAAAAAACAACAGCAACAACAACAAAAACAAAACAACAACAAAAACATCAACAACAAAACAACAACAAAGCAACAACAACAACAAAAAAATTATTTTATGGCGATAATCGCCTTCTTGTTAATCTCGACACCAAAATGTTTATTAATTTGCGTCATTATTTTACGTCTTAATTTTCAATAATTTTTATTTTATATAGCTCATATAGGGAAAAACTACATTTTGGGCCCCCGGGCCCCAGTATCTTATATATAAGGAACGAAACCTGTTTAATAACCTTTCCGGTATAATTTTGTGTACGTGTACCAAATTTCACGTTATTTGGTTGTCTGGATCTTGAGTTATTAGGGAACAGACAGACAGACAACAAATGCGTCTTATATATATAGACTAGGGGCAAGTACCCGGCTTCGCCCGGGTTTAAAATAAGGTTTTCTGTAGAAGCGTACACAACTAACTGTTTACTTGCATGCTATAAAATGGTACATTTAACAGTGTATGTGCTGCATGGCTTAATTTCAAGGATGTCACCATCCTCATCTTTCACAATAACAGTTTTGAGATCTTCAAATGAAATAGGTCCCCGAATATGGTGCAGCAGGAGGCGCATGTGAAATGCTTCTCTGTTGTGAGGATGCACAGTGTACACTCTTCCCAAGGCATTGTCTGTCACATATCTCGGGAAGTCTGCAAGAGGTATACCTTTTTTCGGATTTGCCAGACCTTTTGACTGGCATCCCAGCGAAAATGTCTAGGCACTTCAGAATACAGCAATGTTTTTGCAAGAGGATCTGTTTTGCAGAGATCAAAAAACGCTGTTAATGTAGTCTTTGTTGGAGTGTCTGTCAAATGTGCTGTTGGCTGTCCTGGTTTATAGTATACTCCTTGGCCTCCTTCAAGATGTACTGCCAAGTGAACAACTGTTGGATACCTTTGATGGATGGGAAAGTTAAGCAGGCGCCACACTGCCTCACTGCTACTAATGTATCGTCCTTGTTGATAATTAATTGGTAACCCCATCAAGCCTGTTCGGCATTTCATTTGCAACAGTAAACATGGCTGCATCACTTCCCTTGGTAACATAATTGCAAATCTACTTGATGCTTGTGTTTCTATGACGTACATAGGTCATTCCATCCTGTGCATATTCATGCATGTAACGGGGCCCTCCACTGAAGGATGAAGGCAGCACCACTAATTTGCCAAGATTTTCAGAAGTCACATTGTTGTCATTCCTTACTGCCTCTAATAGTACACCATAGTCCTCAGCTCTAAGTTTTGTTTGGTTGAGTCTGATGAAACGCAATCTCTCATTCTCAACCTTAGCATACATATCCACTATGTATTGCTGGAAAAGGCGCGGGCATCTGAGGAGTGTATTAAATTCGTTGACTCTTTGCATCATGCGATATGCATAGTAGTCATTGCTTGTGGCCTTGTTTACATCTTTTATGTTCAAATCATAGCCATCTTCTCCTCTAACAAATAGCAGAGGATACTGAAGTGGATCATATGACCTGTGAGTGTCTTGAATCCTTTGAAGTGGCATTTGTGAGCAACTTCTTGAATGCAGCACAATGTCTCTACGATCACCTAGCTCTCCAGCAATCATGATGCCACTTCACTAACAGATGGTGCATTGAATCTGCCTTTGTGTTCCTTTAATGGTGCTTTGCCGGAAATTTTGATTTTGTAGTCCACTTGAGTGTTATCCATAATCTCAGCAGCCATTTTAAATGACCTCACATAGCTGTTATGCTGATGCAGCATTCTTTGCAGTTTGAGGACAATGTTTCTGTCAACAGGACTGTCAAGCAAATCCAGTCGTCTTTGCACTTGCTCATCTTCTCCCAAGAAGTAAATCTGGAGATATTTGCTGTCTACAGCATTGACTGGATGAAGAGGTCCAGCATGGTGGTACACTTGGCCTTGGACCTTGAATGTTGGTGTCCACCCGTTATTCACGACAACATTAGACTTGAAGGAAGTCACGGCAAACATATTATTGAATAGTCTAATAAGTTTCACAAAGTCCTTTGATTGTGCAGTTTCACCATTCAACAGAATGCACAATGGTTCTGGTGGCTTTAGAATTGGGGGCAGTTTGACTTTACCACTGGAACAGCACATGCCTGGAGTTTCTTTGCTCAGCTGTTTCAGCTGCTCTGGGAACTCTGTGGCGGACCTGATCTGCCTGGATTTTATATATTTTTTTTTCGTATGTTATCATTGCGGGAGAGTACTCAACAACTTCCCAAAGTTTCATGCTCCTATTTACACGGGAAGTTGGATATTTAATGATTAGTCTGTTTTATATAGCTCATATTAGGAAAATACCTACATTTTGGCCCAAGGCCCCCTAGTGAGTAATAATTTTATATATTTTTTTCGCATGTTACCATCGCGCGAGGGTACTCAAAATCTTCCAAAAGTTTCATTCTTCTACTTACATGGTAATTTGGAGAATTATTGATGAGTCAGTTTGATATATGAAAAAAAACTACATTCAGGCCTCTGACCACCCAGTGAGTGATAATTTTTATTAATGTTTCGCCAGTTACCATTTTGGGAGGGTATATAACAACTTCACAAAGTTTCATGCTTCTACCTACACAGGAAATAGGAGATTTAATGATGAGCCTGATTTATATAGCTCATTTAAGAAAAAACTACGTTTGGGCCCCCGCCCACCCCCCTACCCAGTTAGTGATAACTTTATACTTTTTTCGACTGTTACCATTGCGGGAGGGTACTCAACGACTTTCCAAATTTTCATGCTTCTACCTACTCGGGAATATGAGGAATTGGTGTTGATTCAGTTTTATATAGCCCATATAAGGAAAAACCGGTTTTGGGGCACCCGGCCACCCATGAGTGGAAATGTTTACATTATTTTTCACCAATTATCGTCATAATAGTGTATTTGGCAAGTTCCCAAAAGTTTCATGCTTCTACCCTCACGGGAGGTTGGAGAATTAGTTTTGAGTCAGTTTTAAATATACGGAAAAAAAATACATTTTGGCCCCGCCCCCAGTAAGTGATAATTTATATAATTCATTTTTCTGTTGTATGGGGTTTATTTGTTTTAAAGAAACATTTCGAAACGCAATGTTTGAGCTTAAAATGTGCCCTGCTGGTTTCGTTTAAGTTATGCAAAAAGTATAAACACAGTTGCTTAGCTACAGTGTTTATGCCACCCAGGGATGGACGATATTATTGACTCCTACCCTCGCCGATAAAAGGAAAAAGCTTGATCGGACGACTGGATAAAATACATATAGAATATACAAAAAAGAAACAGTGTAAAGTAAAAAAATATGTAATTTGCAAACAAATTTTATAAAAATATATACGTAATCTTGTTAGAGGCGCAACATTAACAGACATAAAAATAAACCATTTCATAACATTTAGTTCACAACAAAAAACACACACACTCACTGATTCACACATGTGCACACAAATACTTAAACGCACACCCACAGCGGTATATTAACAATTAAAAATATAAATTAAAATAATACTGCTCTTTTCACTTTGTTTCCTATTTACAAATTAATATGAACTCAAACTATGACGTCACATCACATTATTTTATGGCAATAAACGCCATCTTGTTAATCTCGACACCAAAATGTTTAATATTTTACGTCTTAATTTTCAATAATTTTTATTTTATATAGCTCATATAGGGAAAAACTACATTTTGGGCCCCCAGCCCCCAGTATCTTATATATATGGAACGAAACCTGTTTAATAACCTTTCCGGTATAATTTTGTGTACGTGTACCAAATTTCACGTTATTTGGTTGTCTGGATCTTGAGTTATAAGGGAACAGACAGACGACGGACAGACAACAAATGCGTCTTATATATATAGATATACTAGGGGCAAGTACCCGGCTTCGCCCGGGTTTAAAATAAGGTTTTCTGTAGAAGCGTACACAACTAACTGTTTACTTGCATGCTATAAAATGGTACATTTAACAGTGTATGTGCTGCATGGCTTAATTTCAAGGATGTCACCATCCTCATCTTTCACAATAACAGTTTTGAGATCTTCAAATGAAATAGGTCCCCGAATATGGTGCAGCAGGAGGCGCATGTGAAATGCTTCTCTGTTGTGAGGATGCACAGTGTACACTCTTCCCAAGGCATTGTCTGTCACATATCTCGGGAAGTCTGCAAGAGGTATACCTTTTTTCGGATTTGCCAGACCTTTTGACTGGCATCCCAGCGAAAATGTCTAGGCACTTCAGAATACAGCAATGTTTTTGCAAGAGGATCTGTTTTGCAGAGATCAAAAAACGCTGTTAATGTAGTCTTTGTTGGAGTGTCTGTCAAATGTGCTGTTGGCTGTCCTGGTTTATAGTATACTCCTTGGCCTCCTTCAAGATGTACTGCCAAGTGAACAACTGTTGGATACCTTTGATGGATGGGAAAGTTAAGCAGGCGCCACACTGCCTCACTGCTACTAATGTATCGTCCTTGTTGATAATTAATTGGTAACCCCATCAAGCCTGTTCGGCATTTCATTTGCAACAGTAAACATGGCTGCATCACTTCCCTTGGTAACATAATTGCAAATCTACTTGATGCTTGTGTTTCTATGACGTACATAGGTCATTCCATCCTGTGCATATTCATGCATGTAACGGGGCCCTCCACTGAAGGATGAAGGCAGCACCACTAATTTGCCAAGATTTTCAGAAGTCACATTGTTGTCATTCCTTACTGCCTCTAATAGTACACCATAGTCCTCAGCTCTAAGTTTTGTTTGGTTGAGTCTGATGAAACGCAATCTCTCATTCTCAACCTTAGCATACATATCCACTATGTATTGCTGGAAAAGGCGCGGGCATCTGAGGAGTGTATTAAATTCGTTGACTCTTTGCATCATGCGATATGCATAGTAGTCATTGCTTGTGGCCTTGTTTACATCTTTTATGTTCAAATCATAGCCATCTTCTCCTCTAACAAATAGCAGAGGATACTGAAGTGGATCATATGACCTGTGAGTGTCTTGAATCCTTTGAAGTGGCATTTGTGAGCAACTTCTTGAATGCAGCACAATGTCTCTACGATCACCTAGCTCTCCAGCAATCATGATGCCACTTCACTAACAGATGGTGCATTGAATCTGCCTTTGTGTTCCTTTAATGGTGCTTTGCCGGAAATTTTGATTTTGTAGTCCACTTGAGTGTTATCCATAATCTCAGCAGCCATTTTAAATGACCTCACATAGCTGTTATGCTGATGCAGCATTCTTTGCAGTTTGAGGACAATGTTTCTGTCAACAGGACTGTCAAGCAAATCCAGTCGTCTTTGCACTTGCTCATCTTCTCCCAAGAAGTAAATCTGGAGATATTTGCTGTCTACAGCATTGACTGGATGAAGAGGTCCAGCATGGTGGTACACTTGGCCTTGGACCTTGAATGTTGGTGTCCACCCGTTATTCACGACAACATTAGACTTGAAGGAAGTCACGGCAAACATATTATTGAATAGTCTAATAAGTTTCACAAAGTCCTTTGATTGTGCAGTTTCACCATTCAACAGAATGCACAATGGTTCTGGTGGCTTTAGAATTGGGGGCAGTTTGACTTTACCACTGGAACAGCACATGCCTGGAGTTTCTTTGCTCAGCTGTTTCAGCTGCTCTGGGAACTCTGTGGCGGACCTGATCTGCCTGGATTTTATATATTTTTTTTCGTATGTTATCATTGCGGGAGAGTACTCAACAACTTCCCAAAGTTTCATGCTCCTATTTACACGGGAAGTTGGATATTTAATGATTAGTCTGTTTTATATAGCTCATATTAGGAAAATACCTACATTTTGGCCCAAGGCCCCCTAGTGAGTAATAATTTTATATATTTTTTTCGCATGTTACCATCGCGCGAGGGTACTCAAAATCTTCCAAAAGTTTCATTCTTCTACTTACATGGTAATTTGGAGAATTATTGATGAGTCAGTTTGATATATGAAAAAAAACTACATTCAGGCCTCTGACCACCCAGTGAGTGATAATTTTTATTAATGTTTCGCCAGTTACCATTTTGGGAGGGTATATAACAACTTCACAAAGTTTCATGCTTCTACCTACACAGGAAATAGGAGATTTAATGATGAGCCTGATTTATATAGCTCATTTAAGAAAAAACTACGTTTGGGCCCCCGCCCACCCCCCTACCCAGTTAGTGATAACTTTATACTTTTTTCGACTGTTACCATTGCGGGAGGGTACTCAACGACTTTCCAAATTTTCATGCTTCTACCTACTCGGGAATATGAGGAATTGGTGTTGATTCAGTTTTATATAGCCCATATAAGGAAAAACCGGTTTTGGGGCACCCGGCCACCCATGAGTGGAAATGTTTACATTATTTTTCACCAATTATCGTCATAATAGTGTATTTGGCAAGTTCCCAAAAGTTTCATGCTTCTACCCTCACGGGAGGTTGGAGAATTAGTTTTGAGTCAGTTTTAAATATACGGAAAAAAAATACATTTTGGCCCCGCCCCCAGTAAGTGATAATTTATATAATTCATTTTTCTGTTGTATGGGGTTTATTTGTTTTAAAGAAACATTTCGAAACGCAATGTTTGAGCTTAAAATGTGCCCTGCTGGTTTCGTTTAAGTTATGCAAAAAGTATAAACACAGTTGCTTAGCTACAGTGTTTATGCCACCCAGGGATGGACGATATTATTGACTCCTACCCTCGCCGATAAAAGGAAAAAGCTTGATCGGACGACTGGATAAAATACATATAGAATATACAAAAAAGAAACAGTGTAAAGTAAAAAAATATGTAATTTGCAAACAAATTTTATAAAAATATATACGTAATCTTGTTAGAGGCGCAACATTAACAGACATAAAAATAAACCATTTCATAACATTTAGTTCACAACAAAAAACACACACACTCACTGATTCACACATGTGCACACAAATACTTAAACGCACACCCACAGCGGTATATTAACAATTAAAAATATAAATTAAAATAATAACTGCTCTTTTCACTTTGTTTCCTATTTACAAATTAATATGAACTCAAACTATGACGTCACATCACATTATTTTATGGCAATAAACGCCATCTTGTTAATCTCGACACCAAAATGTTTAATATTTTACGTCTTAATTTTCAATAATTTTTATTTTATATAGCTCATATAGGGAAAAACTACATTTTGGGCCCCCAGCCCCCAGTATCTTATATATATGGAACGAAACCTGTTTAATAACCTTTCCGGTATAATTTTGTGTACGTGTACCAAATTTCACGTTATTTGGTTGTCTGGATCTTGAGTTATAAGGGAACAGACAGACGACGGACAGACAACAAATGCGTCTTATATATATAGAGATATATAGATTTATATATATATATATATATATATATATATATATATATTGGATATTTTGGACAAACACATCTTACTTATCAGCGAGTACATGTTAAATATTTCCTGCTGAGGTTTAAGGTGTGGATACACATTAGGGGCCGTCCACAAAGTACGTCACGCTTTTTTTGACCATTTTTAACTCCCCCCTACCTTGTCACAAGCTATCACACTTTCTTACAACCCCTCCCCCCTCTGGAGCGTGATGTACTTTATGGACGGTCCCTTAGATATTTAATCTTAAACACGTACAACTAAAAAAGGCAACGTTCACATGATGGGCTGCCTAACTGCAGTGTTTAAGTTGAATGCATGCGCATGTATTTGATACTTATGCGTCCAGTGAAAACACAATTAGACATGGGACTTCTATTGGCGCTAGAAGAGCTAACCACTGTGTTACAGCATTATAATTGGTTGGTGACTGGGTCAGTCCCATGATCATTGGACTAATGACACGTCTTGTCAATAGGGTCATTAACATTTTTGGTTTGATTAATTGCTGTGATGATTCTAAAAATTGTGTACTCTTCAGCCGTGTCATCTTTTTAGTTTCACTTAAGTAAAATAAGCTCAAGCAAATTACCTATGTATTATATTAACTTTCGATATATCACTTCAAAGCTGATGATAGGGTTAGTAGCTATTGTTGTTTACATTCATGAACCAGCTGACCACTTGAGCGGAACGTGAAATGACCCGTGAAACCCAAATTCAGAGCCTTATTCATCGGCAATTTAGTTATTTAGTTGAATAATTATTTCGACATTGTGGACTTCCTGTAAACTTCTTTATTCTCTGTGCAGTAAAATGACTTGTAAGTATGCAACGTCGAGAGTATGAGTGACGTCAATTTTAGATATATCTTGTAGTTCAAATCCATTTGTAAGTCATTGGTCAAGACTTTGTTTGCTTGCTTTCTTGCCGAAAAGAATTTGGATCGATTTTTAGCCCACTTCCCCGTATGCTAGCGAGCTGAAATTTTGCAGACAGACACGTGTCGTCGATAAAAATGATTTATAAAAATTTCAGATCGATCGACTGTACTGTAATTAAATTAATTAATTATCTCTATTTATCTCTATGTAGCAAGTTAATTTTTGTGCTATAGTGCCGTAGTGCGTATTATATTGAACAACCTTTTTAATATTTTCCTGTCGCGCGGTGCGGTGCGTATTATATTGACGATACTTTTTAAAAATATATTCCCGATCTGTAAATTTTTATTATAATCAGTCTCGCGGTGCGCATTATATTTAACATGTTTGTATAACCGTTTTCCGTGATCAAATCGAGGTGAAATTTAGCAGAGAAAACTGTAGAAGTTTTTTTAAATCTAAATCCTTTATATATTTGAGACATAGTTAAAATTTTAGATTTTTGAATTGTCGTGCGATGCGTATTATAATGAAGATTCTTTTAGTTATGTCTAGCATATAAAGGATTTATAGTCAAAAACTTTTTTACGGGTTTTTTAAAATTTTAATAGAAAAACAATGATGCTTATAACATTAAGGGCTTTACTAAAGTTTTTCTGAATTAAAGTAGCTTTAAACTTTTTAAATCCATGCAATCATGTAATCACTATAATGATATAGAAAAACTGATGATTATGATAATGTATATATATATACATAGAGAGAGAGAGAGAGAGAGAGAAAAAAAAAGAGAGAGAGAGAGAGAGAGAGAGAGAGAGAGAGAGAGAGAGAGAGAGAGAGAGAGAGAGAGAGAGAGAGAGAGAGAGAGAGAGAGAGGATAGAGAGATTACCGAATTTATAGCGGTATGGTAAATCTAAAACATCGAGTTATATCGTCTTAGTAAAATTTACGAATCAATCTAGTATCATTAAACTAGTTTGTGCTGCGGCGCCCCCTTTTTAAGGGCGCCTACGGCGCCCACCTTTTTTAAAAGCCTAACTAACTTGTCCTTGTATGATAAATACGTAATATTAAAATTTCTTAAATGTACACAAAGTATTTTATAATAGTTTTTTTTTAAATTTTATTTTTTATGTCAAAAGCCCAAGTAACTTATCCTTGTATGATAAATACGAAATATTCCTGAAATGTACACAAAGTATGTATATAATATAGGTTGTGCTGCGGCGCCCACTTTTTTCAAAAGCCCAACAAACTTGTCCTTGTATGATAGATACGTAGATACGTAATATTAAACTACCTTAAATGTACACAAAGTAATTTTAAATTGAGGTTGTAGGGCGCCTAAGGCGCTCACTTTTTTTGGTCAAAAGCCCAAGTAACTTATCCTTGTATGATAAATACGAAATATTCCTGAAAATTAAACAAAGTATTTATATAATAATTTTACAGTGCTAATCACCACACGATTTTTTAAACTAATTTTAGAAAGCACCGCACCAAATTACTGCACCAAAAAATAACTATTTGAGTCAATCAGCACTGTTTACAACACAAAATTTAAAAAAAAGGCAGAGTGATGCCCCTTAACGTTAGGCATCAGCGAAAATTGAGCGTAAATATTATATATATGATTATTATTAATTTTGTTTATTATTATTTTTGTCAATGAATTTTCCTGATAGTATTATACACATAGCTCGTATTGTTGAATTGATAATATTTAAAGGAAATGCAGAGATATCTAGTTAGGGTGGGACTAATACTAATTAGCAACGACAGGAAGTAAACATTGGAAGGAAAACTCGTTTGTTCGTGGGCGACAACTAGACCAAGCTAATCCAGGAGTAATTGGGGTTGTCCTGAAAAGGACAGTATGGTGAAAAAATAAAATGGCCCGGGTGGTTCAGTTGTTGATGATGTTTAGCTCTTGCCACCGGTGGCCTTCTGTGACCTTTTGGGCAGCAAAACGGCCTGCATGTTTGTCAGGATACATCCCTGGGGGATGTTGACGACGGACAGGAGCTTGTTATATATATATATATATATATATATATATATATATATATATATATATATATATATATATATTAGCAATCCTCAAATCCTCTTTTTACATCGTTCCTTATTCCAAAATTAAAATATGAGCTAAAACAATGACATTTATGTTAATTTTTTGTTTAAAGAATCTCTTTGAAGACGACATTTCTCGTAAAAACTCTCAGATCATTAAGTAGTTGACCTTGATATGAGTTTGATTCAACGTGTACTTTGATATTTCGAGCATCGCGAGACCTTGACAAAGCGATATATAGCATTCCGTGCGAGAAAACAGCTGTCTGAAGATTTACACCTACGTGATCGAATGTCTGACCCTGACTCTTATTGATAGTTATGGCATATGCAGGTGTAATCGGAAATTGACGTCGTTTGAAGGTGAAAGGTAACACAGTATCCGTCAGTGCAAGATCGATGCGAGGAATTAATACCAAGTCACCACGATTGCATTCTGATATAATCCTTGCTTTTATAAAGTTTCGTGCCAGCTCTTCCACAATGAGTCTTGTTCCATTACACATACCCTTCTTCGGGTTCAAGTTACGTAGAAGCATGATGATGGTGCCCTTTTTTAATAAAAGGACATGTGGTGGCATACCCGATGGGGTCAACTCATTCAAGAATTCGGTTGGAAAATTGAGATTGTCGCTGGGGTCATCGCTGCTGAGTGAATCTGCTGAGTAATAAATCATAGGATCTCCAGCCAACATATCAATGATTTTACGATTCATTGCGAGTGTCTGAGCATTTGTCGGTGCAACAATCACGCGCTTTGAAAGCTCTTCGAGTTGCATCTGTTGAACATTTCCAAATATTGTCTCAATGAGATCGTGTGTTGAAACCATTTGCTGTGGTATTTGATTTGCATCTTCATCAAAAAGTCCCGACACTGGCTCTAAATTTCCGGATCCCACTTGTAACAGCCACTGATTATGAGCGTTTTGTCCCTCGCTTCTCATATTTGTTACCAATGTCAACTGCTTGAAATGTCTCCATAATCTACTTGTTTTGATGCAACACTCGATGATGTCTGTGCGAGTACCATGCGGAACAACAGGTAAGGTTTGACGAAAATCTCCTCCAATCACCATAACCTTACCTCCACATGGCAAGTTAACATCCATAATCTCGCGAAGAAGCTTATCGATGCACCGCAAGCCATGTTTTGACAACATTTTGATCTCGTCCATGAGAATGAGAGATGCTTCCTGTAATATTTGAGCTTCTGTGGATGTTAAGCGCATTAATGAGACTGACGTATCGAGCAAAGGAACTGGCAACTTGAATCCACTGTTGACTGTCCTCCCACCCTTCAAAAGCGTTGCAGCAATTCCGGTTGTCGCGAATGGCAAGACAGATTCATTTCGACCGCGAATGAATGACATGAGGGTCGTGTAAAGAAATGTTTTACCGGAGCCTCCCGGTCCATCTATGTAAAAACATCGCTGTGCGGCATTCACATCGTCCACTGGTGCAATTATTTGATTAAATGCACTGAGCTGTTGGTCGTTGAGAAGTGCATTTCGCTCTGCTCCATATCGCGCCTCTTCGACAGCATCGTACGCTGGAGTGACGTCAGTAAAATTTCCAGTGGGATCTGGTAGCTTGAATTTGCTACATGATTTGCCGTGCTGCTTGAAGATGGCATTGATGTTGTGGAGCGCTTTGGTGATAGCTATGGGCTCTGGGTCACGTCGCGCGTAGTCAAGAATCATGTCCGGTAGATGATCTTCCCACAATTTCGGAGCATCAGCAGGGATACAAAATACGCAGATATAAGCGAACATCTCGCGTAATTGGTTTGGCATTAGGTATGTGGCTCCACCTCTCAAACAATTTGCCCATTCTTCGTCAGACTCGAGTAATCCTCGTGCTGATGCTGCTGCCTTGAATGTCTCATAAACAACACAATCAACCGTTCGCAAAAATTCAAAGCTGGTAGCTCCACGCACGTGAAGAAGAAGCATTCGTAAATAGAATAGCTCTTCGTCCTTAATTCCGACCGTATACATACGCACTACCACATTGTTCCCTCCCCTCTTGCGTTGTTGCCAATGACCTTTTGTGAAAGTGTAATGGTAGGGTATATCCGTGTAAAGCCACTGTCTTGCTTCCTCATCATTCTCGTTGAGACTAAACGATCGCTCGAGTTTAGTTTTGCCAGTTTGTGCCGCTAAAAGCACCTCCTCTTCTTGCCCAGCTTCGAATACGACCGTTTGTTGGGTTGGCAAGTGAACGTTGAGGCGCATCACGGCATGACTGCGATCATGCATTGGTGACTCTCGCAATCTCCATATCGCTTCCGGAGCGCTACCATAACGACAATTTATATAATTGGAAAGCTCATCGTATTGCAATTCTGGATTTCCATCTGATCTGATGGATATGTCGGCGCAATCAAAGCCTTTGAAAATGTACTTGTAGATATACTTGATGGCATAACGTGATGTGCAGACCTCGACGTTAATGTGTTCGCTATATTTTAGAGTCAAATAGGGGTTGTAGGGAACGACATTGCGACTGTCCATTTGCACGCCTCTGACTGTTGCGCGCTCATTGTTTCGACGACGATATACCGGATAACCACTTGCGTTTGGAATTGTGTTGGCATTGAATTATTTTGGGAAATTTTTACTGCAACTTCCATTGACCATACATGGTGCTTGTAAGTTGGCAGAGCCACACGGACCGTGCATCATACATAGCATGACTATTTCCCGAAGTCGAGGACTTGATTCTGGTGGAATTTCAGCGCTGACGTATTGATCAATTCTGTGCGCCATGGTGAATTTATCCTCCACTCTCAATGTTACCAAGATGTGAGCGTGTGGGAGGCCACGTTTCTGGAACTCAATGCTGTACACGAAAGCGAGCCATTGTCCGAAGATTCCATGCTTTGTAATGTCCTCCACCAACGAATCAAGCTTCAGTTTGAACACTCTTGCTACCAAATCGGGACGATCGCATGTTTGCTCTCCAGGTCGCAGGTTGGCGACGATCTCTGGCCAGCTTGGATTTGCCGTAAATGTGATGAAGACGTCAGGTGCTCCCCACTTTGCAAAAATTGACATTGCGTCGCAGCATCTCTCTCTCATGTTAAGCGGTGAGCCTTCGAATGACGACGGAAGGATGATAGACACGCCTGCTGCAACATTCTGATTTTCCGCTAAGTTAGCCATATGATCAGCCAGTCCTTGATATTGCTCTGATCGTAGTCGCTTCTGATTCTGCCTGATGTAGTTGAGATTTTTGGCTTCTACTTGAAGGTAAGAATCTACCAACCACTGTTGCGTGAGCTTTCCAGCGCTCATAATCGGACTAAAGTCTTCGCGAATTGCTGTGAGAGCAGCTTTGTACTGCAACATGCTGACATACCTACGCTTTTCTGCGAGCGCTGCACCTTCGTATGACTCACATTGCCAATATGGCTGCCACCCTGCCTCGCCGTACGGAAACATGATCGCGTAAGTCATGGGGTCCATATTAGGGCTTAAAATGTGTAATTTGATGAAGGCTTGATTGGGATCTTGAGGATTTTTGGATAGATGTGTATGTTTCTCTCGAAGGGAGGTTCTCCGTCCTCATTCAAAAAGACCATGGCGATCTCATTGGATGTCGGTGCATTGTATCGCCTCTGATCAGACTGCCAATCGCGATAAAAGGCCATCGAATCAGTCGAAATGGTAAGTCCTAATTGAGCGGCATTCTGTGCTTCTCGCGTCTCGATCTCGTGCATTAGCTGGTAGCATTGTGCGAGCCGATTGTTGTCGCGAAAAAAGCGATCAAGCTGATACATAATTTCCTGTCGGCAATCCTCGTTTGATTGATGCTGCTGACGAACGTCAGTTGCTTGAGTTGTAGTATCAAGCACATACAATTGAGCATATTGTGGTGCTTGATCGTTGACTGGCAGAGTATGGGATGTTTGGTGTCATGTCTGGCCGTGAATTTTGAAGACATAAGGACCGCGTCCTGCAAAATCGATGATTTTTGCACCCATTGATGCGAAAGAGATGGCATTGTTGTATGAGCGGATCTTATCGCGAAAATGTCTATATTGTGGATGAGTTGGATCAGAGAGAAGCTGTTGTAGAAACGTAGGATATGGCAGTACAGTTCCGCCAACATTTGTAGGCTTTGGTAATTTGACGCGACCCTTCCTGCAACAGCTTGTGAATTTCTTGTCGCCCGGACGCTCTGCAGCAAAATATCGAGAGGCACAAAATTGACACATTGCATCAAAAGGTCCGCAGTGATGTTGATTAACATTTGCCTCATCGAAGTTATTTGCAACATCTCGAATTGCTTGACTAATACGTTCTTAAGCTTGCTGAATCGATGCTAAGTTTGCTGTTAGACGTGCTTGCTTTTGTGATGGAGTTTCAAGCGCAACTCCAAGACGCTTTGAAGCGGCGTTTGCTTCTCGACGTGCGTGTATCTGCTCATCTGATTGTTGGCTGATGTGTAGACGCTGAGATGCGGCATGAGTTTTTCGACGTGCAGCTGCCTGCTCTTCAGTTTCCAGCTCTAATTTTGTCGTTTTTCAGCATTAATTTTAGCGAGGGTTTCCTGAGATTGTTTAGCCCGCCATCTTGCTTGACGTTCTCTTGCTAGCCTGCGCTTCCTTTCCATTGGATCTTCGCCCACTTCCATAGTGTTTCTACAGTACAAAATAATGAATACGAAAATAGTTAAATATATAAAAAAGTTAATTATTGTTTTGGTACTTACGAAGATATTTTAGAGGGACAATAGATATAAATCAATTAATATATATGCAGAATTTCAATGATGTGTATGTTTCAGATTGTGAAAGAAAACCTAAAAATAACAGTAAACGTTAAGGGCTGTGACATCACTCTGCATTAAAAAAAAATCACAATCATTTTGGTTTCCAGATTAAAATTAACAAAACAATGCACGAACCTTTGACGTCAGCATTTGTGTTGTAAACAGTGCTGCAAGCGCTAATTTATTTAATCATAGTGTGCTTTGAGCGTTACGGAATGAGTGAGTCAGTGATAATTAATGGTGTTGTGCTGGGGCGCCTGCTAACTAATTAAGATATATTAAATTTCCTGAAATGTACACAAAGTATTTCATAATTAACAATCCTCAAATCCTCTTTTTACATCGTTACCTTTTCCAAATTTAAAATATGAGCTAAATTGATGACATCATATAATATTTTTTTACGGCGAGAAATTTTAGAAAGCAGCGCACCAAATTACTGCACCAAAAAATAAGTCTTTTCGAACGTCCGCATGAAATTGTTCAATTATTAATAATAGTGTGCATGGGGGGTGGGGGGTGTTGAATGTTAATCTGGAAACCAAAATGATTATCCAATGTTTAAAAAAAAAGGCAGAGTGATGTCCCTCAGCGTTAGGCGTCAGTGATAATTGTTCGTAAATATATCATATATTATAGATTCGTTTTATCCTTGCTTTAACCCATAGTCCTTTGTTCATCTCTTATGTACAGAAATTAATAATAATAATAAGTGAACAAATCATCGCTTGGTTATATTTGTTAATTATTTTCATTTGTAGGCTTTACAAGAAAACGTGTGCACATTCTACTCTCCTGCACATTAGCGATTTGCATTTTGTATATCCTGATAAGCAGTATTCAAGGTGAGATTTAATGCTAAGGTTGAAGACATTCTTCCATGACTGACCTTTTGATTAACGTTTTAACACCCACAGCTAATATTATTAATTTTATAACGTTTAAAAGTCTGCAATTACTGCACTTATAAATAAATAAATTTATACTTTATGCACTACTTGTTTTCATTTCATGTTGGTATCTTCTATCTGTTATAATAAAAGGCAATTTTCTGTCCGTTCTGTCCGGTCCTCGATAGCGATTGGTCCCTCAAACACATATGACTCCTACAGCCAATCATATTGAACACGTTTACAGCAACGTTCAAAACGAGTTATTTTCAGGGGTGGACTGGGGAGTTCAGGCCACCCGGGACAAAAAAAGCGGCCCTATCTTCATAACTTTTATTTTCCTTGTTCATTTTTTCCATCCAAACCAGAGGGCTGAGGCCTCCAAAGTCATGGGTCACTTTACAAATTAAAATGTACAATAAATAAAATTAAATAAAAAAATAATAATTTTAAAAAAACACGATAAACCGCATATATACTTATAAATAAAATATCAATAATGGGTCAATTCAAGTTATAAATCAAATTATTCGGACCCACTGTGATGGTGTTTATAGTATAAGCAACTTCTTTAAGCTGGGTACCATTTCGGCTAAATGATCTATAATTGCGTCATTATTCAGTTCACTTAAAACATCGGTTTCTGTTGACATAAGTATAAAAGCGAAAAGGTGTGTCTATAGTCAAAGAACTTCGCGAGCGATTCTTAATGTATTTCAGTCATGGCCGGCCCTAGAGTATGCGGGGCCCAAGGGAGCATACGATATGCGGGGCCCCGAGCCCAAGGCAGCAGATGAGGAGCGAGACCCATGCAAACAATTGCATTTCTACATATATTAAATGATATGAAATAAAAAATTAAATTACTTAAATTCTTACTCTGTAACAGCATTGACACATCGATAATTACAGTTTTAATTGAAGATCCTAAAACTCAAAACTAAAAAACAAAGTTATTAAAATAATTAAAATGTTTTGTTTTGGTTAGCTAATTAGACAGTTTATATATATATATATATTATACAATTAACAATGTAAACTACATACACTAGCGTTGGTTTAGTTGTATCTTCTACTTCCACCTTGTTTTTACAACTTACATGTAAAGCTTGTGAGCTTTCGCGGCTGCAATACTGGTAAGTTCAATATTGTCAAGATCCTTAGCAACATAAATCTCAATTGTCAAAATAGCTAAGTTATTGAGGAGATAAGCTAAGTTATTGAGGAGATAAGCTAAGTTATTGAGGAGATAAGCTAAGTTATTGAGGAGATAAGCTAAGTTATTGAGGAGATAAGCTAAGTTATTGAGGAGATAAGCTAAGTTATTGAGGAGATAAGCTAAGTTATTGAGGAGATAAGCTAAGTTATTGAGGAGATAAGCTAAGTTATTGAGGAGATAAGCTAAGTTATTGAGGAGATAAGCTAAGTTATTGAGGAGATCTTGAGTCATTGTTTATACCATAACGGTTAAGATTAGAAAAGCTTCTTTTTTCTGAAGCCAAAGTGACAGGAATAGTTGGAAGTGTTCAAATTGCAAGGTGTTTGTTAGGAAAGATACTAAAGCGCTTTTGTTTTACTGAAAGAAACTGCAAAATATTAACAGGATCGTTGTAGGTAACTGCAGGAATTATGAAACTCAATGATTGCTACTCATCAGCAAGCATGAAACCATCAAGATCTTTACTTTCGCAGGCAGTGAGCTTTTCTAAAGATTCATACAGCAATTCAGCACATCATTGTTTTGTAATTAATGAACTTTATAAAGAAATCCAAAACGAGTCATGATGCCTTAGTATTTGTTCAAATGACATGTCCTTTGACATGATTGCATATCAAAAACCTGGTTAAAATATGTGCATTTTTTTTTCTTGTGCATCTACAAATTCTTCATCTTCTCCTTCATATGTAAATTGTTTTATTTCTTTTTAAAATGGGTTAAAATGGGTTCAACTTCTATGTCTGTGACAATTTCTTTTGAAAGTGATATTGTTGTTTCAAAACCGCAATTTCAGTAAGATTTCCACCATTTGCAAGTATTTTCCATGCTCTCAACTTCAGTTACTAGACCGACCGAAATATTTTGTAATTCTTTACTGATGTAATTAAATTGGAACAATATATCGTACCAAAAAGCATTTGACACAATGAAATTGAAGTTCATAAGTTGTTTGCACAAAGACTCTGCTTCACTTCAAGCTTTTGGATCACTACTTTGCTATGGTACTTTGAAAAGTGCATCACCGATTTCTCCTACTTGATATCGCACTACCTTTATGCTTTCCACATGGCTTTGCAATTTTGTTTCACAAAGTGGTTTCACAGAAATATTTCAAACATACTTGGAAAATAAAGCCCATCGCTTTGTTGAAGCAGAAAATAAAATTTTCGATTGTTAAATTATATACCGAAAAAAACAACAACAAAAAAACAACAACAACAACAACGTCAGTGCACCAGGACAAGTTTTTACCATATAACATAGCAGAAATATGTAGCTGTGAAGGGTACAAAGGTTAAAAAATGCCCTCGGATTTAATTGTAAAAGACGACCTTGTACACCTCACTTATGCCTATCATGTTCGCACATTTGCCGTATCCTTGACCACGGATATCAGAAACATCTAAGCCCAATTTTCTCAGTTCCAATAGTAAGACACCAGGCAGTTGTTGCCCAGTACTTTCTCTCACTTCTAGAAAACGTATGAAGTGCTCATGAGCTACTTCAGAATATCCACCGCCTTTGTGTAAATGATTTACTTTTTATACGTTGTATGTGTTTTCTGTAGGCGTTCTCACAATACAAAATTTCGTTGCAATAAATCGTTGAAATACTATTGTCAACAAAATAACTTTAATATGCACATTATATACAAAAGTATAACTTTGAGATTTCACAACGTGGAGACATCGGCCACACAGTCGCCATTACTTTCTATCAACTGCCTGTCGCGCCCTTTCTACCCACGTGACCTCTCTGTCACTCATCTCGTTATTATCACGTGACATTCACCCCCCCATCCTTAAAAAAATGTTTATGAAATACAACATTTTTAGTCTTAATAAAATCAAATTAATCTACATGACTATTCAAATATTTATCATCAATGGACATTCATTGCCTCACACACAATATCTAGACATGGAAATCAAGAGAAAAAAATCTGTAGGACTTCAACAGTCTACCTGTACTGAAAGAATGAAACTAAAATTTTAACACAACTATAATTTTGTGTAAGTAAAATACTTTTAACAATTAATATTCATAAAATTAAAATTAAATACATTGTCCAGTGGAATTCAAACACTTCTCCTTGTTTATTGTTCAGCGAATAAAAATACTAATATTAATACAGTTTCTGGTTTTATCATTTAGGAATTCAAAGAATGTCTTTATTTGGCCAGACAATTTTGGAAAAAATCCGGGACTTTTTGAGTGGAAACCGGGACATGAATAAAATACTTGAAATTTTCATGATTCTGCATATTGCAAGGAAAATGCTTTGGTTCCTGTTTATTATTAGATATTTTGGAAAAACCAAAATTGCTTGTAAAATTTAAACCTGCAATCACTTAAGCAATTTTTGGCGTTTTCTTAATTTTTTTTTGAGTTTGCATGTGAGTTTTGAAAAATTCTAATCAAAAGTTATTGAAATTTTAGAGTATAATTATTGAATCATGAAAGTTTTTTTATTATGACTAGAGAGTTTTTATACTATTACATTTTAATTATTATATTTATTGTTTGAATGTGCCTTATCAAGGAAAATTGAATCCTTTTTGTTGGTCTCATAGAACTCACGGCAGGTCATTTCCGAGTTGAATTGAATTGAGAGTAAGGCATCGACAGTTTTTAAATCCAATCTGCTTCGCTGATCACTCCATATTTGTGACGATAAGCGATAAGATAAATTTTTAAATACTTTTTCTGTTAAAGTCAGAGTTGAAAATTTTTTAACGAAAAAAATGTAAGAAAAGATAAAAATTCATAATCCTGGACAAATTGACTCCAAACAGGGATTCCGGGACAGAGGTGAAAATCCGGGACTTTCCCGGCAAATTCCTTGCCGCTGGCCACTCTAACTTAATATGTCTGCAACCATATTGTCCTTTCCTTTAACAGGTTTAATGTCAAACTTGTAGTTGGCTAATAGCATAGCTCAACGATTTACTTTTGCGTTGCTGATTCGCTTCTTGTTGAATGCCACAAGTGGTTTGTGGTCTGTTAGAAGAGTGAATGTTCTACCTAGAAGGTATTTTTGTAGTTTATGTAGAGCCCACACTATGGCTAAACATTCTCTCTCTATGGTGCTGTAGTTACCTTCTGTTCTTGTCAAATGTCTGCTCAGATATTGTATAGGATGGAGGATACCATCATGTTATTGCACGAGGCACGCTCCTAATGCAATGGACGCTGCATCAGTAGAAACAATGAAAGGTATATCCCATTGAGGTGTAACCAAGATGGGTTTCTTCCTAAATGCTTCCTGAATGTTCTCCAATGCATTGAGGCAATCTATGAAAACTGACATTTTCGAATATCTGTGTTTTTTGTAATTTCTGTTAGTGGGTGAACAATTTCTGCATAATTTGCAATGAAAGGTCTTGGCAGCCCACCCGGAATTTTCCCGGTGTCCCGGCGGCCCAGTCCACCCCTGGTTATTTTTGGTGCAGTATTTCTTCCTAGACATTATTTTGAGTTATGCGCATTGAGATTTATAGTCAAAAGCACTGTTTTTAAGAGTTATTTATTTTAACCTAAATGAATAGGATTTTTCACGTGATGCACATGTATGCCGGTCGAGACGGCTGTTGGAGCGGAGTTACTACATGCCACCGAACGGTGGCGGAACGTCCTTGGACAGGCTTTGTTGCTCGTTTTATAATCAATATACATAATTCCTGTTGTCTGTATGTATGGATGTAATTATAATGCTGTTAGGTGGCGCTGCGATATGGATGCAATGCTGTTAGGTGGCGCTGCGATCGATTTTGTTTTATAGTGCTGTACCAAAAATAACACTTTCCGAACGTTCCGCATAAAATTGTTCACTATGATAATAAATGAATCAAATAAAAATAAATAAAATAAATGAAAGTTCTGTATTACGTTATTTTTTAATCTGATGTGTATTTATTTTGAAAACGTTCGTAATTTTTGACGGGTGATACACTAGTAAACAATTTAAAAGCCCAAGTCACTCACTGTTTCCGTAATGCTGAGGGACATAGTACAACAGTCCATAGCAGTTAAAAAGTGTGCGGTGTTTCTCGCCGTAAAATATTAAATGACGCCATTATTTGAGCTTATATTTTAATTTTGGAAAAGTGAACGATGTAAAAAGAGGATTTGAGCATTTACAATTATAAGATACTTTGTGTACATTTCAGGAAGTTTAATATTTCGTATTTATCAAACAAGGATAAGTTACCTGGGTTTTTGAAAAAAATGGGCGCTGTATGCGCCCTACAACCCCTAGTTTTTATTTAATTTTGCGACTACGTGATAACAAATGTGATCGTTTTTCCAAGATCTGCTTAGCATTACCCAGACTTAACACAACTGTACGCCCCTTGGTTACTGAACTGTTTCAGACTGTAGTCGTGAAGACGTTGTGGCGCACAGAAGACCTTTGCAGCAGAAGATCATTTTACTGTCATACATGCGCAGCGGCTCCACCTTAACGGGCACGTTCTTCAGCATGCATCCAGACGTCTTTTATGTGTACGAACCGCTATGGACACTAAGGCGAGCATATGAGGGCCAGATGGGGATGACGTATCTGAACAGCACAATCAGGTGGTAAGTGTCTTAACGCAGAAGCGTTGACTTCAAACATAAACATGACATTAATTCAAAGGATGGCATAAAGAAAGTCGTTTGGATTGAAAGGTTTGAAGTGGTTGGGCTAAAGTTTATATACAGTATGTCTTATAAACGGTACTTAAACTGATGCTATTATAAATATTTATATAGTAGTTTAATGCAATTAATAATTGTAATTAATAGTAATAGAAAGCTTATTTTAGGTTTGAAGAAAAGCAGACATCAATAAATGAACCAATTATATTTTCATCAATTTTGACGCAGATTCAAACGGCCTGCTTATCACGTTATCTGAGAAAATTTAATTGGGTCCGATTCTAGTATAGCTCAACGACTCTTAGAAATGAGCCTAATTTAATTGCAGGGTAAAACAATCAAAAGCATTTTATCTCAATGAGAGTGAACGAATCATTCTGTCTGTGCTGAATTGTAATTTCCAAAGTCTGGATGTTGGTACACTGACAGTGAGTAGCTGTGAAATTTTATGATATTTAAATTTGATCGTTACGATTAATATAAACGACAGAAGGAAATTATGTCTAAGTGACATACAATTTTTATTTTAAAAAATCAATTAGTAAATGTATCTGCCACTAGTTACCAGTAAGCATTGTTCGGTGTACTTATACAAATGTTAAGTCATTAATGACTTTACTTTTTTTTAGCAGAGCCACATGCTAAGAAGCGAATCTACTTTGAATTATGCCAGATGCATAAATATCAAATGGAAATCTAGTGCATTTATTGTTGAAGGTAAGTTTATAGCCATTCTTATTTTTTAAATGCCATTTTTCATTTTAATATAAAAAATTATTTCGTAATGTTAATACTTTTTCTTTTGATGTATTTTTTGTTGTTGCTTTAATGTTTTTATTTTGTATTTTGAAGATTTTTCTTATTTTTTAAGCCTAGATATCATCGGATTCAATTGATATGTCTGCATTTATTTAAATATAAATTTGTATTCTTTATTTCCCATTCCCACAGAGGAAGTGAACAAGATACAGACATGTCTTCAACTGTTAACATCCACCTGTCTCCACGCTAGGGTTATAGCCATCAAAGTCATCGAAGCAGCCATGTTTCAAACGGAACCAATCTTTGCGTCCGAAACGAGGTTAAAGGTCATCCACCTGATACGCGACCCAAGGGGCGTGATAAATTCTAGGATGGCATTCGGGACTATTGCCTCTCAGCAGATCACCCGACATAGTAAGTCCTTGTGTAGGCGTGTTCAGCGCGACATTACAAAATCAAAGTTTCTATCAGTGCGATTTCCTGGAAGGGTTCTAACAGTGCGTTACGAGGATATCGCTAGAGAACCTATTTTGGCAGCCCACCAAATTTACGAGTTCTCAGATTTAGAAATCAGCTCGGAATTTAACACATTGATATGGAACATGACCTACGCCGGATTCCCTGATGGCTGCAACGTATGTCCGGTGAGAAGCGATGCGTGGAGGACAGCCAGCATGTGGAGGAGACAGCTCAGTTATTGGGTAGTTTCCACGATTCAGCGGCAGTGTGCTTCACTTATAGACGTTATGGGGTACACACGTTTTCACAGTGAGCTTGAACTTAGCAACATGAGCGTCTCATTTACAAATGAAATATTTGATCCGGGGCTAAAGAAAGTCCATGTTTTTGACTCTGCTGTTCTGTCAGTTTAAGATTCTTAATGACGTCATTTTATAAACAATAAAGCGTCGGAATTTCCCACAGTGTAACCGTAAAAATCCGATGGGTCTACAGGTCACATTCGCCCTTAGTTTGTTTCCACAACGACACTATGTGCAATTTATGTCAAATTTCTGTTTCCTTATGCAAGAACAAACACATACAAATTCTCGCTCTTCCCGTCTGGAATTCGGACGTGGCATGGGTAGCCTGAGGAAATCAGGAAAACCAACACTTTATCAATATTTAAAAGTCTAAAAAAAAATGCAAGACTAGACACAAATCACGGATACGCGTAGGACGCAATAGTATGACGTAATATATGCATATATGTATAATTTATAATTTTATTAATAAAAAAAGACGCAGTGAACTGCATTTGCTGTTTCTAGCAAGTTAATTTTGTCGTAAACAATAGCATATATTTGTTTAGGATTTTAGTATTTTCAGTATCTAAGTAAAAATGGAAACCAATTCTTTAGATGCAAACACTAAACGTGAGAAACTTAACGCGTTTACAGAAAGACAGATCAATTACCTAAATCTATTTTAAAATACTGATTAAAAAATTAGTGTACTGCAGCTTTGGCTTTTCAACAGCAAATATGATTGTTTTTGGGACAATTAGTTTCATAGATTTCCACAAAGCATAAGAAAATTTTAAGAGAACCGGGCTGTCCAAGAAGAAAATAGATTATGGATATGAATAATAGCCACTGGGGTATGGGTAAGGCTAATTGCTGGGACATTTATTTTCATATGGAGGGACAACTTTATGACCTTTTGAAGGGTAGTTTTCATTACTAGGGGAAGATTCAATAATATCGCTCAACCCTGGTTGGCAATAACACTATATATATATATATATATATATATATATATATATATATATATATATATATATATATATATATATATATATATAATATATATATTAAAAGTCCCATAACCGATGGTCGTAGGGGGTCCTAATGTTTCCATTAGAACTTACTAGGGGCTTGATAAACCTGGTGGGTGCCCCGTCTCCTTTCCAGGTCAGCGGAGGTTTTTCTTAGTGTTACTCAATAGTGCGATCGCCTCACAAGCTGAGGGTCGTGGGTTCGAGCCCACGTAAAAGCCACAATAAAATGATGAATGACTATCTATATCTTAGCTACTTTTATTATGATTTTGGGTAAATTTTAAGCCCAAACATTAAAGCTTGAAATTAAGGCTTGTATTTTTAAATCCCTTTATTGGCAATTTTTTTACACTTTTTTTTTGTTTAAAATGTTATTGCTATGCCTCTGTCTTCTCCGGATGTAACCATGACTTTTGTCATGATGAAAACTCTCCCTTCAAAGAAAAATACAATTTAAAAAAATGTACTATTTCCCTTTAAAGAAAATTTAATTAATTTAAAAAAATACAAAATTTTTTTTAAAATTACAAAAAAAGCAAATAACTTTCCAGCCGACAGTAAATTAAATAAAATTTTAGAATTTTGATTTGTCACCGGAAATACAGGTGTGTCTGGTCTGCCAAATTTCTGCTAAATCGTTTAATTACGTTGCAAGATTTGACGCTAAAATACAGACAGACACACATAACAGCAAATTAAATAAAAGCATTTAATAAATAGAAGTAAAAAAAAAGATTTTTAAAAAACCACGTTTTTAGAAGCGGACTAAAAAGAAGAAAATAATTTTAAACTTATTAGTTCAAGTACTTCCATTTAATATGACTAAAAACGTGGGACGGGCGCTTATGAGGTTTAACATATGCGGTTCACTCATTCTCTCACTTATAGATCTCTCTTTTGCCTTCTACATTAGAAATCTTTAATTTTTATACCAAACACCCACCCCACGTTTTTAGTCATATTAAATCGAAGTACTTGAACTAATAAGTTTTAAATTATTTTCTTCTTTTTAGTCCGCTTATAAAAACGTGGTTTTTTAAAATCTTTTTTTTACTTCTATTTATTTTATTCTTTTTAGTCCACTTCTAACAACCTGGTTTTTAAAAATATTTTTTTACCTCTATTTATTTTACCAAACACCTCACAAGCGCCCGCCCAACGTTTTAAAAACATTGTGATGTGGTCACGGGGCGAACTCACAGATGTCAACAAAAGCCGACGGTACAGATGCTTTTATATAGACTATTGATAAACTTAAAAGTTCAATAATTTAATAACGGTACATTTGATCGATCTGAAATTTTGATACAATGCATTGTCATCCAAGGTCTATCTGTGGTAAAATTTTCAGATCTCTAGGACCATCAGAAGTGGTTCAATTTTACGTTGGCAGATTTGAAAAAATCTTGGACAAACAATGCCCAACGAAAGCGAGTTAATAAAAACGTGGTAAATAAAACAAACCCGTAAAAACAAAGTTTTTGACTATAAATCCCTTATATATGAGACATAACTAACAGTATTGATTATTTTCAAACATTTACAGACTGAATCTGTCTTAACTCAAGTTTGCTTCATAACCCTAGGAGGGGGGGAGGGGTTGGTGGGAGGGGGAGAGGGGAAAAGTCTGGTCACCGATTCGCTTGACCGGGCGCAGCGTGACACGTAAAATGTAAACAAAAGCACCCCGTTGCTTCGTTTGGTCGCCTCAATACGTCAGCTCAAACTTTCACGTGGCAAAAAAACAATAACAAACCGTGGATTTGAATTACATACCTCATATAAGGATAAACTAAAAATGCATTAATTTAATTACGGTACGTTCGATCGATCTGAAATTTTGATACGATGCATTGTTAGGTCAGGCGGGTCAGTGTGCCAAATTGCAGCGCGATCGAATCACGGGAAGTGGGTCATTTTCGTCGCCCGCCCAGCCCATGAGATGATGAGATGATGAGACGGCCGCGAAGTTAATATAAGGGATTTAAAAAGGCACTGCACTATTGACAATTGTTCAAGGGTGTTGTACAAATAATTAAAATAAAATAACTAACACAGTATTTAAGTTTTTTTACTCCCCAATTTTACTTTTTAAAGTCTATGCATATATTTTGTCTGCCAGAATGTGAATGGAGGTAAAATACACTTTAATGAACACACCCAAGTATTTTGTATATTTCGGCTTATGAAGGTTTAAAAAAAATTAAAATCACAATCCATGTATGAAAGTTGTATGATTCTTGATTCAGATACTCTTCTTAATATCAACAATACAGGAATTCTTTGTGCTAAAAATTTCCACAATGTGGTTAAGGTGCAATTGAAATTCAAGATAGCCTAATTTTCAGAAAAAAATATAGAAAATATGTCCATATTTTATGCTTGAGATATATTTCTTTATTTCTTTGGATCAAATTATTGTTTAAATTATGTCTTCTTTGTAATTTATGGCTTAAAATTGTTTTTGAAAACGGCACAAAAAAGAAAAAAAATTTTTTAGAAACAAAACGCTATTCTTATTATTAATTGAATAATTAGAGATTAGTCTTTGCTAAAGCTGTTGAAATATTGCTCAAATCGCATTCCATAATTTCCTGAAGAACTCGAGCTCACATAATCTAGTATGAATGAATGTTGCTCAAATCGCATTCCATAATTTCCTGAAGAACTCGGGCTCACATAATCTAGTATGAATGAATGTTGCTCAAATCGCATTCCATAATTTCCTGAAGAACTCGGGCTCACATAATCTAGTATGAATGAATGTTGCTCAAATCGCATTCCATAATTTCCTGAAGAACTCGGGCTCACATAATCTAGTATGAATGAATGTTGCTCAAATCGCATTCCATAATTTCCTGAAGAACTCGGGCTCACATAATCTAGTATGAATGAATGTTGCTCAAATCGCATTCCATAATTTCCTGAAGAACTCGGGCTCACATAATCTAGTATGAATGAATGTTGCTCAAATCGCATTCCATAATTTCCTGAAGAACTCGGGCTCACATAATCTAGTATGAATGAATGTTGCTCAAATCGCATTCCATAATTTCCTGAAGAACTCGGGCTCACATAATCTAGTATGAATGAATGTTGCTCAAATCGCATTCCATAATTTCCTGAAGAACTCGGGCTCACATAATCTAGTATGAATGAATGTTGCTCAAATCGCATTCCATAATTTTCTGAAGAACTCGGGCTCACATAATCTAGTATGAATGAATGTTGCTCAAATCGCATTCCATAATTTCCTGAAGAACTCGGGCTCACATAATCTAGTATGAATGAATGTTGCTCAAATCGCATTCCATAATTTCCTGAAGAACTCGGGCTCACATAATCTAGTATGAATGAATGTTGCTCAAATCGCATTCCATAATTTCCTGAAGAACTCGGGCTCACATAATCTAGTATGAATGAATGTTGCTCAAATCGCATTCCATAATTTCCTGAAGAACTCGGGCTCACATAATCTAGTATGAATGAATGTTGCTCAAATCGCATTCCATAATTTCCCGAAGAACTCGGGCTCACATAATCTAGTATGAATGAATGTTGCTCAAATCGCATTCCATAATTTCCTGAAGAACTCGGGCTCACATAATCTAGTATGAATGAATGTTGCTCAAATCGCATTCCATAATTTCCTGAAGTACTCGGGCTCACATAATCTAGTATGAATGAATGTTGCTCAAATCGCATTCCATAATTTCCTGAAGAACTCGGGCTCACATAATCTAGTATGAATGAATGTTGCTCAAATCGCATTCCATAATTTCCTGAAGAACTCGGGCTCACATAATCTAGTATGAATGAATGTTGCTCAAATCGCATTCCATAATTTCCTGAAGAACTCGGGCTCACATAATCTAGTATGAATGAATGTTGCTCAAATCGCATTCCATAATTTCCTGAAGAACTCGGGCTCACATAATCTAGTATGAATGAATGTTGCTCAAATCGCATTCCATAATTTCTTGAAGAACTCGGGCTCACATAATCTAGTATGAATGAATGTTGCTCAAATCGCATTCCATAATTTCCTGAAGAACTCGGGCTCACATAATCTAGTATGAATGAATGTTGCTCAAATCGCATTCCATAATTTCCTGAAGAACTCGGGCTCACATAATCTAGTATGAATGAATGTTGCTCAAATCGCATTCCATAATTTCCTGAAGAACTCGGGCTCACATAATCTAGTATGAATGAATGTTGCTCAAATCGCATTCCATAATTTTCTGAAGAACTCGGGCTCACATAATCTAGTATGAATGAATGTTGCTCAAATCGCATTCCATAATTTCCTGAAGAACTCGGGCTCACATAATCTAGTATGAATGAATGTTGCTCAAATCGCATTCCATAATTTCCTGAAGAACTCGGGCTCACATAATCTAGTATGAATGAATGTTGCTCAAATCGCATTCCATAATTTCCTGAAGAACTCGGGCTCACATAATCTAGTATGAATGAATGTTGCTCAAATCGCATTCCATAATTTCCTGAAGAACTCGGGCTCACATAATCTAGTATGAATGAATGTTGCTCAAATCGCATTCCATAATTTCCTGAAGAACTCGGGCTCACATAATCTAGTATGAATGAATGTTGCTCAAATCGCATTCCATAATTTCCTGAAGAACTCGGGCTCACATAATCTAGTATGAATGAATGTTGCTCAAATCGCATTCCATAATTTCCTGAAGAACTCGGGCTCACATAATCTAGTATGAATGAATGTTGCTCAAATCGCATTCCATAATTTCCTGAAGAACTCGGGCTCACATAATCTAGTATGAATGAATGTTGCTCAAATCGCATTCCATAATTTCCCGAAGAACTCGGGCTCACATAATCTATTATGAATGAATGTAAAAGTGCACTACATCAATCTCATGTAAAAGTGCACTACATCAATCTCATGTAAAAGTGCACTACATCAATCTCATGTAAAAGTGCACTACATCAATCTCATGTAAAAGTGCACTACATCAATCTCATGTAAAAGTGCACTACATCAATCTCATGTAAAAGTGCACTACATCAATCTCATGTAAAAGTGCACTACATCAATCTCATGTAAAAGTGCACTACATCAATCTCATGTAAAAGTGCACTACATCAATCTCATGTAAAAGTGCACTACATCAATCTCATGTAAAAGTGCACTACATCAATCTCATGTAAAAGTGCACTACATCAATCTCATGTAAAAGTGCACTACATCAATCTCATGTAAAAGTGCACTACATCAATCTCATGTAAAAGTGCACTACATCAATCTCATGTAACAGTGCACTACATCAATCTCATGTAAAAGTGCACTACCTCAATCTCATGTAAAAGTGCACTACATCAATCTCATGTAAAAGTGCACTACATCAATCTCATGTAAAAGTGCACTACATCAATCTCATGTAAAAGTGCACTACATCAATCTCATGTAAAAGTGCACTACATCAATCTCATGTAAAAGTGCACTACATCAATCTCATGTAAAAGTGCACTACATCAATCTCATGTAAAAGTGCACTACATCAATCTCATGTAAAAGTGCACTACATCAATCTCATGTAAAAGTGCACTACATCAATCTCATGTAAAAGTGCACTACATCAATCTCATGTAAAAGTGCACTACATCAATCTCATGTAAAAGTGCACTACATCAATCTCATGTAAAAGTGCACTACATCAATCTCATGTAAAAGTGCACTACATCAATCTCATGTAAAAGTGCACTACATCAATCTCATGTAAAAGTGCACTACATCAATCTCATGTAAAAGTGCACTACATCAATCTCATGTAAAAGTGCACTACATCAGGCTCATGTAAAAGTGCACTACATCAATCTCATGTAAAAGTGCACTACATCAATCTCATGTAAAAGTGCACTACATCAATCTCATGTAAAAGTGCACTACATCAATCTCATGTAAAAGTGCACTACATCAATCTCATGTAAAAGTGCACTACATCAATCTCATGTAAAAGTGCACTACATCAATCTCATGTAAAAGTGAACTACATCAATCTCATGTAAAAGTGCACTACATCAATATCATGTAAAAGTGCACTACATCAATCTCATGTAAAAGTGCACTACATCAATCTCATGTAAAGGTGCACTACATCAATCTCATGTAAAAGTGCACTACATCAATCTCATGTAAAAGTGCACTACATCAATCTCATGTTAAGGTGCACTACATCAATCTCATGTAAAAGTGCACTACATCAATCTCATGTAAAAGTGCACTACATCAGGCTCATGTAAAAGTGCACTACATCAATCTCATGTAAAAGTGCACTACATCAATCTCATGTAAAAGTGCACTACATCAATCTCATGTAAAAGTGCACTACATCAATCTCATGTAAAAGTGCACTACATCAATCTCATGTAAAAGTGCACTACATCAATCTCATGTAAAAGTGCACTACATCAATCTCATGTAAAAGTGCACTACATCAATCTCATGTAAAAGTGCACTACATCAATCTCATGTAAAAGTGCACTACATCAATCTCATGTAAAAGTGCACTACATCAATCTCATGTAAAGGTGCACTACATCAATCTCATGTAAAAGTGCACTACATCAATCTCATGTAAAAGTGCACTACATCAATCTCATGTAAAGGTGCACTACATCAATCTCATGTAAAAGTGCACTACATCAATCTCATGTAAAAGTGCACTACATCAATCTCATGTAAAAGTGCACTACATCAATCTCATGTAAAAGTGCACTACATCAATCTCATGTAAAAGTGCACTACATCAATCTCATGTAAAAGTGCACTACATCAATCTCATGTAAAAGTGCACTACATCAATCTCATGTAAAAGTGCACTACATCAATCTCATGTAAAAGTGCACTACATCAATCTCATGTAAAAGTGCACTACATCAATCTCATGTAAAAGTGCACTACATCAATCTCATGTAAAAGTGCACTACATCAATCTCATCTTTGTTTAATCAGCTTCCGAAAACAATCCAAAGTACATCAGCAAAAGGTTAGGAGAGTTCGGACAATGGAGAGTAAGGTGAAGGTCGGGAAGACATCGTATCATGACCGTGGATCAGATAAAGAGTAATGGTTCCCCTTGTTCGCAAGTCCGTCAATTTACATCAGACCGCCAGTTTTGGCCACACAGAGCTGTTGACTTGTGAGACACGATGGTTAATAATGCATATAACCCACGGCTACTGATGATGGCTTATCTTTATGCGTGGCACTGCCACCTGGCGGAACCTCAATAATAATGTGTTTGTTTATGCCTCATTTTAAATACCCAATAAACATGCATGACATTATTTCTAAATTACTATAGTTATTATTTTATTGTTATTGTTATAGTTATTTTTAAAGCTAGAATATGGATATAATTCTTTAAACAAACCTGACAAAAGTTTGCCTTTAAGTCTCGTGCAAATTGAAGTCTCCATGGAGAATTTATTTTAACATAAATTTATAAATCTGCATGGTTAAAATATAATCTCTTCTTTATTATATTAAACTAGATACGACTCGCAGCGTAGCATACGCTCTCAGACTTGCTCATAGATAGTGCAAAAAATGTGGGGAAATAATGGACACAACAACAGCTCGAAGAAATGGGAACAACGGGGGGATACCACCGACGCATTATTGGTCTCGAGATATTCGCCATGCGGTTGTTGTTACCTGTCCTCCCCCACCTAGCACCACCCTCGCCTGCCAACCATAAACTGTGATTGGTCGACCCTAGAGAGGGTCATATCTCATGCATATATGCTGTCGTTTTGTGTTTGTCCTGATTTCTGATGAATTAAGTATATAAATATATTATGAGTAGCATTTTTATTAATATTTATGACTTACAATATATTTTGTATTTGTTATTATTGTAAATTCAACAATCATAAGTTTAGTAGCGTAACAAGCTGAAGGCAAATAAGTGCTTGACCCGAGAGGCTCACTGCTAAGTGTTGCTAAGCTCTAAGCGTTAAAACACAATTTTTTTTAAAAAACGGCTAAAACAAAAAAAATTGAAAACACAGATCATGAAATAATAGGGGAACGTAACACCAATGTCTTCGTACATGTCATTTATTCACTTTTTAAGTTTGTCAGATTTTTACTGTGGTAATAAACGAAAATTGCGATTACTATATGTGCACCATGATTGTGAAAGAGTCTAACATATGAACATTTACTAACAAGACACCGACCTTACAATATAAGGATCTAAGAGACGGCTAACGTGAGAAAAGTCATATGCTAACTTCCCTTGCAGTAGCAGTTTGACTCTTGTTTTCTCCGTGGTGGCAGATCGTTCAATGTTCTAAACATTTTGGTGCTATTTTAAATGGAAATATTTAAATCTGAAATTTAACAAAAAATTTATTTATTTTTCATTGTCTTTATTTTACAGTTACATGTATTCAAATCAATTCACTTTATCTTCATAAGAATTCAAATTAAAGCCGAAGGCCACCGTCAACTCTTTTTACTCGCAATATTTCATCGATATTGTAAGACTCCATTGGGGGCCGTCCATAAATGACGTCACGCGATTTTGGCCGATTTTTCACCCCCACCCTCTCGTCACGCGTCGTCACAAAAAGTTAGACCCCCCTCTAATAATACGTCACAAAGCTTTGACCCCCCCAAAAAAAAATATTAAAAAAAATATTTTCTATTTGAAAATAAGTATGTTTCAAAACACTTTTTTCGTCATTTAAGAATTTATTTAGTGTAGGTCTACATTGTAATATCGTAGCACGCGTGAAGCTATGTAAAATGTCAGTAAATAAATTGTAAGCCAGTGCTTCTCAAACTTTTTCGTATTAGACGACCGGCAGGAATTTTCCATTTCACCAGGTACCGGTGCATTCTTTTCCCGTTTTGACGTGATTGTCCCTGTACTGACGTGATAGCAAAATGAGCCCCTACATGACTTAAAGCCCTATAAGATTAAGTATGATTTCGGCTGGTTTTATATAATATATTTTAAAATAATTTGTTTAGTTGTCAAGACATAGCAAGACAGCTAACGAACAATGCAGCGGTAATGTCAAAAACCATTTGATGTGATTAACCTTCGCGATTAAGCTTGCGAATGTGACTATTGATATTACAAGGATCATTTCATTGTTGATAAACCAAGAATATATAGATACAGGACGGTTCCTCAAATTGATTTCAATCTTATAATGACAGTTTTCCTGCAATGTATATGCACATCAAAGGCATTTGATCTAAAATTACCACATTGATATCAAATGTAATGTTTTAAAAAAAAATTATTTGGTATGCGCTGGAAGAGAAATATGGCGAGTACTGTACGAACCCCACATTTGTGCAGGAAAGTAGGGTGTCATCTTGTGCATCGCAAAATACAGTAATACTGCAAGTTGAAGACTGAAAAATACTATGACATTAATAAAATAACCAATATTATCATACCTTTTTACTCCAAAGCTCACGAGTTTTTTTGTGTTTTTTTTCTTTGGTTTTGGTTTGTTTGTTTGTTTTTTTCAATTTTTTCCCCACGATTTTAAAAATTGTAAATATAATGCCACCAATGGACGAGGCGTGTTTAAATTGTTGCATTCTCTTAAGGAGTTTATAAACTAATGAAAAATACATTGCTATCTCCATCTTATGTCTTATCTTATCTTATCTTATCTTATCTCGTCTTATTTTATCTTATCTTAGCTGTTACAGGCGCTCCTTCTATACAGAAGATTATAGCGTTCTACGCTTATCTATGATTTGTGTTTAGTCCTGCATTTTTATTAGAGATTTAAATGTTGATAAAGTGTTGGTTTTCCTTGTTTCTTCAGGCAACCCTTACCACGCCCGAATTCTGGACGGGACGAAAATTTGTATGTGTTTGTTCTTCTATCCTCTAGTGTTTCAAGGTTTAATGATTTAACTAATGGTGTTATTCTTGTCAGTTTTGAATATTATCCAGTAATGAATCTGGCAGCTCTTTTTGAATTTTTTCTAGTTTATCCATGTTTTCTTTGGTGGATGGGTCCCATACAGAAGATGCATATTCTAATACAGGTCTCACCAAAGTGAGGTAGCATTTTAGTTTTATATCTCTATTACATTTGTAAAAGTTTCTTTTTATAAAGCCTAAGGTTTTGTTTGATTTTTTAATAACTTCATTGACATGGAAATTCCATGATAGTTTCTCATTTACTATGACTCCGAAGTATTTTGCATCTTTAGTTTGGGTAAGTTCTTTTCCATGAATGAAATATTTTGAATTTATTTGTTTCCTTTTCTTTGTTACTCTTAACAGTTGGAACTTTTCTGGGTGGAAAGACATGCTCCAGTTAGTTTCCCATTTTATCAATTCATCTAAGTCTTTTTGTAAAATCCACTATCGGGCGGTTTAACAGAGGGGTCAGTGAACAGTGGTAAATTATCTCATTTGGGGTAAAAAGGGAACTCTTTGGGGTAATGCTGAATCATTGTGGGCATATAAAATTCGCTAGAATCTGCCTTTTGGGTTAACAATAATGTTAACATAAACTTTTATAATTTTAATTTTTAGGTATCCTGTTGAACCGGTCCGTTTTTTACAAACGTTTAACCGGCCTTCACTAACTGTGTTAACTTCCTTAGATATATTTTTATTTTAATGCATACAAATTAAAGATTGACTATTAATCATCACGGTCAACGTCTTTGTTTAGAAAAAAAATATTTAAAAATGGTATTTTTAATATGTATTTTTTAAAAATCACTTAATTGACTGACGGGCATCCAGTAAGAAAGAGGTCGGCGAACAGGGGTAAATTACCTCATCTGGGGTCAAAAAGGAATTCTTGGGGGTAATTCAGACTCATTTGGGACATATAACATCCACTACAATCCACTAGATATATTAAAAAACGTCATGGGTACTTGTACGCTTGGAACATATGCCCACTTTTGAACCGGTTCCTTCCAGAAAATGCATTTTTAAAAAAAATTGATAAGTATGTAGATTTCTTACCTACGTACCATACGAAGACACCTAAATCCACCCTACTTTCATTTATATCGACACGAGTGACACTAATCTTAATAAACATGACTTGAGTGTATCAAGAATCCTTTCTGTGATATTCAAAATTAATGCCTTAAAAATTGAGCTAAGAAGAAAAGTTGTTTTGTGCTCCTCTCGAATTGCAATGTCAAGAATTTGATGCATTGAATAAAGTTAATGAATACTTTTGACTAATTTTCAATGGGCACATTTATCATTATATCTAGAATGGCACGTGGCGTTTGACTAAAAACCAAGCGAACAATTATATCAAACTTAAAACGTTTATAATCGTATCAAATAGATCAAACCAAAATTAATATATATATTTAAAAAATGGATTTTCCGTGTCGTTTTGACTTAAAACATCTACACATAATCCTATTCAGATCATTTTTAGACACTTGTCATGCTTGTAAAACTCACCAGTTGCATTTTCGAGGAGGGGGGTGCTAACGACGCTCCCCCAAATCCCCGAGTCATGTGAGCAAGTCCTAGGGTCTGGGGGTTGGGGGAGGAGGTAACGCACACATAAACTTGTATATTTTGGGTTAATGGGCAAAAACGTTCGCCGACTCCCGCCTTGAGAGAACCAAACGGAGCTGCGGTTACATCACAAATACTTTGATGTCAACATCAAACGACGCAGGGTAACAATTTCATACGTTCTCTAGTGGGTTCTCAAACTTAAGGATTATAATTAGATTTAATTGTCATGCCTTAATAACTTACGCCGACCGGCGTCTAATGGCCTACCGACCGGCACATTGAGAAGCACTGATTAAAAACAATATTTTAAAAACGTCGTCAAATAAATTGTAAGCCACTAAATATTGTAGTGGAAATTTTATTTAAAGTTACCCCTTTGATGGGACGTCACATTTCTTCAACCCCCTCCCTCCCCCTCGTCACGCATCGTCACAAAAGTGTGACCCCCTCCCCCTTTTTAGGTGCGTGACGTCATTTCTGAACGGCCCCTTGGCTATGCAGACTTATTCCTTTAATATTTAAAGTTTCCAAAATAAAATAAAATTATACCTTTTGGCTCGTATAATGGGAATAAAAATTGTTTTATTTGAAGAGCTACTTTGATCGACCTAATTGTTACCTATAGAATTACGTAATTTTATTGGGTTTGGAAACCTTTTTTTTAAACAACGGAATGTTTACCAAAAGCTATACGTGTAAATAAGATATTTAAGATATTTTAAGTAATTTAACTCTGTATTAAGCCAAAGTGTCGCCAAATAAGTCTTTCCCCATACACAGCCACCTCCCGGCGGATTTATTTTGAAAACAAATCTGCAAGGGTGGGGAGATATTTACTTTTAGATTTAAATCAACTAGCCCCAAGCTTTAAAAAAGGCTTTCACAAAATGCCACTCCCTCCAAATCCAAACTTCAATACAACACAAAATGATCATTAAAAAAAAGCACAAAATAAAGCATAATTGGTGGTGTTAACAGTCACACAAGTTTATTTTAATTCTGTTAATGGCTGTAGCGTAGCTAGATTCTAGATAGTTTTGCAAAGGATGAGGACGTCATTGTTGAACATCATCTCAGGGCATAACAGTAATTGAACAATTGCACATTTACTTGATTGTTAAAAAATTGCTCCACGGATTAAAACACAATAAAGGAATGAAGGCTTTCTTCTATAGTGCTAATACTATCCATGGTAGAATAGCTTTGATGTTTAAATACCCTATCAAAATTTATTAATTAAAAAGAGCTTTTTCAATTTTTTCTTAAATTGTTCTTTGTTTCACATTCTTTCCAAAATTTAGAAAGACTGTTCCACAATTTTGTGCCGCGTATTCAAAAGAGCGCACGCCAATGTGTCCATCCACACCGGGAACTTTCATTGGGGATTGCGTTGAAGAACTCAGCCCCTTCAGCGATACATGTTCTGATGTTGATTCCTTCAAACACTCTAACGCTTATCCGTACACCGTAGCCATTAGATAGTGACGGAATATTATGGTCTATTCTGTCAACCACAGAAAGACATTTTAGATGACTAAGTTTCGATTAAAGTTATATGACTTTCTCATCCTCAACACAGTCCGCGCTGGAGCTTTTTGAATTTTCTGGAGCAGTGGTTCCCAACCTTTTTTGGGTAGCGAGCCCATTTTATAAAAGCCATGTAACCCGCGACCCCCATGAAATTGAAATAAGTCACTTTTAGTAAAGATTTTAGAAAATAGAGCAAATTTGCATTATAGTGAATATTTTTAGTCAACACCTGGCGACCCCTAGAAAACCCATAGTGACCCCATTCGGGGTCACGAACCACAGGTTGGGAACCGCTGTTCTAGAATCTTAGCCGTTGGTTTTGAGGCTAAACCCACAAACTGTTGTTGCAATAATCCCGTCTCGATTTTATTAAATAAACTGCAACATAATTTGCTGTTGTATTTTTCAATTGAGAACGCAACTGACCCAGGACACGAAGGTGGCAAAAACAAGCTTTGACCACAGAATTAATATGGAAAGTTATTGTGAGTATATAGAAGCCTAGACCTCTGACAGTGTTAGACAAAGTGTTGTCAATAGTGCCAACTCTTATCTTTGGCTACTTTCCGAAGATTGGCGACAATGTCACAAATAATTGCTTCTGTTTTATCATCGTTAAACTTCAATCTCTTTCCGTCATTAAGATGTGACTAACTTCAAGATGTGACTAACTTCAATATGTGACTAATTTAAAGATGTGACTATTTTCAAGATGCGACTAATTTTTGCATGGACACTGCAACAGATTGTATCTATGTTTCTGTTTAACAAAGTAAACGCTGAAGCCGAAAGAACATATATTCGTATGGCATAGCCTGTATGGGCACATACCAGTAAGGGCATAGACCACTAAGGCCATAGACCACTAATGCCATAGACCAGTAATGACATAGACCTGAAAGGGAATACAAAAAGCACCCAATCCCAGTTTTGCTGAACTCCCTTCCCTTGGCTTACAGTAACACAAATGGAATCGCCGCCCCCAACACTTAAACAAAGGATAAAGAGACTAAAAACCACTAAGTACTAATGACAAACCTAAATGTTAAATCTATGTCGTTTCGACGTAAAATCTCCAGAGAGCGGAGAGTACTGGTACGGGATAACAATGGGAGGGAAACGAGAAAATTAGCGCAAAGAGAGAAATTGATGATGTGCCTCAACAATCATGGGATGAGATTCAACATGATCGATAACTTGAACAGTGGTTCTCATATTTGTGTAACTCATCGCGGCTGTAAGTATTCATGTATTTAAGTGGCCTACAGTCTATTTTGGAAATCTTTCATCCCCGCCCCCACCCCCATCTCTCACAAAAGAAAAAATATATAAAAATTTTTTTAAATTGAGGCGCAAACCTATTATTATAATACTAAAAAAACCATGCCACAAAATACCAAACATTAGTTGCAGTAAGGCTGGTACTTACATTTACTACATTTGAGTATCTCACATATAAGAATCTGAAATCAATTATAATATCTTGGAATTCATTAAGTGTGTCTGTGAAATACATCATAACAAAAATGGGATTTTTATAAACATGTAATTACAATTGTGTAAACTAACAGTTTCATTTTTTTAGCTTGCTCCGTTTATAAAATAACATTTATTTGAAAAATATGCTGTTACCTTTTCGAATTATTTTAAACAGATTTTTAAAATTACTTTCCGTCAGTATAACTTAAAATTACCCTGTTGGTAAAAGATTATTCCAAAGACATCTACATGTTTTAGATTTAGATGATCCACAAGTTTGAAAACCGCTGTTAAATAAACCATTATATTGGGGTCAATAGATTAAAACCCCTTCATGAAATGAAAGGAATGATCAGTGCAAAAACCAATGACGCGTCAAAAACCAAAAATACGTGTACTCAAAAACGTGCTTTGTCTCAAATGTTAATGGTAAAGTGATCTAGTGTTAGAATAATGGGATGATGCTCAGGGGGAGGAACTCACAGTATGTCTAACAGTAGATTAAAATAGCCGGAAGCATGACTTCTCTTTGAAAAATTAAACCGCGGCGTCGGGTCGTGTTTACATTGCTCACTGCAAAGCCTGTAATTTACTGAATTTGTTACGCAGGCAGGGTTTATAGGTTAGCTGTCATGAATAATAGATTTCTGCATAACACCATGAGACATTAATAATATTAGGGTCCGCTGGTGCAACAGCAGTGCTGGTGTGCACTCTGTGGTTTGCAGTGAATAAGAGAAACTTTCCAGAAAAGTGCGTATGTTATTTCAGATTCGGATTACTATATGAACCAAAAAGGATACATGGGAGTCAATAAATATGTGCTTTTTTACTTTAGCAAACGAAGAGTATAATTTGTTTAGTTTATATCGTTAAATGTTTTAGATGTTTGTGTAATCGACTTTCATTTACTGTTGAAAAATAGAGGGACTTTTAACTTTTCATATGCTAAGTTTTAACAGAGAGTCCATTACTTCCTTATTTTCATATTTTCCAACACGTTTCGCTTTGAGACTAAAAAGAGACTACTTATTATTCTTTTCTATGGATTGTTTCCAATAAAAATACATTAGTGAGATATTAAACTTCATAATATAAAACAATGGCTTTGCATAAGCTCTTTTATACAACTATACTGTTTGTTTTTTCGAGAGATATTGTTGGCCAATATTTGCTAAAGTCAAAGGATAATGTTCGAAGTAATAAAACTGAATCATATTTGACAAGCTCAGAGCAGTTTGATACTGCAAAAACGGATAATTTGATGCAAAATGAGGAACATTTGCGACAACTAAACTACACAATTTCTGGTGAGAATGAATCGGTCGCTACTCTGTCTGTGTTACAGGACTCTGCGGTTACTCTGTCTGTGTTACAGGACTCTGCGGTAAACCAAGATGAGAGGACAAGGAAAGCCAACGATGAGCTTGAAATATTAGGTCTAAGAAATGATGTGTTCAGTAATAAAACAGAATTTTCAGGCGTTTATCTTCCTGTGACTACAAATGACACTGAGGATGACATTGAGAATTACACTTTGATATACGTGATTGATTTTTACCCTTTCTCCAAAACGCATTTGACCGTTTATTCGTGGGAGAAAACTCATGTTTCTGCTAGAAACTACCAACAAAGTTATTGCCCTTTCAGATGTAAGGAAGGTGAAAAAGTTTACATCAACAACATTGATTCTCAGTGCCCTGTCATATCGTGCACCGACTGTCACTGTGCCCGACCCGACTGTTTGGTTTATGGCATCTGTTGCCCAGATATTTCCGAGCCCTACTTCCCGCCCCCTAAACTCATCAGTGGCGTCTTCACACTGGAAGAATACTTTCAGGTCAACTGGACCCTCGTGGACCAACCAACAGACGTACCGGGATACGACGCCAGCAACGTCACGAAGTACGTCAATGCTGCCGTCAACACGAGTCTTGTCCTGGGATGTGACGACACGTCTACGTCATACAGCTACTTTTACATCCGTTCTTGTTCTGTGGATTTCTCCGGTGACGCTGAGACTGTCCGACTGTGTGAACAAGACATCGGACTGGATGAGATGACCATTGATGTTTACACTCATGTTGGTGACGGCCTGACTAATGTCATCTATCGAAATAAATTCTGTGCTCTGTGCAACAATCTAAACCAGGTTTGAGTTAGTTAGTATTTAGAGTAAAAATATTTAATTTTTCCTTTTGCTACAGATACGTTAAATAACAAATACACAACAGTGGCTTAGCTAGGGGATGGGGGTCCAAATTCGAAAGTCCCCCAGGGCCCCCACTTGAGAAGGCCCCAAAGGAGTGTATATTATCTCATGTCATGATGTTGAATGTCAAAATGCAGGGCCCATCCAAAGAGGCCAAGCCCCCCTCCCCCGACACCCAAATCCCTATCTACGCCACTGATACACAAATAATTTGTAATAGCTTACTAGTTGTCAAAGTTTATGTCGTAGTTTACGATAAAAATTTGCCAAAAAACATTTTAAAAAAATGAAATGGGCAATACATCTATTTCATACTAAAGTGTATTATTATATATACACATGGATAAGAAGCAAGTATTTAAGGTATGTCAGTGGTATCTTAGCGTTTTGCAAAGAGGGCCATATTCCATTAACTTAAAATTTGCGTGGGGCAGTTTCAGATAATTTACAAAAATAAAAAAAGTAATAGCCTTTAAATTGTAGGATTGCTTGTTTGTAATTATTAAGAGTAATGGTTCCTGGGGAAAATACTATCGCAATTTTCAAGACTTTTTATTCTATAACTTTGCTACCATTCATCCAATTTTAGTAATTTTTAATGATGAATTAAGAGTAATTAAGACATTTCATATTGACTGATATTATGTACCGGTACCTATTATCAATAATAAATTTAAAAAATCGCTAAATGTAAATAGTACGGAAATGTGTAAAAAGCAGCGTGATGAATGAAATATCTTAAAATCTTTAGCACACTGACGCCACATTCATTTCCTTTGCTAAGTTGGCAAAAATAAACAATACTACATTACCGATTTTACCATCAGACGTCACTAAATTTTGGTCACATAACAGCGCATAACTTTATCGTTTAAAAAAATCTTTATCGCTCTGTCTCTCTCTCTCTATATATATATATACATACAGAGACGTCACTAGGGTTGGTGTCACCCGGGGCGGTAGCTCATGGTGTCACCCCTTCACGCGTGATGGGGCCGTCCATAAATGACGTCATACGAGGTTGCCAATTTTTAACCACACCCTCCCCCAGCGTCATACTTTGTCACAAAAACTTAGACCGCATCCCTTTTTTACGATATGACGTCACAAAGCTTTGACACCCCTCCCCCAAGCCGTATTTTCTCAATAAAAATTAGCATGTTGCAAATTATTTTTTGTCATTTAAATAATAATATGTATTTAGGGTAAGTCTGCACTGTAAAATCGTAACACGCGTGAAGTCATTGAAAACGTAATTAAATAAATGGTAAACAATCAAATATTTAAGTGGAACTTTTATTTAAAGTTTCGCGTTTTTGATGTGACGTCACATTTCTTAAACACCCCCCTCCTCAAACCACATCGTCATAGATGCGTGGACCCCCCCTATGGCGGATTAAAAGGGGGGTGCTGAACGGGCTAAAGCCCCCAATAATTTAAGGGCCCCCAAACTTTTTATGAATTATAGTGTATAATAAAGATGCAGGCCATTATGTTTGTACGAATCCCTGAAAATGCTTTGGACAGTCATACGGCAATGCTGCAAATGAGTAGGAAGTATAACGGAAACCAGGCTATTCTTCGTGAGAAGTGCATTGTAGCTCATTATGTGCCGTGCACAGCTCATTCCTTTAATTTGGTTGGGAAAAGAGCAGCAGGTTGTCCTACTGCGGTTAGATTTTTTTGTATTCTGCAAAATCTTTATACCCGACTTGTTGCATGTACTCATCGTTGACAGGTACTTCAAAAACATATGAAATTGATACATGCTAACAAAGACTTGTCTGACACAAGATGGTCAGCCTGACATTATGCTGTAAGGTCTGTTAATAGCTCATACCATGAGAATATCGCAGCACGGGAAGAATTAGCAACGAATGAAAATCAGCCACGCGACTGCCGACTTGAAGAAGAAGGATTTCTAAAGGAAATTGAACAACAGGAAATCGCTATTTTACTTGAAATTTGGGAAACAATTTTAGAAAGGAAGTCTCTCATTGAGTTTGTTTAAAATTAGCATTCTTAATTTTATTCCTATGAAGACAAAGGAAAGGAAAAGTCCGTGGTAAAAACAGTGTAAATAATCTTCAATACTATCAAATAAAAAAGAAAGCTTCAGTTTGATAAAGGGACATCAACAAAACAGTATTCTCCTGGAGAAAAAATTCAAGATTGAGGTATTTCTGGTAATCATTGACAAACTTTCTTAAGCCCTAAAACATTGGTTAGGTGCATATAAATACATCCATGAGAAATTTGGCTTTCTTACAAACCTTACTGAGCTGAGCACTTTCGCCACCCAATGGGCAGCAGCCAAGTTAATGGAAGAACATTCAAGTGATTTCGAAGAAGGGGTTGGGTAAATCCGAAGCAACTGTTTCGTCCCCCTCAATTTACTAGCAACGCCATCGAGCGGTGCCGGTTTAGGGCCAGGAGCGCCAGTACGGTTTAGCAAAAATTGCCGCGAAGAACGCATTGGACGCCAGCTCTGAGGAAACCTTCCAGTGGGGGTTACACCCTAGGCAGGTAATTTGATGATCCCCCGGTCTGCGGCGGTCCTAACCATGGAGACCCGTGTGCTTTGCGGGATGGCGCCAAAGTGGTAGCGGGTCGTAGTAAGAAATTCCACCACCTCCTTGTGAGGGCAACATAGTGGGAGGCATCTTCGACTGTATGTCCTGGATGCCCAGGTGGCCGCTTCAGAAGCGACCACTTTTGGGGGGGGGGTCCTCAGCTGTTACGTCCCTTTGGTGGCCAGATGGCTAAGGGGGTCTTCCGGGAAGACCCATAAAGAGTACTAGGCTCGGGGCTTCTGATTTTCTTCCACATGTAGGTTCATGAGTGATTTCGAAGACTGCTTACCTTCAGAATTAGGCCAATTATCAGAACTCTTAAAAAAAGTTATTGTCCAGCCCCAGTCTCAGGGTAAGGAAAAGGAATTAGCACAAAGCGAAACTAAAAAACTTGCACAGAGCTAAAAATTTTGCTGCTTTTGAATAAGCTATATTTCACACAATCCTTTACAAATGTACACATAGCACTTCGCATCTATCCTTCAATGATGAAATCAAACTGCAGCTGAGAGCGATCCTTTTCAAAGTTGAAAAGAATATATAATGAGTTAGAATTTGCATGGGACGAAAAAGGCTGAATATGCTCTCTCTAATGAGCATTGAAAAGGAACTTGTAAGCTTACTCAGCTAAACTCAGCTTTATTGACTTGGTTGAAAAATTCGCCATTTGAAAAATTCGCAAACGAAAGTTGTAGGTTGAAATAATAAACATGCATATTTTTCAATAACTTTTTGTTATTTCAAATAGAGAAAAGAATTCGTTACCTCATGAATTTTTTTTTAAAGTACGAAATAACTCGTAATACTATTCTTTACGGAGGCGCGTTCGTAGGCACTAAACAGCGTAAGTCGGGATGGGACCGTCGTAACCGGAGGACTACCTGTATATAAACATGCATATCTATGCTTTAACGCCTTTAATAAATATATATATATAAAATATTAACTCAAAGCCATTGAAATCATAATTTTCCTCCAGAAAAACATCAACAAAGAAAACCCATCTTTTGATTTTTTCTTGGGGGGGGGGTGATAAAAAGTCGTATTCCCCCCTAGAGCTGTCAATATTGGTGAAAAATGCTGCCCGGGTACCCGTACAAATTTCGAACGGGTACCCGGGTTGCCCGATCGAAACATCGCATAATTTTCCCCATCCTGATCGCTATACAATGCTACCTAACCACATACCATGCACCTCATTTCACACAGTAGCTACACGGCCGACGTCTTAGGGGTCGTACTTAAATGGCGTCAAGCGATTTTGGCCGATTTGTATCCCCCCTCTTCACAAAAACTTAAAGCCCCCTCCAATATGACGTCACAAAGCTTTGCGGACCCCCCCCCATAAAAACCGTACTTTCTTTTTGAAAATGAGCATTGAACTTTATTGTCATTTAATTTTGTATTTAATGTGAAGTTGAACTCTAAAAATCGCTACACGCTTAAATCCATGTAAAACGTTATTAAATAAATTTTAAGCAATCCAATATTTCAGTGGAACTTTTATTTAAAGTTGCGCGTTTTGATGTGACGTCACAATCATTCTTAAACACATCCTCCCGCTCGTCACAAATGTGTGACCCCCTCCTCCCCTAGGTGCGTAACGTCAATTATGGACGGTCCCTTATCCATCTTACACTGTTAGTAACTAATTAATTGACTTTAAAAACTTACACATTTTGGTGTTTTATTAAATTCAGTTTTTGGGCAAGGCACACGCTGTAATGAACACACGAAACACAATTGAATGGAGGGTGGAGGAGGGGGTAGATAAACAGCATCGCCAATCGTAAACCCAATGTTGGCGTATTTCAAAGATCAAAGGTAGTGTCAAAGCAAGGGTGTTTTTATTAACAAAATCAAACACGGCCTCTTTCATCTCTATGCCCAATGGCACGTCTTACCCATCTTACACTGTTAGTAACTATTTAAATTATTAACCCTAAAAACCGACAACCTTGTACGCATTATTAGCATCAGTTTTTCTAGGTCAACACGTGTTAACGAACACAAGAAACACAAGCGAATGGAAAGGGTACGGTTATAGTATAGGAGTGGATGGTGGAGATGGGGTAGATAATTGGTATCAATCGGTAGCCCAATGTCGGCATATTTCAAAGCAATGTTAGTGTCAAAGCAGAGGTTTTTTTTATTAATAACAATAAACACGGGCTATTTCATCTCTATACAGTCCATCCTTATTTTCGACAGATGAGTTTTGTTTTCTTTATAGATTCATACAAAGAACCAAAATCTTCTTGTGTTTGCGATTTCTCTTTCATTTTCAGAGAAAAAAGATGTATCAAAATACATTGTGGTTTGTCGAGACCGTATTTTTTTCCCGTTGACAGATAGTTCTCCTTAGATGTATTTCACAGCATGTATTTGAAACAAAAAATTTCATTTGATAAATTGTTTCGCGAGCCGTAAATTAAACGCAAAAAATCCGCATGCGAGCCGAAGTTTGGTTCATATAGACATTGAAGCCACATTTTCACGGATACCCGGGCGGAATTTTACTACCCGGGTAATCTCACGGCAACGGGTACCCGGGTCCCGGGTACCCGTTGACAGGCCTATTCCCCCCACCCCACTGTGGTGGAGGGAGTCGTGAGGTGGTATTCGTTCATGCTGTCGGTGTGTCCAAGCCGAAATGGCTTTATATCTTTTAAAACAGAAGACACTGCCTCTTTCATTCCAGCCTTTTTTAAAGATCTCTCTGCTGCGACTATTTCTTTTCTTTTTAAATCCCTTATATTAACTTCACCGCCGTCTCTGTCTCTCTCTCTCTCTCTCTCTCTGTCTGTCTCTCATCATCTCATGGGCTCGGCGGGCGGAAAAACAAAAGTCGAAAATGACCCACTTCCAATGATCCGATCGAACTGAAATTTGGCACACGGACCCGTCTTACCTAACAATGCATCGTATCAAAATTTCAGATCGATCGAACGTACCGTAATTAAATTAATGCATTTTTAGTTTATCCTTATATGAGGTATGTAATTTTAATTCACGATTTGTTATTGTTTTTTTGCCACGTGAAAGTTTGAGCATTGAGGCGACCCAACGAAACGACGGTGCGCTTTTGTTTACATTTTACGTGTCACTCTGAGCTCGGTCAAGCGAATCGGTGACCAGACTTTTCCCCTCTCCCCCCACCCACCCCTCCCCCCCCCCACTAGGGTTATGATGCAAAGTTGAGTTAAGACAGATTCAGTCTGTAAATGTTTGAATATAATCAATACTTTTAGTTATGTCTCATCTATAAGGGATTTATAGTCAAAAACTTTGTTTTTACGGGGTTGTTTAATTAAATCCCTTATATTAACTTCGCGGCCGTCTCTGTCTTGGGCTCGGCGGGCGGGCGGGCGGAAAAACAGAAGTCAAAAATGAACCACTTCCCATGATCCGATCGAACTGAAATTTGGCACACGGACCCGTCTGACCTAACAATGCATCGTATCAAAATTTCAGATCGATCGAACGTACCGTAATTAAATTAATGCATTTTTAGTTTATCCTTATATGAGGTATGTAATTCAAAATTCACTGTTTGTTATTGTTTTTTTTCTGCCAGTTTCACGTGAGTTTGAGTTGACGCCGACCGTCGTGTTGACGCCGACTGTCGTGCCGACACCCCCTCTAATCCCAACCCCATTTATTAAAGACAAGGGACATCACTCGGTGTCAGTCTGTAAATGTTTGAAAATAATCAATACTGTTAGTTATGTCTCATATATAAGGGATTTATAGTCAAAAACTTTGTTTTTACGGGTTTGTTTTTTTCCTAATTTGTTTTAATGTTGTTCGTGTGTTGGGACTGTTTTATTATTGCAATTTAACTGATATTTTTTTTAATAAGAATTTTCGCGTTTAACGTATTTCATTGTATTTCTTAATTTCTTTCTAGATTAAAAAAATTGTCATCTTTTGTTTTCTAACATAAAATCGTACACAGTAAAATGTTAGGCTCGGGTGTCACCCCCTGATGGGTGTCACCCGGGGCGGCCCGCCCCCCCTAGTGACGCCACTGTATACATATATCTATATATCTATATATATATAAATTGGTGAAAAATAAACCTTTATCGATGGGGTCGCGGGCCAGTGAAAATTTTAACGCAGGCTGTATTTGGATACACATTATCTAAGTCATTTACTACAGGAAAACATTTATAGTAAATATGAGAAACAATAATAGTGATTTTTAAAACCTATTTTCATTTTTTCCTTTCTTTTCCTAAACATACAACTAATTGAAGATTAAATTACAAGTAAAATAAGGTATTTTTTTTAAAGTTTAATTTTTTCAAATATTGTTTACAAAAAAAAACAACATTGACTAATTCACTGGAACGTCTCCTTAATTTATTATTACATCTTCATTTCAAACCCACTCTCCCTTCCCCAATCCCCGTAAGCCGAGAAAGAGTGAAAAATATTTTTTCTAAACACGACTGCCCAATGCCGTAAAATATTCATTAGTATGAGTTTTATAGTTATATATTTTATTAAGTGAATAAATAAAACAATTTGAAAACGGCATCAAACAAAATATTATTCACATTTAAATAAAAAATGAATAAGTTTACAAAACTGTTCCCGCCGTGCGCTACCAGATTGTTTGGGCCCCTGAAAACTGGGTACGTTGGGCCCATCTGGGCTCCAAATCGTGCCTATGCCTTTTCCCAGGTTCCTACATGCCCAAATCCTTGAAATATGTTTACAAAATGACCAAATTGTAGCTTATCCGACAGCGACAATGCTGGCTGCATTTATAAAAACCAATGCAAGCGATCTCTGGAGCAAAAATTTCCTACTGAATAACAAAAACGCCACATACGTGCAACAACAAAAGCAGTAGTAGAATTTCATTTTGTATTATTCATTCATATAAAAAAATTAACGACAAAAGCAATAATTAGAAAACAGTAATAAGTTTGTTTTCTATTCACTCATATGAAGTACATTTTAAAAAAATTAGACCTTTCAATAAGAAATCATTTGAAGTTTAAAATGTTTTTACATACCAAGGAAATAGCCATGTTTTAACTGGAATTTTCATTTGAAATTTGAAATATAGTAACATCCGTGGATAACACAACATGTTATTAATATTTAAGTGTGTGAGGGCTGTTTGTATATTTACTGTGATGAGGAGGACCAACTTCTTATTTTCATATTAGAAAAATCACATAAAACTTCATTGAAGTTTATCTGCCTGGTAAGTTCGTGTTCAGTTGAAATAATTGACAGCCCATTTAATCTTTCTTGGCTCATGGTAGAACGCAAATATTTTTTTATAATAGCCAATTTACTGAACGATCGATCTCCTTGAGCCACAGACACAGGAAGACAACAAAAATCCTCAGGGCAATATACACTTCACTAAATATTCCTTCTAGCCCGAGTAAATAAATTGAATTCAAAAGATCAGTGGATCAGACAACTCAGAGGAGACGCTTCCTTGATGTTGAATGTTACACGTATGCATTCTTCAAGAGAAGCAACTCGTCTTTCAAAAGCCAGGTAAGATCACGTGGATATTTAATCACTAAATCAGCACAAGAGGACGAGATTTCTTCAGAAGACAGACTTCTAAAATTTAGAACTGGATTGAATAGTTTCCAGATCTCAGTCAAAACGTTGAACCAATGGTTCATCTGACCAATCACATAATTCAAAATGAAATACAAAACTTATCTAGTGAACTTAGCTTCTGCTGATTCCTCGACACCCGCGACGTCTTGGGAATCATTGGACGTTTCGGAATCTGAACGGAAAGGTCTTGTCCTTTTGCCGGGTCGTCTTTAGTTCTGTAGGAATTCCTAATTCTTTTGATACATGCTGTGCTTCTGTGAAAATCGTGTGGCAATTATCTCTCAACTGCTGCAATTCATTTGAGAGATCCTTTATGTTAAGTGACGCGATTTCAAATGAGATTGCCTTTAATTGGAGTATCAGATTTCCTTCATTGAAGCACGTCAACATTTTTAGCCAGAATGCCGCCATCAACACTGCGGTGAAGGAAGATAAATATGCTTTCAGAGTACGTGCTTCGCTTCTAATTTCATTTGTGTATTTAGTCGTGGACATCACTGCCTCTAGAACAGGAATAATGCTAGGCAACCTCTGAGCAATTGGACGCAAGGCATCAACTCTTAAATACCAGTGAGTGTCACTCAGAGTATGCAGGGAGCATCTTTTTTATTCCAGCAAGAGATTCCATCTTTCTGGACAAGAGCTGAATAATTTTTAAAGGCGATTCATGTTTCCAAAGAATATTATTGCATCTCCGCAACATGACGCAGCATTTACCCCGACCAGATTCAGTGTGTGAGCTGCACATGGAGAGAATAGAGCATCATCATTCTTTTGTAAAATCCGCGCTTGAACACCTTTCATTATCCCCGCCATGTTTGCGCCGTTGTCAAAACCCTGTCCACGACAATCTTTAAGCTCAATTCCATGTTCGTCGAAGCGAGAAATGAGTGTTTCTGCAATTTCTTCTCCTGTCTTCTGATTGCACGGGAAGAAATCTTCAAATCTCTCTTCTATTGACAATTTGTTCTCATCGCTTTTATGGACGTATCGTAATATGAGAACATTTTGTTCTGTATGGGATACGTCAGGAGTATCACATATAATGAAAAAATAAATTGTTTCCCTTCTTTCAAGCAAAATCTTGTCTAGAGCATGTTTCACGCATAAAGAAATTATTTCGTTTTGTGTCTTCCATGACAAATAAGGATTACGCATTTTTTTACCATGCTCTTTCTTTAAACTTTTCACCCGTTTTGCCAATAACTTTTTTTATTTTAAAGATAATTGCTCCTAATTTTCAGGAGACAATCACATTCTTATCTATCTTATCTTATCTGTTTACAGACGCTCCTTCTATACAGAAGATTATTGCGTCCTACGTAAATGTTATCTATAACATAATGAACAACTAACTTGCAGTGGCGTCACTAGGGGGGGGGGCGGGGGGGGGAGCCCCGGGTGACACCCATTAAGGGGTGACACCCGTGCCTAAATTTTTACTGTGTACGATTTTATGTCAGAAAACAAAAGATGACAATTTTTTTAATCTAGAAAGAAATTAAGAAATACAATGAAATACGTTAAACGCGAAAATTCATTTTTTAAAAAAAATATCAGTTAACTTGCAAAAATAAAACAGTCCCAACACACGAACAACATTAAAAAAAAATAGGAAAAAAAAAGAAAAGAAATAGTCGCAGCAGAGAGATCTTTAAAAAAATGCTGGAATGAAAGAGGCAGTGTCTTCTGTTTTAAAAGATATAAAGCCATTTGGGCTTGGACACACCGACAGCATGAACGAATCCCACCTCACGACTCCCTCCCCAACAGCGGGGTGGGGGGAATACGATTTTTATCACCTCCCCCCCCCAAAAAAAAAGAAAAAGAAAAAAAATAAAAAGATGGGTTTTCCTTGTTGATGTTTTTCTTGAGGAAAATTATGATTTCAATGTCTTTGAGTTAATATTTTATATATATTAAAGGCGTGAAAGCATGTTTATATACAGGTAGTCCTCCGGTTACGACGGTCCCATCCCGACTTACGCTGTTTAGTGCTTACGAACGCGCCCCCGTAAAGAATAGTATTACGCGTTATTCCGTATTTTTAAAAAAAATTCATGAGGTAACGAATTCTTTTCTCTATTTGAAATAACAAAAAATATTGAAAAATATGTATGATTATTAATTCAACCTACAACTTTCGTTTGCGAATTTTTCAAATGGCGAAGTTTTCAATCAAGTCAATAAAGCTGAGTAAGCTTACAAGTTCCTTTTCAATGCTCATTAGAGAGAGCATATTCAGCCTTTTTCGTCCCATGCAAATTCTAACTCATTATATATTCTTTTCAACTTTGAAAATGATCGCTCTCAGCTGCAGTTTGATGTCATCATTGAAAGATATATGCGAAGTGCGATGTGTACATTTGTAAAGGACTGTGTGAAATGTAGCTCATTCAAAAGCAGCAAATTTTTTAGCTCTGTGCAAGTTTTTTGAGTTTCGTTTGTGTTAATTCCTTTTCCATACCTTGAGCCTGGGGCTGGACAATAACTTTTTTAAGAGTTCTGAAAATTGGACAAATTCTGAAGGTAAAGCAGTCTTCGAAATCACTCATGAACCTACATATGGAAGAAAATAAGAAGCCCCGAGCCTAGTGCTCTTTATGGGTCTTCCCGGAAGACCCCCTTAGCCATCTGGCCACCAAAGGGACATAACAGCTGAGGACCCCCCCCCCAAAAAAAGTGGTTGCTTCTGAAGCGGCCACCTGGGCATCCAGGACATACAGTCGAAGATGACTCCCACTAAGTTGCCCTCACAAGGAGTTGGTGGAATTTCCTACTACGACCCGCTACCACTTTGGTGCCATCCCGGCAAAGCACATGGGTCTCCATGGTTAGGATCGCCGCAGACCGGGGGATCATCAAAGACCTACCACTGGAAGGTTTCCTCAGAGCTGGCGTCCAATGCGTTCTTCGCGGCACTTTTTGCTAATCCGTACTGGCGCTCCTGGCCCTAAACCGGCACCGCTCGATGGCGTTGCTAGTAAATTGAGGGGGGCGAAACGGTTGCTTCGGATTTAACCGACCCCTTCTTCGAAATCACTTGAATGTTCTTCCATTAACTTGGCTGCTGCCCATTGGGTGGCGAAAGTGCTGAGCTCAGTTAGGTTTGTAAGAAACCAAATTTCTCATGGATGTATTTATATGCACCTAACCAATGTTGTAGGGCTTAAGAACGTTTGTCAATGATTAGTAGAAATACCTCAATCTTGAATTTTTTTCTCCAGGAGAATACTGTTTTGTTGATTTCCCTTTATCAAATTGACACTTTCTTTTTTGCTTGATAGTATTGAAGATTGTTTACACTGTTTTTACCACGGACTTTTCCTTTCCTTTGTCTTCATAGGAATAAAATTAAGAATGCTATTTTTTAACAAACTCAATGAGAGACTTCCTTTCTAAAATTGTTTCCCAAATTTCAAGTCAAATAGCGACTTCCAGTTGTTCAATTTCGTTTAGAAATCCTTCTTCTTCAAGTCGGCAGTCACTTGGCTGATTTTCATTCGTTGCTTATTCTTCCCGTGCTGCGATATTCTCATGGTATGAGCTATTAACAGACCTTACAGTATAATGTCAGGCTGACCATCTTGTGTCAGACAAGGCTTTGTTAGCATGTATCAATTTCATATGTTTTTGAAGTACCTGTCAACGATGAGTAGATGCAACAAGTCGGGTATAAAGATTTTGCAGAAAACAAAAAAATCTGATCGCAGTAGGACAACCTGCTGCTCTTTTCCCAACCAAATTAAAGGAATGAGCTGTGCACGGCACATAATGAGCTACAATGCACTTCTCACGAAGAATAGCCTGGTTTCCGTTATACTTCCTACTCATTTGCAGCATTGCCGTATGACTGTCCAAGGCATTTTCAGGGATACGTACAAACATAATGGCCTCCATCTTTATTAGCTAATATATAAAGCCTAGTTGGTGTTTGTATCTTTGTATGTTTGTATGTTTCACTTTTTCGACTTTCTTTTAGACAGCCACGGAAAAACCAAATGACGGACGAGGACCAAATTTGGCAGGACGGTTCCTTTTACCCTGAAGGTGGTTTTAAGTTAGTTTTTGTAATTGTTCCTTTTGCCCGAATGCCGTAAATTAAATAATCAGAAAATGCAGAGACAAAGAATAAAAAATTTAACCTCATTTCTGTATTGAACAAATTTACGCGGACGTTCAAATGCCGTTCAAAGCGAGTTACTTTTGGTGAGGTTTTTTTCCCCAATACTTTATTTTCATCTATGCGCATTCAAAAAATATTATAATGTCTAATTACGGTGCGCACATTTTCGTGTACGCTTCATAGTTTGAGCTGTGTAGTACAAAGAATTGTCATTTTCTTTACTGTTACTTTCTATATATTAGATAGACACGTAAACATATTTAATTACAACTGCCACACGATGCATTACATTTAATTATTTACACGTTTAAATTTAATTGCGAATTTGTTTTAATTATTTTCTGTTCCATAACTCGACATTTAATTTTTAAAAAACTATTTATGTAATAATTGTGTCAGTATTTTTTTCAAGGCTTTATTTTTAGCGGTGCGCGTTTTAAAATCTTTTATCGCCTGATTACTGTGCGCACATTTTCGTGTACGCATCTTAAATTTAGCTGTGTCCAATTGATATAACATATATATTTTGTTTGTCTTTTACATAAGCTATTGTCTTTTACATAATCTATACACTTATACCATTTAAACTTAGAGTAACGGACCTATTAACATAATTAGATTAAATTAAATAAAGTGATCCTGAAAACGCTTAATTATTGTGTATTGCGAATTGAATATGTTATGTTCATTCCTTTGATGATGGATTAACATATGCCATTTTTAAAATCGATTATTGTCATGGTTTCACATGCGTTTTTAACATAAAATTTATTTGTTTTGTTTGTTTTTTAAAAATTAGGAATATAGCTTAATTTCTTTATTTATCTTTATTATCTTTATCTCATAGACGCTGTTGCAAATATTGTATTAATTAAAATTGTGTTACGATGCAGTGTCATAAATATATAAAAGGTTTTTTTAGTGACGACAGTGGCAGAGATCTTTTGGAAAAATGTCAACAAAGCATTTGCCTTTTTAATGGATACAAACAAAAGAAAAACATAAAAATATCAACTGAGCTTTATATATTACATATGCGTTTAAATTATTTTATTTCAATTATTTTCACGATGCATTGTATTAATATTTTACATGCAAAGAATATAATTGTGATTTTTTACAATTTAATTCATAACTCGACATGTAATTAAAAACCATAGATGTAGCGAGTTTATTTTATGTTGAAAGTGATGGCCTATGTCAAATAAACTTACACTTTTAAACTGTTTACTTAAGCTTTATATACACTATACATTATAAACTTTCGCTACCGAACGTATTAACAAAAGTTGACTAAATTTAATGAAGTGATCCTGAAAACGCTTAATTAATATGAATTGCGAATTGAATATGTTTTTATGTTCATTCCTTTGAATAGCATAGGCCATTTCTAAAATTGCCTTTTAATCATTTTTAAGATGCGCTTATTAACAGACGTTTGAATCTTTTTTTTTCATTTTTATTTTATTTTTCAGATATACAATCTGGTGTGTGTGTGTGCATTGAATATAATTTACAAAATATGATTCCTTATCCGAAATAGGGAACAAAAAAAAAGATTCCTTTTTGATATTAAACACATTGCTTAAAAACCTTAAATATAAATCGTAAAATATAGAGCCATAAAAAATGTTAAATATTATTTCCGTGTTAAAAAAATTAGGAATACGTCAAAAGTAGGAGTTTTTTTGGTCCAGTACATTTACTTTATAACAAGACTTTATTTTAGGCGGCCAGCTTTCTATATTGTCAAAATATGGTGTGCACATTTTTTAGAGCATTTTAATACGACCAGTTTAAAAATAATTTTTTTTTCGAAAGTACATTTATAATTTTGTTTATTTGCGCTATGAGTCACTTAGCTTTTGCCTTTTAAAGGGATAGTGCCACATGTTCTTTATCTCATAGACGTGGTTACAAATATATAACTTACAATTGTGATACGATGCAGTTTCGTAATTATATATTAAATTTTTGAGTGACGAGGGTGGTAGAGCTCTTTTGGAAAACCTATAAGTTATGTTAATTTTGTAAAAGTGGGAATGAAATTGTAAATTTAGTTATTATGGTCGGCAAGAATCATTATTTAATAAATCATATCTTTTAAATAGTAAGGTTATTTTAAAAGGCACTGCATTAAGTGAAATCAACTCACGCGGTAAAATGGCATATCTCTGTTTCTCATAAGATTTTAACTAAATAGATGAATCTGAAATTTAACTTGGCAAATAAAAATTGTAATAACCAGCAACTAATACTTGGATAAAGGGTCAGCACACTCCCGCTACAAGTGCGGGTAGTTTTCTAGTACACTATAATTCATAAAAAGTTTGGGGTACGAGGAGGGGGGTGTTTAAGAAATGTGACGTCACATAAAAGACGCGAAACTTTAAATAAAAGTTCCACTTAAATATTTGATTGTTTACCATTTATTTAATAACGTTTTCAATGACTTCACTCGTGTTACGATATTACAGTGCAGACTTACCCTAAATACATTATTTTAATGACAAAAATAATTTGCAACATGCTAATTTTTATTGAGAAAATACGGCTTGGGGGAGGGGTGTCAAAGCTTTGTGACGTGATATCGTAAAAAAGGGGTGGGGGTCTAAGTTTTAGTGACAAAGTATGACACTGGGGGAGGGTGGGGTAAAAATTGGAATCCTCGCGTGACGTCATTTATGGACGGCCCCTTCAGTCGTGAAGGGGTGACACCATGAGCTACCGCCCCGGGTGACACCAACCCTAGTGACGCCTCTGCTAACTTGATACTTTTTAAATTCTATTTATTATTACTGTTAACACTGCTAGAAGTAGCAGTGTAAATCAAAATCAATTTTCATTATTATTGCCAAAGTAAAGTCATAAATTGTCGTAATCATATTAATATATTTTTTAAAATTTTTGAAGTAACGGTACATTTATTTATATTCTCGCTTGAAATTTTAAAAATTTGTAATCATCTTATGTTTAGAGATTGAAAATGATTGAGAATCTTAACTGGAACCCCATGAACACAACGAATAAAATACGATGGGTGCCTTTTTTTTATTCTAACAAAAAAGTATTTATGTCTTATTTACAGCTTAACGGGTGGTAAAAGTGAAGAAACAAATACCAATATTTACATCCACTCGAATAAGTGAGAGAGTCACCGGAAGACATATATTTGAGCTAGTTTTTTAAAACTTTTTTGTTATATGTAACTTGAATAATATTCCGAATAAATTTCAGCATTATACAAATTAAGCGTGGCTGACGGGGTCCTCCTTCCGTTGGGGCCCCTGAATAAATTCATGGATTCACCCTCCGGTGGCGGCCCCGGTTCCCGGCTTTCTTGTTGATTAAATATAACAGGACCAATTCATATTTGTATCTCAGTCTTTCATTCTTAATTTCAGACTGATAAGTTCCGCATTAAAATCCAATGCGAGAACTACATGAAAGTGTATGTAGCTAAAAACCAAGACGAACTCCTTCGTTTGGTCCTGACTTATGATTCTGGTTGTGTCGTGGAACAGTTTGCTCCAGAGATGATACGATACGTTCATTGTAATGCAGCCTTCTTCAAGTTGGTATTTCAACTTAATATTTTTTACTCAAGAATTAGAAAACTAACTTCGTTTACAGAATATTAGTTAAAGATTAGTTTTAAGTTAGTTTTACCCATTAAGTTTCCAACAAGATTGCCCACATAACTTACAGAAATAAATTTCGTATACTTTTCAAAGTATTTGTCAAAGTTGTTAGTGTTTTCTCCAAAAAAATTCTAATTATTTTAAAGTATCCAAAGTATTTTAAACATATGCCTATGTTTGGTATAAAAGTAGTCGGATGTGAATAATGACGTCATAATCAATTATTACGTCATTTTGAAAGAAGCGAAGAAAAAACAACTATGACATAAATTTAAAGGTATTTAAAAAAGTTCAGTAAACGGATATCGTACTTTGAACCTGGGTAAACGAATCTTTAATTAGTGATAAGAAAAACTTGATTTCCATGTCACAGAGATGATTGTACATTGTGATTTTGGGTCAGGAATGACGTCATAGAGAGTTGTCCTGCTTCGTCCAACTGGCAATATGACGAGGACGTGGAGAGGGCTTGTTTGACATTGACCAACCCAGTGTATGGTGTGCACAAGAGCTTGTGGGGTCCGTATTACAAGAACATCTTCTGTGCTATTTGCAACTTGGTAAGTAGAGCAACGTTTTTGGAGATCTTTTGAAAACTATATTAGTTTTGATATTGCCACTAAAACAGACACACCAATCAGCTTGGGATTCCCTCTCGTTCCATATATCTTATATTGACTTTGAAAGTACTTAACTCAAGGCTGCTTTCACTCTAAACATGTTCGCTCAATCTTTCTATCACAATCAGTTATTACGGTGTTACTTACCAACAAGCCTTGAGGTTTATTTTTTTAACCTTATAATTTTATATTAGATCGACTTTTCCCCACCTCAAGTTATATATACCATCATTCCTTTTCAAAAAATAGAATTCTTATCCTTCATATGGAGACTGTGATAATCGAGAATTTTGGTCAAACAGCCCGAGAACACGAGCCTATCTTCCATTTTCTCTTTTAATTAATTTCCGGCGGCCAACTGTGGATGAAACTGAAGATCAAAAGCCAAAGAGACTTTACACCAGATCCAACTGCTCCACAATGGAGTGGCCAGTACCTAATGTCAGTATGAGATTAATCTTTTTTAATTAAAACTTTTTAAACAGGTGACAGAGTGGTTAATGCATAGATCGTAGACTCTTAAAGAAGTTAATTATTGCTCATTATTTCTGTAGCTAAACAAAATTGTCTTGTTTCTCGTGATACTGAAATCACTACTGATTGAAGGGACCGTGTGTTCAGCTGAGGTGCTCTGATGGGAAACTGGTTGACAACGACGGTTGTACCACGGCATTGACAAGTGTTAAGGGACTTGGATATACTGTCAGAGTTTGGCTTGTGCCACGGCTCAATGGAGAGGAAATCTTTGCAGAAATACTGCCCCTCAGACTTGTCATGGACAATATAACTTTTGCTGTAAGTGTTGACAAACTGTTAAATAATTGCTGTTTGGAAGATATTTTAAGTTTAATTTTCACATTTTATGCATCTTACGACACTTCTTGTATAGCTTCGCTTTGATGTTGAAAAAGCAACACATGCATTGATATATCCATAAACGTCTTTAATTTTTAAAAAAATTTTTTTGAAAAAGTGGGAAAGGGGAAATTTTCGCGGAGAAAAATAAATAAAAAAGTTAAAATTCTAAAGGATTTTAAAAAAATTCTCCCTCTGTTTGTTGATTTAACTCCCTTTTCATTGCACATTCAATTATGATGTACATAATTTCAAATAAACATGACTTTTTATTATTAGCTTGAAAATTTTCAACATAAATTATATTTTCTCTACAGCTGCAAGCGATATTGGATGATCTATCTGATGGTCACCTGACGAATATAAGTCTGATATCTAAAGACCTTGTGGCCCCATCATGCAATAGAACAGTTCCGTTTGTTGTGTGGGCTCAGTCCAGTCTTATAGGAAAGTTCTCAGTACCACGAGATGACTTCGAGAAGACTTTGGTCAGGACGTTCCTGGACACCCCGATAACCATAGAAGTACTGGAAGGCTATTCGGTGAACTTTGACCAGCACGTGATGATTGGTCAGTTCGAGACCTTGTCCATATGCCATCAAATGTCACTAGATAACACTACTTGTATTTCTGAGACCATATCATCCAAAAGTTTATTGGACAAAAAGCAAAAAGTCATGATGAAATCGAAAGATTTATTTCTGAACGTAACTCATTTGTTGACTTGTCGTTTCGTGAGTTTTAACACTACACAGTTCAACATCGACGTGGATCACTCTGACATTCCGTACCGTGTGAGTGTAATGATATATTTCAATGGCACAATTCTAAACATCTCAGCTGCAACTGATCTAAAGATGATAAACATTGATAGAGAAGGACTTCTAAACGTTTGTCATAAACTTCTTGATGATAAACTCAATGAACTAGAAGAAGCCAATCAACGCGCCGTCTTAAGTTCACGTGAACAAACAAGTGTGACAGGACAAGCTCAGTACATCCTTACTATGACGTGTCTGGGAATTTCCATAACGTGTTTGGTGTTGACACTTTACACTTATTTTAGATTTCGAGTCTTGCAGAGCTCGGCAGGAGTAAATAACATGTTTCTGTGCATGAGTTTACTGCTGGCCCAGGTGATGATCTGCGTAGCGGCACATCTGTAAGTGTCGTAAGTGTAACCCCGTGGTACAGTCTCTTGATTTGGCTTGAAAATTGAAATTTTCAGTAACATATCTTGGTTTGTAATTTTTGAATAGTCAATTATTTTAATTGAAAGAGAAGGTGACACAAAGTTTAAAGTTTCATTCTTTTTAAGATTAAATATATGTAACAAAGTGCAAAAATATAATTAAGATTTTGAGCAAAAGCGTAACTAGGTTTTCCGCGCCCTTGGCTATTTCATTTTTGGCGCCCTTGAGAAATGGGGCCGTCCATAAAGTACGTCACGCTATTTTTGACTCCCCCCTCCCCCCTGTCACAAACTGTCACAAATCTTGGGACCCCCCCCCTAAAGTACGTCACACTTTCCAAAAATTTTTAATTAACACCTAATTAAAATATTTAATTTAATACTTAAAATATACTTCACTATTAAATTGTATTAAAATATAAAATTTCCACTTAAAAGTAGGGATGTACCGGATTCAAAATTTTGAAATCCGACTGGAGCTGAAGTGGGCCGGATTTATGAAGTGAAATCCGACTGGAGTCGGATCAGATTTGTTAAAATGGCCGGATTCCGGATTTTCCGGGGCCATTATGATTATGAATATATATATATAAATTAGCGATCTACCGGGCCAGCCGGATTTATGACGTGAAATCCTGCCGAAACCGGAGCTGGATTTTTAAAATTACATAATAAAAAGGAAACAAAACAATTTAACTTTAAAAAAAAGACTAGATTGACAAATTATGTGACCAACTCTTGTGCTATATTTAATCTGTTTTTTATGGTCCTATGAATTATATTTCATTCAAAAATATTCACTGGACATCATCTGTGTTCATCCATAGTTACGACTGACATCAATCTTTCACAATCATCGTTTCCTGGAAGGATAATTGCAGACAGATCAACTCGTCCTCATCTAGCCACTCAACAGTCTCTGTATGTGCATTTTCTCCTCTCGCAATAACTGCCATAGGTTCTCTTTGACTTCTAGAAGTGATTCTCAAAGGACGGATGCGTTTTATCTGAGTTGATTCTTGAACAGTTTGGGTGGGCACATTCTCCTGAGCCCGAGCTCTGTGTTGTCCTGTAGGTTTCTTCAACATTGTTTGTGAGGCAAAATATGAGTGACATACTTTGCAAAGTCGATCAAATAAGCTGGTATTCATATGGTTGTACTTTGAAAACTCCTGTTGATCTTGGCATAATTTCATCAAATTTGAGAGTTTGTGCTACAAACAAGGAAGGAAATTTATGAGAATCTGCATCTGCTCTTTCTTAAGCTTTGAGTCCATCATTTGTTTGGTTGATTGGGATTGGAAGAGGGAAGAATCTTTAAGGTAAAACGTTAAAATATGAGCTTCGTGCTTTGTCGCAACATTTCATGTCCTGATATTTAATAACAATTTGAGTGAAATATTGGCTGGTGCGAACATGATTGTCAAACCAATCCTGATCCTTCGATATCAGTCCTGCTGTATCCGATTCAGATTTATGAACAACACATTCAGGAGATACGCATTTCAATGCTATTTTGACATAAAACTAATTCTAATGTTTAAACAAAATTTTGAAAATTATTTTTAAAGCTATTTAAATTCTACTAAAAAAATATAAATAAATTAGAAAAAAATACTAAAAATAATAAATGTGTGACATCACACATGGCCTGACCCCCCTCCCCCCTGTCACAAAGTGTCACACTTTCTTAGACCCCCTCCGCCCCTCGGAGCGTGACGTACTTTATGGACGGCCCCAATAGGGAAAATACTAAATTATACAGAATAAATTGATTATTGAAGGATTTGCCCTCGGTGCCCTTGGCAACTGCCCCGATGACAAGTCGTTGTTACGCCTCTGATTTTGAGTTATTGGGTTATTAATCCGTGTGAAATAATTCAATCGATGAAAAGTAATTAGCCTTAAAATAAACATCTTTAAGTTTATTCAAGCTTCTATCAAACGTTCACTCAATACCGAGAACTAAGGTTGAAAAACATTTGAAAAATTTCATAGGTAAATCTTTATTCTATAGTTTGGATTTTTAAGTGTAAAATAACGCTTTGTCTTTTGATTACATCCGTAAATTAAAACCACTTTATGAGTCTGAAATTTTCAAAGAATCGGGATAAAAGTTAATGCTATACGTCAAAGTTAATACATACCTGGCGGTTATTGAAAACTTTGTTGAATTACCGTAGATACTCATTCTAAGGCCGCCTTTTTTAAAATTACAAAATCTAGGGGAAAATGTGGAGGGGGGGGGGTCGGCTTGCGAGCGGGTCATAGTTGATTTCTGCAGGTACAATCATTGAATATCGGTGTTGTGAGGGAGTAAAGTGGGGGAAGGAAGGTGTCTACTCTCACGGGGTTGTGTCGGGATGTCAACGCAAGTTGGTTTGCTTTGATGTGAAACACCAGACAACGCCTCTATTTACTGTCAAGCCTTCTAGCCAGTATCGCTGTTTCCCCCCACCCCTACCCCTCTAAATATCAACATTGTCCTTGATTAATCTGCGCATATTCACGCCATTTTCACTAACTCGAAAACTCCAAAGTCGATTTTTTTGTCGGGTCCCTCTGAGTTCGACTTAGAGAGGTCCGACTGTATTTTTTTTAAAAATGTGTAACATTTTTTTACACTGTCCTATTATTTTTTGGGTCTTCTTGCAAGCGGGTGACACACTTTTTATACTATTCTCTTCCAAAATTGCTTATGAACGAACGGGGTACAGAACGAGTATATACGGTAATTAATTTTTGTCAACTGTCAGCTAACATTTAAGTTTTAAATTAAAAACATATAAAATCTAATAAACATGCAGGACTAGACACAGACCATAGATAAGAGTAGGACGCAAGACTCTTCTGTATAGAAGGAGCGTCTGTAACAGATAAGATAATATAAGATAAATTGATAGATAACATTTGATAATGGGATTTCAGATACTGTTCTATGGTTGTCCGTTTGAATTGTTTTCTTTATTTTTGCGACCCTCATTAAGCGAGTCAGGCCTTTATTTATTTACTTTCTTTAAATTTTAGAGGCTAACTTTTTAATGGAAAGGCAAAACTCGATTACATTTTCATCATTGACTTTCTTTAAGATGAGACAAAGTCTAAGTATTAAAAGAAAACTTGGATTGATCGCCACTAGTCATTGATCAGTTGTTCTTGATTATTCCGTGTCTTTTTAATTTATTGTTTTAAAAAGTCCACCAGACTGGAAATTTGAATTTATTATTTGTTTTGATCGGCAAACAACTTATGTCAATTTTCATTCTGCTTTTCTGATAGTTACATTGTGTTCCATTTTGTTTGCACTTCTTTCAGCTTAAAAAAAGAAGGAAATAAACGTGTAATGGGAAATTTTATTGACAATATTTATTCGACAATAGGACTAAACACAAACCACAGATAAGCGTAGGACGCAATTATCTTCTGTATAGAAGGAGCGTCTGTAAACAGATAAGATAAGATAAGACAATGAAAGCTTAAACTAAAACGATTTAATTTTTATTTTGTATAATTATTTTTTTAAAATCTTAACTAAATTAATATATATATTTTTTATGATATCACGTGATACAACCCTCAGATAGACTCGGGGATGACAACACGTTTCTTATTCCGTATACAAGAACAAACTTATACAAACTCTCGTTCATCCCGCTCGGAATTCGGACGTGGATTGGTTGCCTGAGGACACCAGTAAAACCAACACTTTATCAACGTTAAAAACGCTAATAAAAACGCAAGACTAAACATAAACCATGGATAAGCATCGGGCACAATAATCTTCCGTGTAGAAGAAGCACCTGTAACAGATATAAGATATTTACAAAAATAGTTATTTCCTCATTTTTTAAAATACCAGTGTCATTGCTTTTGTCGTGATGTCTAAGTGCTAACAAACATTTGACAATAATTGTTTTTTTTATATTTCAACATTTACATGTATTATAATAGTTTAATAAATGTGGAATAAACGTACTAATAAGTTATGATGCGATCACTTTTAATTAGTCTTTAAATTTATTTCAATTTAAATAGTTTTTTTTTCCTCATTCGAATAACTGTTTAAAAAGTGAACAAGAAGAGACAATGGTTCTTTGTTTTTAAAAATGTTTTTATATACATTGTCAATTGAAAATACAGTGACATTATTCATTCTCTAATAATTGAATTCTAGCCACTTGAAAAATATTTAAGTATTTGATTTCCTTTTTAAAAATAAAAATAAAATTTTATTGTCTTGGTGTAGCTCAGGCCCAGGACATCTGTGCACAGCTGTAGGCATGCTGACCCACTTCTCTTGGCTATGGATGTTCACCTGGACGTTCATCTGCTGCTTCCACATGTTCAGGGTGTTCACTGCCAAGACTCGCTGCTCATCCACCAAGTCACGTGGTCGGGCCAAGGAGCTGAGCAACAAGTTTTTGTCCTCTTTGGTTTTCCCGGTTCTTGTTGTCGTCACCGTGATTGTGATATCAGTAGCGACGTCAGCTGATCAAAGTACCGGCTACGGTGACGTCACCTGCTACTTAAATTCAACGTTTCTCATTGGTGCGTTTCAAAAACTGCATTATTAGAAAATCATGCTTTCATCTCTTTTGAAAAATAATTTTGATTTACGCTTACAACAGGAAATGATATACTTGTTGGGTGTATAAGCTTTTGAAATCTTTTACTTTTTAAATCCTTTATATTAACTCGTGGTATCTGCGGCCGCCCTTGCTTGTCGCCAAAACTTTGAATCGATTTTTAACCCAAATTCTCGTAAGCTAGCGAGCTAAAATTTTGCAGGCAGTTTTGTACCGATGATAAAAACAATGTATCAAAATTTCAGATCGATCACATGTACCGTAATTGAATTATTGATTTTTTAGATTATTTTATTTATTCCTATGTATCATGTTATTTTTTGAGATAGAGTGTTGGGTGCGCATTATATTGAACAACCTTTCTGTCGCGCAATAAGGTGCGTATTTTATTAAAAACACTTTTTATAAACATATTCGTGAGCGGTGCGCATTATATTAAACATGTTTTACGACACAACTACAATTTTGTATTTTTGGATGGTCTTGCGCTGCGTATTATAATGAACATTCTTTTAGTTACTTCTCGTACATAAAGGATTTATAGTCAAAAACTTGGTTTAGGCAAGTCTATTTAAGTTTATTTTAATTAATCGCGACATCAATCAATGCCCTAAACTATTATACCATAAACATTTTTTTTTGGAAATAGCTTGTATTGCATTTGATCATACCACTGAATCAGTTAGGGGCCGTCCATAAATGACGTCGCGCTCATAAGGGGGGTAGGGGGGGTCACATTTTTGTGACGATGCGTGACGAGGGGGAGGGAGAGGGGTTGAAGAAATGTGACGTCACATCGAAAGGTTAACTTTAAATAAAACTTCAACTGAAATATTTGGTGGCTTACAATTTATTTAATGCCTTTTTTTAAAATCAGGGCTTCTCAATGTGCCGGTCGGTAGGCCATCAGACGCTGGTTGGCGTAAGCTATCAAGAGACGAAAATTAAATCTTTTTATAATCATTAAGTTTGAGAACTCACAAGATAACGTATGAAATTGTTACACTGTGTCGTTTGAGACTCGTTTGATGTTGTCATCAAAGCATTTGTGATGTAACCGCAGCTCCGTCGGCGAACTTTTTTGCCCGTTACCCCAAAATATACAAGTTTATATGTGCGTTAACAACCCCGAGACTCTAGGTCCTGCTCACATGACTCGGGGATTTGGGGGAGCATCGTTAGCCCCCCCCTCCCCCGAAAATGCTACTGGTGAGTTTTACAAGCATGACAAATGTCTAAAAATGATCTGAATAGGATTATGTGTAGATATTTTAAGTCAAAACGACACGGAATATCCTTTTTCTTTAAAAAAAAGGGAGGGGGGGGTGAAATCTATTTGATAGAATTATAAAAGTTTTAAGTTTGATATAATTGTTCGGTTGGTTTTTGGTCAACCGCCCTTGGCCATTCTAGATATAATGATAAATGAGCCCATTTAAAAGTTGTCAGGTATTCTTCAACTTTATTTAATGCATCAAATTCTTGACATCGCAATTCGAGAGGAGCACAAAACAACTTTTCTTCTTAGCTCAGTTTTTAAGGCATTAATTTTAAATATCACAGAAAGGATACTTGATACAGTCGAGTCATGTGGATTAAGTTTATTGTCACTCGTGTCAATAATATAGCCTAAATGAAAGTAGGGTGGATTTATGTGTCTTCGTATAGTACGTAGGTAAGAAATCTACATAGTTGTCAAATTTTTAAAAATGCATTTTCTGGAAGAAACCGGTTCAATAATGGGCATATGTTCCAAGCGTTCACTTACACATGACGCATTTTAATATATCTAGTGGATTGTAGTGGATGTTATATGTCCCAAATGAGGCTGCATTACCACCAATAATTCCCTTTTGACCCCATATGAGGTTATTTACCTCTGTTCGCCGATTTCTTTCTTAGTCAGTCAATTGAGGGGTTTAAAAAAAATACATTTTAAAAATATAATTTTGAAATATTTTTTTTCGAAACAAAGACGTTAACCGTGATGATTAATAGTCAATGTTTAATTTGTATTCATTAAAATAAAATATAATCTAAGGATGTTAACACAGTTCGTTTTTTGAAGGCCGGTTAAACGTTTTGAAAAAAATGCTTCACGCGGGTTACGATATTAGAATGTAGACCTTCACTATATAAATGATAAATACTTAAATGAAAATAAAAGTGATTTGAAACATACTAATTTTCAAATAGAAAATAAGGTGGTTTTTTTGGAGGGGGGGGGGCAAAGCTTTGTGATGTATTTTTAGAGAGGGGGTCTAACTTTTTGTGACGAGGGGGGGGGGTAAAAAATCGGCCAAAATCGCGTGACGTCATTTATGTACGGCCCCTTAAGCCATTCTTGACCAATGTTTCCTCTGAGTTTCGTTGGTTCCTGTGCGATAATATATATCTTTTTTAAAATAAATAAAATAAAATAAATAAACTCGTTTGCGGAGTTGCACAGCATCCATCTTTGTTGTGCAAAATTTTACAAGCCCCAAACATAAATATATTAAATACTAGCAGACCCGTCGTGCGTTGCAACGATCAAAGTAAAAAGGAATAAATTTAAAGAAACCAATGAGTGGTATGTTTAAAAACAATTCTGAAGAAACCTTCGTGGAAGTGTGAAAAAAAAATCCAAGTTTCATAGCAAACGGATAAATAAATTAATAATTAAATAGCGTACAAAAGAAGAAACGATATTAAGGGCCCCGGCCCCAAAATGAGTGATATTATAGTTTTTTATTGCCATTGTACTCAAGCTATATTCCTCAATATCGTGTAAAATTGAATAGGGGAATACAATGATTAAAGTTCAGTAAAAAGACTTTTTCGAAGGAATGGAAATTAAGAGTTCAGTGCCCTATAGTAATATAGGCTCTTAAGTTTTTATATTCTAAGTTTTGTCAAAATCCAGTTATTTTCTCAATATCTAACTCTTAAACTACTTTTTATATACCTAAAATAGGGGGGAAAATAACATTAAGGGGCCCCTGGCCCATTCGGTGCAAGAGGTCAATTTCAAAAACCTATTCATTTTAGTTCATTTTTGTTGTGGCTATATTTCTCAAGCTCTTTAAAAGTAAATAGGAAAAATATCTTAAACATATACGAAAAAAGATATTTGTGGGCCCCGGCCCCGAAGATATTGGCATTAGAAGTTCAGTGTCTATAGTATTTTAATATATGCTACCAAGTTTTTGTATGCAAAGGGTTTGGTGAAGATCTATTCATTTACTAAGTAGCTAACGTAGAAAATAATTTTTATATAGCTCATATAAGATTAAAACGACATTAAGGGCCCCAGGGCCCATTCTGGGCAAGATATAAAGTTCAAAACACCTGTTCATTTCAATTAGTATAATAATTGATACATGTGTCATAATTTGTCAGATTGTTAAATGACTGAATGGTGAATAAAATCTTAAACGTTTAAAAAATGTTAAATTTTGGGCCCCCAGCCCCAAAGGAATGAATATTAGCAGTTTAGTGCCCTATAGTATTTTAATATTGGCTATCAAGTTGTCATATACAAATTTTGGTTAAGATCCAATAATTTACACAGTAGCTAAAGCTTAAAACTAATTTTTATATAGCTCGTATCAGCAAAACATGACAATATGGGCCCCGGCGCCCCATGAGTGTTAAATTTTGAAAAAAGTGACAGTTACCATCCCGGGAGCATACTCAACAGTCTTGAAAAGTTTCATGACGATCGGGTGAATGGTTTAGACAGCTATAAAGGACATTCATACACACACAAACATATTTATAGATATATATATAATAGATATATATATATAGAAATAAATTAATAATGAAAAAGTTTACAAAAGAAGAAACAATATTAAGGGCCCCGGCCCCAAAATGAGTGATACGTTATATTTTTTATTGCTATTGTACTCAAGCTATATTTCTCAATATCGTGTAAAATTAAATGGGTAATGCAATTAATAACGTTCAGTTAAAAAGACATTTGGGGCCCCATCTCCGAGGGAATGGACATTAGGAGTTAAGTGCCCTATAGTAATGTAATATAGGCTCTAAAGTTTTTATATACTAAGTTTGGTCAAAATCCAGTTATTTTCGCATTATTTAACACTTAAACTATTTTTTTTATCTAGCCAATATAGGAAAAATAAACGAAATTAAGGGGCCCCCGGGCCTATGCGGTGCAAGATGTCAATTTCAAAAACCTTTTCATTTTAATTTAGTTTCATCATGGATATATATTTCTCAAGATCGTTAAACGTGAATGGGGAAAATATCTTAAACATATACGAAAAAAGATATTTGGGGCCCCCGGCCCCGAAGAAAATTGACATTAGAAGTTATGTGCACTTAAGTATTTTAATATGGGATACCAAGTTTTTGAAAACAAAGTTTGGTTAAGATCCATTCATTCACTTAGTACCTAACACATAAACTAAATTTTAAATAGCTTATATAAGCAAAAAACGACACTAAGGGCCCCATGGGCCCATTATTTGCAAGACATAAATTTCAAAACACCTGTTCGTTTCAATATGGATAATAATGGATACATTTATCATTATTTTTCAAGATCTTTAATAAATATATGGGAAATAAATTCTTAAAAGTTGAAGAAAAATGGCATTTTGGGCCCCAGGCCCGAAGGAATGGTCATTAGGAGTTTATTGCCTATAGTATTTTAGTATTGGCTGTCAAGTTTTCATATACAAAGTTTAGTTAAGATCCATTAATTAACACAGTAGCTAACGCTTAAACTAATTTTTATATAGCTCGTTTAAGCAAAACATGACATTATGGGGCCCCGGCGCCCCATGAGTGTTAAATTTCGAAAAAAAGTTGCCAGTTACCATCCCGGGAGCATACTAAACCGTCTCAAAAAGGTTCATGACGATCGGGTGAATGGTTTAGTCAGCTATAAAGGACATGCACACACACACACAGACACACACAGACACACACAGACATACTTTGATTTTTATAAATATAGATATAGTGAAATAAAACGACATAAAGGGGGCCCGGGCCTATTCGGTGCGAGATGTCAATTTCAAAAAATCTTTTCATTTTAATTCAATTGCATCAGGTTTATCAAGATCATTAAAATGTGAATGGAAAAAGTATCTTAACATATATGAAAAAATACATTTGGGGACCCCCCGCCCCCGAAGAAATCGACATGAAAAGTTCAGAAACTTTAAGTATTTTAATATGGGCTACCAAGTTTTTGTATACAAAGTTTGGTTAAGATCCAATCATTTACTCTGTAGCTAACGCATAAACTATTTTTTATAAAGCTCGTATAAGCAAAAAACGACATTAAGGGCCCCAGGGCCCAATTATTGCAAGAAATAAAGTGCGAAACATATGTTCATTTGAACAAAATTTCAAAATACATACATTTATTTATATTTCTCAATATTGTTAAAAAATTTGAATGGACTATAAAATATTAAACATTTACTAAAATAGACAGTTTGGGCCCCCTGCCCCGTGGGAATGACAAATTAGGAGTTCAGTGCCCTATCGTAATAGAATATAGACCCTTGATTTTTTATATACTAAAATGGGTCAAGATACATTAATTTTCTCAGTATTTTAATCTAATACTAATTTTTATACAGCTAATATAAGAAAAAAACGACATTTAGGGGCCCGTGGGCCCATTCGGTGAAAGATGTAAATTTCAAAAACCTTTCATTTTAATTAAGTTTCCTCATAGATATATTCCTCAAGATCATGAAAAATAGAAAAATTGAGTGGGGGAAAATACATTAAACATATCCGATGAGAAGACATTTGCGGTCCCTGGCCCCGTAGGAATGGACATTTGAAGTTATGTGCCTACAGTATTTTAATATGGGCTACCAAGTTTTTGTATTCAAATGTTTGGTTAAGATCCATTCATTTACTCAGTAGCTAACGCATAAACTAATTTTTATATATCATATATAACCCAAAAAAAGACATTAAGGGCCCCGGGGCCCATTCTCTGCAAGATATAAAGTTCAAAACCCCTGTTCATTTCAATTTGTGTAATAATTGATACATGTGTCATTATTTGTCAAAATTGTTAATGACTGAATGGTGAATAAAATCTTAAACGTTTAAGACATGTGAATTTTTGGGCCCCCAGCCCCAAAGGAATGACTATTTGCAGTTCAGTGCCCTATAGTATTTTAATATTGGCTATCAAGTTGTCATATGCAAAGTTTGGTTAAGATCCAATAATTTACACAGTAGCTAGCGCTTAAACTACTTTTTATATAGCTCATATAAGCAAAAAATGACATTATGGGCCCCCGGTGCCCCATGAGTGTTAAATTTAGAAAACAAAGTTGCCAGTTACCATCCTAGGTAGGTACTTAACAGTCTCCAAAAATTTCATGACGATCGGATGAATGGTTTAGTCAGCTATAAGGGGCCGTCCATAAATGACGTCACGCACCTAGGGGTTAGGGGGGTCACACTTTTGTGACGATGCGTGACGAGGGGGAGGGAGTGGGGTTGAAGAAATGTGACGTCACATCAAAAGGGTAACTTTAGATAAAACTTCCCCTGAAATATTTGGTCGCTTTCAATTTATTTAATGACTTTTTTTATTTTATTTATTATTATTATTATTTTTTTAAAATCAGTTCTTCTCAATGTGCCGGTCGGTAGGCCATCAGACGCTGGTTGGCGTATGCTATCAAGACACGAAAATTAAATCTAATTATAATCCTAAGTTTTAGAATCCACAAGATAACATATGAAATTGTTACACTGCGTCGTTTGATGTTGACTTCAAAGCATTTGTGATCTAACCGCAGCTCAGTTTGGTTCTCTCATGGAAGTAGTCGTAAAACCTTTTTGCCCGTTACCCCCAAATATACAAGTTTATGTATGCGTTACCCCCCCCCCGCCCCGACTCTAGGTCCTGCTCACATGACTCGGGGATTTGGGGAGCGTCTTTAGCCCCCCCCCCGAAAATGCCCCTGGTGAGTTTTACAAGCATGACAAGTGTATAAAAATGATTTGAATAGGATTATGTGTAGATATTTTAAGTCAAAACGACACGAAATATCCTTTTTCTTTAAAAGGGGAGGGGGAGGGAATCTATTTGATAGAATTAAAAACGTTTTAAGTTTGATATAATTGTTCGATTGGTTTTTTGTCAAATGCCCCTGGCCATTCTAGTCCTCTAGATCAGTGCTTCTCAAAGTGGTGGTCCACGGAATGGTGCCGGTCCGTGGGCTATCCGCTGCCGGTCCGCAGATGTTCTCAAAAAAGGACCGAAAAAATTGTCAGTGCAGGGAAAATAGTGCACCGGTCCCAGGTGCAAAGGAAAAAATTCCTGCTGGTCCGCAATACTACAAAGTTTGAGAAGCACTGTTCTAGATATAATGGTAAATGAGCCCATTTAAAATTAGTCAAATATTCATTAACTTTATTGAATGCATCACATTCTTTACATCGCAATCGAGAGGAGCCAAAACAACTTTCTTCTTAGCTCAGTTTTTAAGGCATTAATTTTAAATATCACAGAAATGATACGTGATAAAGACAAGTCATGTGGATTAAGATTATTGTCACTCGTGTCAATATAAATGAAAGTAGGGTAGATTTAGGTGTCTTCATATAGTGCGTAGGTAAGAAATCTACATAGTTGTCAAATTTAAAAGAAAATGCATTTTCTGGAAGGAACCGGTTTAATAATGGGCATAAGTTCCAAGCGTACACATACACATGACGTATTTTAATATATCTAGCGGATTGTAGTGGGTGTTGTATGTCCCAAATGAGTCTGTATTACCCCCAAGAATTCCCTTTTTGACCCCATATGAGGTTATTTACCTCTGTTCGCCGACCTCTTTCTTACGTCAGTAAATTGAGGGATTTTAAAAAAATACATTTTTAAAATGTTATTTTTAAATAATTATTTTTCTAAACAAAGACGTTAACCGTGATGATTAATAGTCAATGTTTAATTTGTATGCATTAAAATAAAATATAAGCTAAGGATGTTAACACAGTTCATTTTCTGAAGGCCAGTTAAACTTTTTTTTTAAAATGATTCACGCGGGTTACAATATTACAATGTAGATCTTCACTAAATAAATAATAAATACTTAAATGACAATAAAAGTGATTTGAAACATTCTTATTTTCTTATTTTCAAATAGAAAATAAAGTGGGTTGGGGGGGGGGCAAAGATTTGTGACGTATTTTTAAAGGGATGGTCTAAGTTTATGTGACGTCGCGTGATGAGGGGGGGGAGGGGGTAAAAAATCGGCAAAAATCGCGTGACGTCATTTATGGACGGCCCCTAAAGGGCATGCACACACACACACACACACAGACATACTTTGATTGATATATATATATAGATATCAAAATTGGCTGTACAGTTACTGTAAACTGATAGTTCGCGGCCAAGGGAACATTGTTCATGACACTATTTCAAGTGGAATTTACATTTTATTCATATACCGTTGTCAAAATCCACTACATACTATTTTTTAAAGCAAAGATAAAAACGAACACTTTTCACGCCAATAAATTTAACCACTCCACACAATTTTTAGTTATTATGCTGTAACACAAGTGAACATATCTAAATGACATATATCAAAGTTTGATGTTCAATTCTCACCCAGGTGTGTTTATGATAGGACCACTGGCTGCTGTCCTGATAGGTAACGTCACATTTTTCGTCATTTCCGTTGTCCACATTGAGCGAGTCAGGAAGCTGAAGCCGTCAGACGTTGTCAGGAAGGGAGATCATCGAAATCTTTACGTCTACCTGAAGTTGTCTTCCATCACAGGCGCCATGTGGGCCATAACCATCGTGGCCGAGGCTCTTGAGAGTGATGCTCTAAGGTAGACACACCTGTCCTCTAAGGTAGACACACCTGTCCTCTTAGGTAGACACACCTGTCCTCTAAGGTAGACACACCTGTCCTCTAAGGTAAACACACCTGTCCTCTAAGGTAGACACACCTGTCCTCTAAGGTAGACACACCTGTCCTCTAAGGTAGACACACCTGTCCTCTAAGGTAGACACACCTGTCCTATAAGGTAGACACACCTGTCCTCTAAGGTAGACACACCTGTGCTCTAAGGTAGACACACCTGTCCTCTAAGGTAGACACACCTGTCCTCTAAGGTAGACACACCTGTCCTATAAGGTAGACACACCTGTCCTCTAAGGTAGACACACCTGTCCTCTAAGGTAGACACACCTGTCCTCTTAGGTAGACACACCTGTCATGCTGAGATACTTTATCGATCTCTGTCCATGTTTTTGTTGTCGATAGAAACAGAACCAAATCAAGTAGGAATGAGGCTTAACAACGATTCAACATCAAATTTTATAATTCTGTTCCACTTCTTGATTTTTAAAAGTAATACTCTATAATTATCTGCAGATTCATTTCCATCTTCTTGAACGGTCTTCAGGGGGCGTTCATCTTCTTATCTTACGTGTGCAACAAGCGAGTGTTCCATTTGTTTGTGCCCCGGACGCACCGAGACACAACCTCCTCCAGGCGGTCAACACAGCTCAGCCACACGGAGATGACCAGCGTGGACTCACCACAGAGTTTACGAGGCTTTGCGGACAAAACCAAAGAATGAAAACACTCTCTACTTCAAAGATATGCCTAACAAAAAAATAATAATTGTAAAATGAGATAATAAATAAAATTGTTGCGTTTATAAATCATTTAAACTGATTCTTCTGAATTTACTAATCGGTATGTTTGAGTTATTCAAATTAAAAGATTAAATTTGTAAAGGGCACTTATGGACGTACAAACACAACCTTTTTGAAGTATATATTGTAAGCAACAGGATGATTTCTTTTTTTTAAAGCATCTTGATCACAGCTAAATATATGTATGTTATCTTAATTTTTGTGTGTGTTTTTTTGCAAAAATTTAAAAAAAAATATAGCTAAATTTAAAAAAAAATAATTAAACATTAATAATAAAAACATACGATTTTAAAAGTAACTTGATGAGATTGTGATTGACAAGATATTTAGTAAGCTAAAGACTGTAGCAACATGCTATTTACATTGTTGTTTCCAATACCAAAGATCATGATCTGTTCAAGTCGCGGTCAATTAAAATCTTGTTTGATGCCTAAATTTTAAAAAAAATTGAATTAATCTGAAAGTTTGAATTCTGAAATTAAATAGGATAATTTCTATATGTGTATATGAAAATGAATTATGGTAAGAGCTTGAAATTAAGGCCTTAAAATACTAGACTTTCATTATTTTAACTACATTCAATGTTTGTCTGTATGTGATAGAATCTTTAAAGTTCCATTTTTTTTTCAACTTTATAAACAGTTATCATACTTCCAAAAGGACAATACAAACTTTATGGATTTCTATTTGACATCTATCGAAAGTTTCAGTTTTGTCTTTGAAGGTAAAGATCTAAAAAAGATATGTTCTTAATAAATAAGTCCAAATATAGATTGGCCAATTTTTCGAGTTATATTATTACCTAATAGGTATGCATATGATCACTTTATATAGTTCAAAAAAGTGCTTCAGAGAAAAAGTCAATGTTCTGTGACCATATTTTTGTTTTAAAGTTTTGTGCAATTTGTTGCAACAATACTTAGTATTTAATTATATAAGAATAGTAATGTGAGAATTTTTAAAAATTTGCAAGGTTACTCACATATTAATTTTTGTCCCTAAAAAATCAATAATCATTTGTGCAAAACAATTACATAGCCATTCAGGTCCATTATATACACAATGTTTTCTCTCTCACTCTCAAAATTGTCAAAAGACAGTTTTGGTAAAGAACACTGAGATACTCTTATTAGCTACCTGAAAATTGCAGTTGTGGGTTTTATTGATTGAATCGGTTCTTTAATTATAAGATGAAAAGATGATAAATTATTGCTGTTGGTGTTATTGATTGAATAGCTTCTTTAGTTATAAGATGAAAAGATGATAAATTATTGATACACGTTTTTAAGACATGTTTTCAAATGATGAAACTAAACTCAGAAAAAAGATTGTTATCAAACTTTATTATAAATTTACTGATAACCATATTTAACATTAACAGCAAAGTTGTCATAAATTGTATTGTATTGTAATGAACCTCAACAAAACATTTCATACATTACTCAATATCCAACAAATCCAGCTCTACAATTTTTAAAAACAATAAAATCCTCTGTGTTGTGAGAAGAATTAGCCAATAATAATATGACTAACAGAAAAAATAAACATCAAAATAGAATTTGACCATTACAATCATTTTATATATGTTAAGTCTTTAGAAATGGGGATAAGACAGTAATCATAAAATGTATTATTTAAAACAAATAATTCTTTGACAAATAGCAATGATAGAAACTTGGTTATGGAAACAAATCTACATACATGCCCACACAGAAAAAGAATACAATAAAGCAGTCATAATAAAATCCATTTAAATTAATTTTTCTTTTATTTTAAAAAAAAGATAAATTAATTTTTTAAAATAAATTATGATCAAAATTAATAAAGAGCCTTATTAATTTCATATGGAAGTGATGAGCCTCAAATGCCATATATTAAATAACAAAACAAAACACTTGAAAGTTTTGGATTTAAATACAATACATAAAGTAAAGGAAATGCACATGTCTTTGAAAGAATGATCTCATTGTTTAGTTGCTCCATTCAAATTACACGCTTATTAAAAAGACTTTACAAACTTATGACCAAGTTAAATTATGGACTCAAAGGCATGTCTTTTATTTAGAGATTTTCAAACATTTTAAATCATTACTGATTTTTGAATATTTGGATAATGACTTTTACATAAGAATCACTTATAAAGATTTCAATTACAGAAATTAACACCTTAATTTTGAATACAATTTCTCAAATATTATCCTTCAACACAAAGCAATTGTTTTTTAAAATTATTTTTTGCATGCATATTTTAGAGTATATTTATATGTGGTATTAATTATTATGTGCTTGGAAAAGGAAGTTGGAAGCATGAGACAAGAATGGATGATTGTGAAACTGTGAACCTGGTCAAACATTTATAGTTAAAAGAGGACTGTACAGTACTTAATGAAAACAGGAAAACAAAACAGGATTTAAAGAGCTAACTTTTTTATTCAAGTCAATGAGTAACTTTTGTGATAAGATAATAATGTTAAAATTAATATAAAATGTATTTATTAATAAGCCTCAATAAAGTAATTTTTTTAAATTTGAAAAATTAGGCCTAATTTAGATAAGAACCCAAACAAAACTAATGAAATTTTCAATTAAATAATATATTTTATAAAATGCACATTTCTACAAATAACTAAATTTATGTAAAGTAAAAATAATTGTATGTAGTTATTTAATTGTAAATATATTACAATTTAAAATTGTTTGAAGATGCCATAGAATTATTCTAAAGCAAAACTAAGAAAGTGTCAATAAAACCTATAGTTACAAGCCTTATTCCTTTTTTTAAAATTAATTTTTTTGGCTCGGATAATTTGTTCACAAATACTTTAAAAATTTCATACTCACCCAAAATTTTTAGTATTGACCTTTATTTATTCACTTAATGATTAATATCTGTTTCAAAATCCATCTCAATTTAAGATGAAGGTAAAGGAATGATTGATTTGTATTAAAATTTTTAACTAACTCTGTACTTATTATGTTTCTTCATTCCTAAAGTACAATAAATAGTCAATAGCTTGCTATTCAGCTTTCTTGTAGATTTATGATTCTATTTATAAGTTTAATATTCATCTGTGCGCATTATGCCGGATGAATTTAATTTTTTTTAAAATGCTCTCTTGGTTCAGCAGTGGTTGTGATTGTTTTCTTTTTAAGAGGAGAAAGACACAAATGAATTGGAGGAATTTCTGAAAACTTGTAAGCAATCTTCTCTTTTATACAACTTCCTACATTCATTAATTTACAACCAGTTCTTTTCTACACCCACAACAATGAATAGATGTGCTATAATTTATACATTTTTATGATTTTTTGGGAGTCATAGAAATAAGAATTTATTTTATAAATATTTATAAAAGAACTAGCATGTATTTCTATACATGTTATGATTGATACTGCAAATGAGTTACAAGTAAAGGCTTTCTGCTCTCTCAGTATTTGTTCTTGCGGAAAATTACACATGGTAAACAAAGACAATTTTTATATGTCTGAGAATTTCATGTACATGTACTGGTGTCCACACCAATATATGTTTTCCCATCGTATTGTCTCACTCTTCCAGTCATATTAGGAGAGCTGTCACTTGCACTGTCTAAGCCATTATCTCTACCCACTGCTGACGTGTAGCTGGGTGTGCGTCTTAACACATTACCGGGTGATGAGCCCATTGCTGCCATTCTACCGGCTAAGACACTTGCACTTCTTGAGCCAGCGCTTTCACTGTGAAAATCATCAAATCCAAGGAAAGTGTCCCCACCATAACTGCTGCCCCCACCACCAGTGTCATCATTGCAGGCACTACTGCCCAGAAGCGGTGACTCACCCAGAGGGGGAGGCGGCAAAAGGGGATCAGAAAAGTGATCCGCAACTGGGGAGCTATCTGGCTTTTCATAATTTTCAATGAATTCTTCAAATTGACCAATGAAGTTTCCTCCATCACGAAGCTCGTGGCTCCCCATAAAAGACACCTCTGGAAGATCAATGGCTGACTGAGATGGTAATTTAGATGCTGACTTTTTACTTTGCCTGTGATTCGATTTTTCAGTTTTGGAGTTATGCTTCTGCTGCATACCATTAGCTCTGACAGCCCAGGGCTTTTGTGGCTGAATTTCAGCCACTTGCTCATTTTCAAGTGTAGAAGAGGGCATCAGGGGCAGAAAATCACCACTTATTTCACTGGGAATGACAATAATTTTTTAAAATTAATAGATATAATAACTTTTTGGAAAAATAAATTTAACATGTTTTTTAAAACATCTTATTCACAAAATGATAATTTGTTTCACACAAATAGTTACTGAATATTTATCAAATTAAATCTTCACAAGTTGATCATATTTTCAATCTGCTTAAATCAAATGTCGTGCTCAGCCCAATTTATCAACTGGAATAAAATTAATAGTAGCAACGATGTGTACACCTACAATCTAGTCAATTTACATGTTAAAAATAAATATAGAAAATTTCTTTTAACTTAACCTCCACTTTCACACCCTAAACTAAGTAAATATTGTATACCCCCTTCCCTCCTCCCCCCCCCAATTGCACAACATATTTATGACATAAATAAATTAAAATTTCTTTTAAGTTTATAGCTAAAAAAATCCTGTATCTTTCTTGCTAGAATTTTTAAAGTATTTTATTTTGTGCGGACATCATTAATTTTATTCTAAATAGTATTGTTAGTTTTACTGTAGTATTGTAGTTTTACTGTAGTATTGTAGTTTTACTGTAGTATTGTTAGTTTTGCAGTAGCAATGACTAACTGTTAACTATGTATATCATGCATTTGATCTAAAGAAACACCTATGGCATTTCACCCCATGTTATTGAAGAATTCAGAATCACTGTTCTACATTTCATTATACATTGTACATCACATTACACGTGTATATTATCATTGCATAAACTCTGTTTTTTATATAACATTTCTAGAGATTTCTATCAAAAACAAACCTTTTATCCCCACTCTACTCTAGCCTTAATACTCTCCCCCTAGAAAAACATCTTTTGGAAAACAGAAATCTGTTAAGTTGAAAGAAGCTAATTAACCAAGAATGGAGAAAAAAAAATTAAAATAAAAAAGTTAAAATCCAATGAACATGACCTTATAATAAACTCATCGAAATGATGGAACTTTACCAACACATAACTTGATCACCATATTTTCTTTCAACTCTTGATAATTGTCTCTGCCATTAAATTGATGCAAATCAATATTGCCTCTGTCTCACTCTTGTTTTACTACTTGATATTTGTTTTAGAATATATGTGGCAACTAAGATTTTCAATTATTTTTAAATATTATTTTTGTATTTTGTTCAGTGAAGAAGACTTCTTGCCGACAGGTTCAATGCTCTGTTTTATTTTTTAAGGCAACTTCCAATCTTGTTTAGTTCATTTCTCTCCCCCAATAGTCATACATAAAAACTCATGCCTAATATTTATGACAAGGGGTTTTAGGGCGCCTACGGCACCCACTTGTGCTGTAGGGCGCCTACGGTGCCCACTCTTTTTTGGTAAAAAGCCCAAGTAACTTATCCTTGTTTAATAAATACCGAATATTAAACTTCCTGAAATGTACACAAAGTATTTTATAATTATAAATCCTCAAATCCTCTTTTTTACATCACTTTATTTTCCAAAATTAAAATACAAGCTAAAACTACGATGTCATATAATATTGTTTTTAGAATCTTTTAGAATTTTGCGCACCTCCTGATGCGCCCCTTGTACTTGTATATATACTTAAATATAAGCTCAAAAATTGACGTCATATCATAAGGCTATGGATCCATACTCCAACCTGTGACCTGGGCTATTATATTATAGACTAGCGTATCACCCGTCAAAAATGACGGAAGTTTTCAGCTGAAATCTATGTATTTTATAAAAAATGCACTTTTTTTAGGGCGTCTACAGTGCCGACCTTTTCAAAAGCCCAACTAACTTGTCCTTGTTTGATAAATACGAAATATTAAACTTTCTGAAATGTACACAAAGTATTTTATAATAGGGGTTGTAGGGCACCTATGGCGCCCCCTTTGTTTTTGATTTTATTATTAACCATCATCAAATCCTCTTTTTACATTGATCCCTTTTCCAAAATTAAAATACATGTATGAGCGAAAACAATGAGTCATATAATATTTTTTTAGAACGCATCTTTAATTTGCACAGCTTTTGATGCATTGGTGCAGTAATTTGGTTTTCCCTGCTTTCTAAAATTTGTAGCGTCACGGACAGACATTGAAAATTATATTGTTTAATAATTTTACACTTATAATAGGAGGAGTCTTATTAATTTCCTTGTTCATAATATTTTAAAGTTTGCTATTTTAGCCGTTTTACCATAAATGATTTTGTAGGTGATCAATCTTTAATAAAGCCATATCCAGCTGATGCCTTAACTTCCAAATCTGTATTTCACACACTGGATTCTTGCAACGGGTTTTTGAATAAGCATTCATTGCCTCATCAACATAATCTTTAAGCTGAAGAGATTTTCCCATGCTCTGAAATCAGAAAAAATAATTTCAAAACTATCAGTGTTAATTAAGCATAGATCTATTGATTAGAATGAAAACTATTTTAAAAACATAAAATCGACTATATCTGTATCAATAAGCAAGTAGAATTAATATACAGGTACGGCAGATGATTAAAGGAACTATGGTAGAAAGAAACAATAAAACTTGTCGGACGTGCATTTTTAGGTAATTCTGAGAATGTGTAATGAATTACTTCCTTAATGATTTTGTGTATGTTATTGAGAACAGATTTTGATTCATAAATTTTTATTTTTGAATGGATGATTAATACTGCATGGGAAAGTATTTTCAAAAGATTGATATGAAGCAAAGCAAGGATACATGTCATGCAGCTGTATTTAATGAATCTATTTAATCAATCAAATAATATAATGTTGAAAAAATTAATGAAATATATTTTGAATTGCACTGAATAGGTAACTACCAGATGCTGCATTTTGACAGGGGACCAAAAAGTCATGCAATGTTTCTGATAAATGTGTCCAGGGAATAATTTTTGAAATCAGCTAATTTTGTGTGTGTGTGCAACAGTATGGAAATTTCATTTTATTTCTTCTAATAAGGAACAGAGTAAGTATCAAAAATTTACTCCAAAATTACATCTTACAGATTTTCATTTATTTTAGTGATTTAAATTATCCACTTATCATAAAAATTTCTCAGAATAAAGTAATATAATGTAATCTTCTGACAGTTAATAATTAAAATGTTAAAGTAAAAGACAACAATATAACATGTATTTCTGAATTTGGGTAAAATATTTTATGAATTTTCATTGAAAACCTACCAGAGACACTAAAGCACAACATCCACATTTATCCCATTTCCTCAAGCGTTTACGGCAAAACTTGAAATACAGATGTTCAAATATTAAAATTAGTAGACCCAGCAAGACACCACTTCCTAATAAAATAAAGGCTGATGTAAAGTTCAATATTCCGAGAGTCCGATTTGACACGCCCTTTTCTTTTTTGGTGTCACAGGCCCCAGCTAACCAAAATTTCTGCAGTCGATCCAAATCACCTATAAAATATATAAGTGTAGTTTTATGTCACAAAATAAAAATCTTACTGATTTTTATTTTTTAATAATGAATTCTTATTTTCTAATAAAACTGCTTAAGTTATCAAAAAACACCAAAAACATTTTATGAAAAAAAAAGAGTTAAGAACAAAATTAAAAAAAAAGGTTTCCTTTGATTATACAGTCAATATTGACTATGATCTTTGTACAATATAAAGGGATGATATTTATTTTATCTTAATCATTCATTTAATTGGAGCTATTTCCCAAAATCATGGTTCACAAACACATAGTAAAATTTAAAATAAACTTTTCTGTTATTTGAAAAAAAAATAGTTTGGCATATCTCCATGCAGTATACATTTATGTTAACTCTTTATCATCATAAATGTACCATTTTCTTGAAGCTTTAAAATGTGTTTGTTGATTTTGTCAATCCATGGATTCTTGGTGTGTTTCTGATTTGGGGGAAATCCAATTCCATAGCCAGTCATAGCATAACGGTTTCCTACAGTTACAAGTCGACATTTAGGATCACGAGATGCATAATATTCCAAAACAGAGGAGTCATAAATAAAAGCTTGAATCCTCCTGAAATAAAAATTTAATGTGATATGGATGTTGCTTTTATGAATATTCACATTGACAGCAAAAATACAGTATCTAAAGGTTAAATTATTTATTTTAAAAAAATGCAGCATACTATTTTTATAAATAAAATTAAAAAACAAATTTTAATTATTGACTTGAATGAACATACGTGCACAAAACTGAAAAACAAATTTAAAACAAATAGATTAATTTTAATTTTATTCTCATCTTTTACCCATGTTTAAGTTCAGCTATCCCAGCATCAACGTCAGGTTGGTTAAATGCCTTCATATAATTGTACATATCCTTATGGTTGGCTCTAATGTTGGCTTCAGTGCTACCATTTGGTATTGTTGCATATCTGAAGGGAGGCTTCATTGTGTGTGGATTTTGAAGCTTAAAAGACGTTAGAATAATTTAGTTTAAAGTTTGTTAAATTCTGAGCTTGAATAGAAATTGTTATTACATATAGCCAGTCTTTCTATCAAAATATAATAGTTAATTAACTTCCTAAATAACTTTAATACCAAACAATTTAGTTATGCTTATTATTAATGAGGAAAGAATACCCTGTAATCTTGAATGCCAGACAAATCATAGAACTCTTCTTTAGTGATCATAAATGCAGCCAGATTTGCAGTGTAGGAGGCTAAAAACACCAGAGCAAATAAAGCCCAGATGTTTGCTAGAAACCTGCTCGCAATGCCTTTTGGTGTATCAGTTTGAACTGATGTACTGAATAACATTGCCCATATAAGCCAGAAGGATCGAAACAGTGAAAACTTGTGATCTAAAAGCACATAGATTGATTTTAAGAAAATATTAAAACATTCTTATGATTAAGCAATGCCATTACTACTTATTTTAAAAAATGTCAACTTTTCATTGCTTAAAAAAATATCTTTTCTAAATAATAAACCTGAGACATTTGAATATAAACATCAACATTTAAACTTCGAAATAATTTTATAAAGGTTGTTTGCCTTTTTAAACCTCTATCTTTAAAACTAAATAACAAATGTTAGTATATTTAATTGCTGATAATTAAGCTAACAAAATATATTTTAATTAACTTTAACAATTGAAAGCTAATAATGTACAGAAAATAAACAAGCAGGAAATTGTTTCAAGGAAATTATTTGTTTAAAATATAATTAATTAGATGGCTTCAAATGTTACATAGAACATATTTTTGATATTTTTGAAATGTTTATATATATTTTTAAATAAAAAAATATTTGTTTTAGGTGTCAATTTTGTATGTGCATATTTAATGATTACTTTAAAAAAAATGATATCAAGAATAAATTATACTTATGACATTTAAAATAATAAAAAACATTATAATAATTTATGTTCCTTGCTAAAGAAAAACTGTTATAATTAATAGATTTGTCACACTCAGTTAATTTAAATTAGGATATAGTATTTGACATTTTATTTCATATTTCTTTTAATTTTACGTTTTTAAAAATTAATAAGTTTAAAAATATTTTTAAACTTTAGGTATCTATATAAAATAAGCAGCTTTCAAATTAAATTTTTTAATAATTTTAATGTCTTTTGGATTAAAAAACTTTTTTATTCACCACAATTACACATAATTAAAAATTTATATGCACAGATAAATAATGATGCGTGCGTGCTCTGAAAACAATTTCAAGTAAAATTGGGATCACAATAATTGTATTCTATCTACAATTAAGAAATATAACAAATAATAATTAGAACTAAGCAAACAAAAAACTTCAATGAAAATGTTTATTTAAATGGTAAAACATAAAAAAAAATTAAATTTATTGACATTAGTGATAAATTTGTTCCAAGAAATATTTTGACTTATTTGTTTGTTTAAAGTATATTTTCATATGTATGCAGGATGGTTCATTCAATATTTTTTTTTAACAAAAAGATTTAAATTACATAAGAAAAATCAAACAGTTGCTAAATGAAATCTACTTTTAATTTCTTTTGGAAAGTGTTTAACATAAATTTGCTCTTATTTCTTTTAAATAAAAAAACAAAACCAATCATCTTATCTTCTTGTTTCATACACTACAAATTATATTGCATCTATATCTATACAGAAGTTTATTGCACCTTAAGCATATCCATTGTTTATATCTGGTCTTGCATATTTATTAGAGTTTTGAAAGTTGATAGTGTATTATTTTCCTGGTTTGTTCAGGCAACCCTTTCCACACCCAAATGCCAGACGGGAATATGGAAGGTTTGTACGTGTTTGTTTTTGCAAATGGAACAAAAATATATGTTTTTATTCTTAAGTCTATGTGAATGTGAGTTTTGTATTAGATGGTTGTTGCGTTGTATTTCCAAGTTAGAATTATATGCCTATTACTACTTGCTCTTTGTTGTAATGAAGAGAGTCTTAAATTTTCTCTTCTTTTTGAAACAATTCACTTAGAAGCTTTAAGTTATATTCAATAAAAAAAAATTTTATGCTTAAAATATTAAAACAAAGTACTGATGAGACTAATCACTAATCAATTTGAAGCAAAGTGTTTTAACTTGTGAAATAAGATAAAAGAGAACAAAAAGTTTTTTTTTAAAAAGATTCTGAATTTGAAAAACGAAATGATTTATCGATGCTTTATTGTTGTATTTATATCTTGAGAGGAAGCATGTCTTCCAAACTTTAAAATTCTCAGCTAAGCCTCAATTAATCGAAATTTGGTAAACAATTTATTGAAAATACCTTCCTCAAAGGGATATAATATCTCATAAACTTACAACCTGAGTTTTACCTCAGTTACCTCGCATAGGCGTTAATCCACGGTTAAGCCCATACGGACTCAACCATTCAAAGATGAGGATGGATGACCCAGTAGCGTGAACACTGAAGATAAGGATAAGTGACCAGGAAGCATAGTCGTAGGGTTCTGTTAATTCGTGTGCATAAAGAAGAAAAAGTAACATCCAAAGTCAAGTTTGTATATGTTTTAGTATGGTGAAAGTTTCAAGATTCAATTTTATAATAGGCCTTCAGTGGACCACTAACGGAAAGGTAGAAATATTTATTAAAAAAGTCTCTACATGAAATTAATAGAAAATAGCAGAGCTGAGGAAAGTCTTTTGGAAAAATGTCTTTTAACAAATGGTGGGGAAATTTAGTTTCTATTGTGAGTATTAAGAAATCTGTAACTGTAAAGAGACAGAAAGTTAAAAAAAATTCTTTTAAATTAAGTAATAAACATTTTGTTAAGAGATTGGAACAAGATACCAAGGCAAACCATTCCAGCATTCAGAGCTTCAACAATTGCTTCATTCTGTTATTGTTCCTTTAAAAGTTTCCACAAAATAAAAGTTCATGGAACTATTGCAAGAAACAGCTTTATGAATTGTTGAATTTAAAAGTAATCAACATGAATTCATTTAAGATTTTAATGATTTTGTTGTCTTTATATGTGTGTAAAAAAATTATTGTCATGTAAGTATTTATTGGTATAATATGAAAAAAGGTTTTTCCATTACTTGCAAATGACCTAAGCATATACTTAGGATCATATTACAAGTAATTTTTAATTTCCTTTTTTAGATACTAGGTACTTTTTAAGAAGTGTGTCTTGAAGTTGCCATTTTTTGTGAATATGAAGAAATGATTTTGTTTTTCCCTCTTTCATGGCTCATACTGATGAAATTTAATATTTGATCTTTCAGAATATCTCTATTACTTTTTTTTCCTTTTTGTGTAATCATGGTTATCTGAAAGGGTCCAGTGGGAATATAAAACAATTAACAGTCCAAAGACAAGCCAGGGGAAAATAAAGGCTACAGTTTGGATAGACAATGATGGAAATGATGCTCAATAGAAACAAAAAAATATGAAAGCATGATTTTTACAACAATGTTTGACACATTTGTTGATAATTAGTTAATTTATAATTAAAAAAGATAGAAAAATTGGTGAAAGTATTTACAGGCTGCAATGAAATTAATTTCAAATAAAAACTGAGTTTATTCTAAAAGGAATACATTTTCAATTAAGTTAGGAAATTTAATTTTAGATCCATTTGAATAATTATTAAACTTTAAAATATTATTTTAAAGATATATAGAGATTTTTAAAAAACTAATAACTGATATGACAACTGAGTAACTGATACCATTGTTTAAATTTGAAATGATAAAACATATACATATATATAATTTCAATAAAATAAAGAAAGAATGGCACAAAAAAAAATTACATTTTAGAAATAAAGAATATCTAAGGAAGAGGGATAAATGCAAAGTATATCAATGTGCAACATAAGGCAATATTTGTTAAATGTTTAAAGCAGAGGGATTTTGCCTTAATAATTTGCCTTGGCTACCTTGTTCCTCCCTCGTTTTCTTGGGCAAAGCCCATTCAGCGAGGAAGATGACCGTTGCCATAAAATGCACAGACAGTAACATGATCAACATCCACGAGAAAAAGTCAAATGGTTCTGAAATGTTTTAGTTGATTCTAAACTAGATGCTGTTACTGGCATTTTACATAAAAAATAGGGACATACAAATTTTAGGACACAATTCATTGTTTATACTAAAAAGATGGTAGATTTTAATTTATAATTTAAAAACTAGATGGAAAAGAACTTTGATTTAAAAAAATTAAATTTAATTAATTTAGCTACTGTGCAACCTTTTTTTTTGCAGTCTAAATTTTAATGCTAATAAGACTTGGTCTGAAAGCATTTAGTTAAAGAAAAATTAAATAAAATATAAAAAAATGATAAAATAGCACAAATTCGTTTTCCCCAAATATGAATTAAATTTAAACCATTGAAAGAAGTCCCTCAAACTTTTCATCCTCTTATGGACTTACCTAGAAAGGCAGTGGGAGATATGGCACCATCACGAAGGGCAACAATTATTTTTATTCCTGTTTCCAAATAAGGAACAGAGAAATTAACAGCACTTGCTCTCTCAGGGTTAATCTTGAATGCTGTCACAACAATATCTGCCTCATTGTTGAGCAGTGCTTTTACCAATCCATTCCATGTATTTTTAGTCTGGGGAAAATAGTTACAATGTTAAAAATTATCATTAAAAAATATTATTAACTTTAATTTTTCAAAAAATAATCACTAATAAAAGCATATATATATATATATATATATATATATATAAATATTTAATAAGAAATATAAATATGTATAATCAGCTATAAGCAACATAAGCATCAAATTAAAAATGGTTCAGTAAATAACATTTATGTCCTAAATTAAGAAGACTTTTTAAGATTATTTCTCAGTTATTTTAAAACAAAACATTATAATCAATATACATAATTTGCAATCTCTGTCACGTCTGTCTTTCATGTCTGTCCGTGACGCTACTAATTGTAGAAAGTAGCGCATCAAATTACTGCACCAAAAAGAACTCTTTTGGAACGGCCGCATAAAATTGTTCAATAGGGAAATAACTGAATAAAATCAAAATAAATAAAATAATTGAAAGTTCTGTATTATGTTATTTTTTAATCTGATATGTATTTATTTTGAAAACTTCTTATCTTATCTGTTTACAGACGCTCCTTCTATACAGAAGATTATGGCGTCATTTTTGACGGGTGATACACTAGTATGTGATAAAATAACACGATCTCATCTTGTTCTGTTTAAACTTTAATATTGTGTTATTTAAATACTATGTCTCCATTTATAAATACATGTAATAATAATAAAAAACTTGCTCGAATTAAGCTTCCAACCTTATTTATGAGGACGCCCCATTTTCCATCTATTACTTCTTTAATTTCGTAGTCAAAATTTAATTGATCACTTAAAATCTTCAGTAGGTCCATACTTAATCCAGCACAGCATTTTGGAATTGTCACATTACTTATGCTAAAAAAAAAGGAAACACAAATGTTGGACAAAGCAATGAGAACCTGATTTTAATTATAAAAGCAGAAAAAAAAATTCCTAGATCAGTAAATGCTCATCATTTTTGTTTTAAAAAGAATAAAGAACCATATATTTTAAAGTCACAAACATATTTTGCTAAATCCTCTTCAGTATAGTAAATCTGGGTATTTTGAAATAAGAAAATACAGTTTTCTTGTCAAAAAGAGTCTTCCTTGTTTAAGATTTAACACAGATTTTTCAATAGATAAAAAAAACATTAGGTCTATCAAAGCTTGGTTTTAACAATAATTGAGGCAATACAATTATTTATAAAATACTTAACAAATTGACAAATCAAAACAATTAATTAAGAGAAATAGAAGATTTTAGCAAATAGTTTAAAAAAAATTAAACCATGATAATTTTTATTACATTTCTTTTCTATCATTTCGGTTGTAGATTTGACAGGGAAGAGACTTTTCTTCACATCCTCCATTTTCACTAAGATTTCTGTAAATGACATAAGGAAGTTCATTTAATGTTGCCACTCTAAGAAAAGCTCTTTTTGGCTTGCCAGTAGGAGGAACTGTTGATTCTCCTGGCCATACTATCTCATTCATTTTCAGCCCATGTAAAGTCCACCGCCCAACCTGAAAAAGAAGATTCATTTTTAGTAATCATCCTATTAAATATATATATTGAAATTGTTCCTGAGAAAAAAAAATCCCTATGATTTAGTTTTTGAGGAATGAAAATCTGTACATTTCCAAAATATGTGCACAAGTTTACATTTTTATATTTATAATTTATAGCCAAAAATTCATTAAATTGTATTATTTGAATTTTTTCTAGTGTTCAAATATTTTTAGTTTGTGTCTGGAAAATAAGTACATTTTTCAAAAATTTTAAAGTCCCAATAATATATGTACTAGGGGTTGTAGGGCGCCTACAAGCCCACTGGGGTTGTAGGGCGCCTACAAGCCCACTGGGGTTGTAGGGCGCCTACAAGCCCACTGGGGTTGTAGGGCGCCTAAGGCGCCTACTTTTTTTGGTCAAAACCCCAAGCAACTTATCCTTGTTTGATAAATACGAAATAAATATTAAACTTCCTGAAATGTACACAAAGTATTTTATCATTATAAATCCTCTAATCCTCTTTTTACATCGTTCCCTTTTCCAAAATTAAGATGTTATCTAAAACAATGACATAATATAATATTTTCTTACAGCAGGGTCTTTAATTTATAACTATTTTGCACACCTTTTGATGCACACCTTGTATTAAATATAACATCAAACAATGAAGTCATAGCGGTCCAGATCCAGTGAGCCAGTGCTTGACTTGGACTATTATATAATTTATGATGAACACATTTTTAAAACATTTATTGTGATAAAACAATCAATTTTATTTTTCATAATTACTCAACACAATTATAATACAGCAAACCTGTTTCCACTCTGTTTTGTTCTTGCCTCCAACAATCCACTGTAAGTTAACTATAACAAGATCTGTCTGCTGGAGTGTTCCATTTTCATTAAACTTGATCTGAGGTTCACCAGATACATCTACCTTCAACATGTGCCTGTTCATTAACAAAAACGATTTATGCTCAAAATATTTTATGTGTTGGACATATTTTCAATGTTTTTTAAAAATTGGATTTAATGTAAAATTTTTAAAAAATCACAGTTTTCAACTAGAAATATTCTACAGCACTTAAATAATTAGGCAAATAATTCATAAATTCAAAGCAATATGGACAGTCATCGTGGGTGTAATTATGCTTAAATTACATTTTTTAAAGACTTAATGTGGCCTGTGGCTGAAACACAAATTCAGACTTTTAGCTTTGTTTTCTTTTGATCTAATAGGGTCATAACATTAAGATGAAATTAACCCATACAAAACAGTCGTACCTATATAAAATTTCTCCATCTTTCCAAAAAGGCTCCTTGTCGGAATCACATGAGAACTTTGGGGGAATAGTCATATTAGCTAGCAATCCAGGTTTTTTAGTCATGTCTGCCAGGGCATTGAGCCATATCATCATACCCCACTTCAACACCTGTCTCATGGCGTTTATTTCAAAGTCAAAGTCGATACCTGGCGAATCAAAGATAATTAAATATTGCTTGCCCTCGTATAATTTAGAAACACCTAATGTGTTTTGTATTCACTGGTTGCAACACTGCAACTGAAGTATACAAACAGTTTACAACATTTTAGATCTGAACTACGTGGTTAGATCATGCAATGGGTAAAGAGACATTGATAGCTTTTCCCAGTAACACACACGTTTTAGAATGTCAAATTTAGAGGAATACTCTTTTCTGACTTGTTCTGTATATCTTTTAAAAATATTCAGCCATTATTCTTTTAGTTCTTGGTTGTAAATTGCAAACCCAAATGTGATTAACTATGATCAATAGTGGCAATTTCAGTTATATCTTATATTTATTAAGCCAGCTAAAATATTTATTGAAGCAGGTTAAAAGATAACGAACCAACCCATGAGACCAACTGGGAATGACCTTGGACCCTCTCTGGCATTGGGGATGGCAGTCCTGGAAAGAATCCAGACATAGTCTTTGGCCGTCAAGCCCAGCTTCCTGGCAGCCTGGATGATATCTAGCGCCATGGAACTAATTTGGAATATTTTTTTAAAATGAACTAAAATTAAATGTTAAATCAATAATTCAAATCAAATACTTAGAATATAAATATATGAAATTCTGAACGCTTTTTAAAATCATTGCCTGATTTTAATAAACTGCTGTCTGGCGTCTGGTAAACATTAAGACCAGACACAATGACAAGACAAATAAGCAAGAGAAACTTGTCATTTTAAAAAAATATACAGAGACTATGTACCATATCCACCGGCAGTAATAGTATGACCTCAAAAGGACAGTGTATAAACGTGAGGACTGTAGATATGCACCATTGAAGATTTGCGCGAAATATTCTATCTTTATGGTTTTAGTAGCGTAAATTTGAGAGCGCCCAGCACATTTTATTTTAAATGATTGTTAGCTAATCAGAATGAGGTTTACTCATAATTTATAGAGTGTCTACTTTTATAACTCTAAATCACAAAGCTATAACCATAAATTAATCTAAGTAGTAGTAGTAAGTTCCCTCTCAGACCATGAATGGCCTATGGCATAGCCTATGGGGCAAGTGAAACAGCGTTCACAAGTTTCAATAGCCACGGCATACGAGGGGATTGTGTGGCTAGCACAATGCCCAGCCGCCTTTACTTCCCCAACTGATGTCGGGTACCCACTAAGGGCTGGGTGGACTCAGGGACGCCCTAGGCAACGGTAACAAAGCCCTGCCTTCACATGGATGCGAACCCGTGACCATCAGTACGCTAGTCGAGCGCGCTGCCACTCGACCACCGCGCATCCCCTAAGTAGCCTGCATAAAACATTTTAATATATATATAAATTTTAAAAAATGTAAATACGAAACTTCATATTTAAATCAAATAAAATTTGTAATCTCACCTCGCACTATGCAACAGAAAAACCCGGGTATCTGAGCCCTTGACCTTGGAAAGTTGTGGTAAGATATCTTCTGGTTTCCGAATGTTGAGGATGGACAAAATTTCCAAGCTGAAATGGAGAATATCCCCATACAAAGTTTGATTCATTAATTTCAAGGTTTAAATTATTTAGGGTTTTAATTTCTTAGTGCAAAAATTGACATTTGAAAGACAAAAATTGACATTTGAAAGACAAAAATTGACATTTGAAAGACAAAAATTGACATTTGAAAAACAAAAATTGACATTTGAACGACAAAAATTGAAATTTGAAAGACAAAAATTGACATTTGAAAGAAAAAAATTGACAGTTGAAAGACAAAAATTGACATTTGAAAGACAAAAATTGACATTTGAAAGACAAAAATTGACATTTGAAAGACAAAAATACTCTGTCCTATCATAAAAACTGTTCTTTCTTGCGTGTGATTTTTTGTGTGGAATTAATTTATCATTAATTGGTTACTTTGTAATCGTTTGTATCAACATCCACACATGACAACCTTCGTTAAATATTTAAAAATGTAATTGTATTAATTATATTCATGGTAAACACGTCTACTTTGAAACAAATTAAACCACCACGTGTACTTAACTGATCTAACTCTAAAGAGGAACAACATGTTGGAGGAGTTAAATGATGTCGCATTATTTTTATTATTTCAAATTTTTAAAATGGTATAAAAATAAGTTGGACCCAGTTAAAACATTTTAGTAGATTTTATTGCTGACGTCATGTCCCGCGCTAGACATAGCCGGGGAGGAAGGGAGGCAAAAGAGTCCCACGTTAAGACAATGTTGTATGGTACTGCTCAGCAGATGGAGCAGGTTTCCCAGGTACTAGACTAGGCAAGGCCTGAAGAGACTAGTCTCTGGCCTACAGAATGTGTTTAGTTTAGTAGATTTTATTTTGTTTTTAGATCATTAAACAAAGTCACCGATTAATTCGCATTAGGGGCCGTCCATAAATGACGTCACACGATTTTGGCCGATTTGCCTCCCCCTCGTCACACTTCGTCACAAAAACTTAGACCCCCCTCCGATATGACGTCACAAAGCTTTGACACCCACCCCCTAAAAGCCGTATTTTCTAATTGAAAGTTATGTAGCATGTTTCAAATCACTTTATTGTCGTTTAAGTATGTATTTGGTGTAAGGTTGCACTCTAATATCGTAACAAGTGTGAAGCCATTGAAAACGTCATTAAATAAATAGCAAGGAATAAAATATTTAAGTGGAACTTTTATTTAAAGTTGCACGTTTTGATGTGACGTCACATTTCTCAAACACCCCCCTTCCCCCTTGTCACAAATGCGTGACCACCCCGCTCCCCAGGCGCGTGACGTCATCTATGGAGGCCCCTTATACAGCACACACCCCTACCCAGAATTGTTTTTAATTTTTGGCGTAATTTTATGATTTAGGAAAGGGAAAGTTTCCCATGAGTTTATGAGCCAACACTCGAGTCTAATACACCATCCTCATGGATAACATTTAAACTACATTTCTAAAAACTCATCCCACGGGTCTTATATTCCCTGGGACCTAACACTCTACCCTTGGGTCTGACACTTGACCCTCGGGACTAACGACCCTCGGATATAACACCACCCAGCAATAGCACCATGTCTCTGATCTAACACTTCATCTCTGGCCTAAAACCCCACCCTTGGGCCAAACACCCCCTCCACCAGTTTACCCACCTCTCTTTCCTTGAATGCGCCGGAGTCTTCAGGGCAATCTTCTGGCTTTGATCCACCATGTTCTCAATAGCGGTGACAAACTGACTGCTCCCCGCGACAGGGCCTGTGACTATAGTGAAGGCTGTCCAGTTGTAACGTTCTAGCATGCTGACCATAGCTTTGGCCTGGTGTTCAATGGTCGGAGCCAGCTGGATAGTTCGAAGGGACTACAAGGGCAATATCAGTTGGAGTGGAAGTCAGTCAATGAAATTGGAGAAAAAAAAGTTTACTGAAGTGTTTAAATAATAAAAAAAACAATAGTAACTTAACATATGCGTATTACTATAATGCTTGGTTGAATAACAATAACAGAAGATATCAAATATAATAGGATGTAGTTTTAATGTTTTTTTTTCTTCATGTTTTGATAATACTTCGTCAAAAGTAGAGGTATATTGAAATCTTTAAAAAGCTAGTAATGATGTTGCAGGAGCCTTGTTCACATAGACATCTAACTAGTGTGTTGGTAAGTGTGGTTAGCTCAAAAGTTTGACGTATCTGAGTGTCTCTACTTGGAATAACCATGTCTCACTGGTTTATCACTGCTTCAAACGTGCGGTTTCTATTTATATTGAATCATCAGTAGGTTTTTAGACGCCATAAATCACAAAATTAAACGTTGTCCAGGATGTTCTCTATTTAGATAAAGATATATCAATATTTCTTTGCGGACTTACATCTTTCCTTTCGTTGACAGTCTTTTATTTCACTGATAGTTTTAGTTGTCTGAAATCCTTGTATCGTTTATAACGACAGAAATATGATACTACTCCGTTTATTTTTCTTAGTTGTCAAATATGTATATGTGTATGAATTATAAGGATTGCGTTAATATGAAAGTAACATATTTATTATTGTCCGATACTGTGACTAACTTGCTAATGAACATTGAAAGTAGCCATGCAATTCTCTCGCGGATACACTTAACTTCGAAGGCTATTAGTCGAAGTTGAAAAGTATTTCATTATGTTATTATTATTATTTGAATTCTGTAAAAAATTATAACATTTCCATCAGAAACTGTACACGAATTATAGTGGACATTGGTTATTGTTATGCTAAAAGGATTTTCACCAGAAGCTTGGCAGAATTGAAAAATTGTGTTTGGAGCATTCATAAGAATTAAGGCGCGGTTAAAACTTATTTACTACACATTGACGTTTTAACTCTCAAACTGATAGTTCACAATGGTATTCATATTGGAGAGCAGCATTAAAGGAGCACTAAATTTTAAATAGGGGTTATATAGTGAAGTCAATGCTGGGTCTATCAGCGCAAGAAATCTATCACATAGAAAGCCATATTTTACTATCTCAGAAGTTAAGTAATCAAGAAGAAAGACTTTCAGCCGTAATGCTGTTGTAGCGTAAAAGAAAAAGAACTTTTTGCTTCAAGCTAATGAATTGTTCGTGTGCACATTTCTGAAATCTGATAATAATTTTAAACTTAAGCCTTTTTATCGTTGATATCTTCACAAAAATTAATGAGATTTTAACACAAAATCAAGTTTTCTTAAAACACATCATATTTTAAGACGGTGGTCGAGCGGTATACGCGCTCGGCTGACGTACCCAGAGTTACGGGTTCGCTTCTCCATGAAGGCAGTGATTTGTTCCCGGGGCTAAGGATGTAACTGAGTCCACACAGCTTCAAATTGTTACCTAACACTAGTTAGGCAAAAAAATGCCGCTGCGCATTATGCAGTAAAATCCCGTCATGGACGTGGCATGTGAACGCTGCGTCACTTACCAACAGCCCAGTATGGTCTCTGCGTTCTAATAAGAACGTAGGACGTAAGACTCTGCTGTAAAAGCATAGTTAAATAAAACAAACCCGTAAAAACAAAGTTTTTGACTATAAATCCCTTATATATGAGTCATAACTAACAGTATTGATTATTTTCAAACGCGACAAGCATTTACAGACTGACACCGAGTGATGTCCCCTGTCTTTTAACGGGGGATGGGACGTGAGGGGGTGTCGGCACGAAGGTCGACGTCTAAGCGTCAACTCAAACTTTCACGTGGGAAAAAAACAATAACAAACCCTGAATTTGAATTAAATACCTCATATAAGGAAAAACTAAAAATGCATTAATTTAATTACGGTACGTCGATCGATCTGAAATTGTAATACGATGCATTGTTAGGTTAGACGGGTCCGTGTACCAAATTTCAGCTCGATCGAATTACTGGAAGTGGGTCATTTTCAACTTTTGTTTTTCCGCCCGCCCGCCCATGAGATGATGAGATGACGACAGACAGAGACGGCCGTGAAGTTATTATAAGGGATTTAAATAAAACAAACCCGTAAAAACAAAGTTTTTGACTATAAATACCTTATATATGAGACATAACTAACAGTATTGATTATTTTTAAACGCGACAAGCATTTACAGACTGAATCTGTCTTAACTCAAGTTTGCTTCATAACCCTAGGGGGGGGAGGGGTGCGTGGGAGGGGGAGAGGGGAAAAGTCTGGTCACCGATTCGCTTGACCGAGCTCAGCGTGACACTTAAAATGTAAACAAAAGCACCCCGTCGCTTCGATGGGTCGCCTCAATGCGTCAACTCAAACTTTCACGTGGGAAAAAAACAATAACAAACCGTGAATTTGAATTACATACCTCATATAAGGATAAACTAAAAATGCATTAATTTAATTACGGTAATTTTGACACGATGCATTGTTAGGTCAGACGGGTCAGTGTGCCAAATTCCAGCTCGATCGAATCACGGGAAGTGGGTCATTTTCGACTTTTGTTTTTCCGCCCGCCCGCCCATGAGATGATGAGATAACGACAGACTGAGAGACAGAGAGAGACGGCGGTGAAGTTAATATAAGAGATTTAAAAAGGAAACCTTGATTTTCGTATACCTCTAAAGTTGAATCACTTTGAGGTGAACCCTCAGGTTGACTCACAAAGATTGGACTAGGGCTTTACTGCCATTGAGGCTATGAATATGGAGATATACGTTGACCTCACTAGCACACGCTTTCATGGAAAACTGGTTTTAGCCTGAGTGGCAGCGCGCTCGACTGGCGTACCGATGGTCACGGGTTCGAATCCATGTGAAGGCAAGGATTTTTTCTCGGGGCCTAGGGCGTCCCTGAGTCACCCAGCTCTGAATGGGTACCTAACACTAGTTAGGCGGCTGGGTAATGCGTGGAACCCACAAAGCCGTGGTCTGTGAACGCTGAATCACTTGCCAACAGATCATCTGTCATGGTCTGTGGACGCAATTATCTTCTATATAGAAGGAGCGTCTGTATAGACAAGATAAGATAAGCATTCTAAAGTAATTTGCCTTACTTTCTATATAGCGTCAAACTAAGACGCTTGTTGAAATGTCATTCCTTTCCTTAAAAATATTCAATAAAATAATTTACATTGAGATCAAACATGTTTCATTCTACTTGCTAGAAAACACGCCTATCTCTTTCAATTTCATTTCGTTTTGTCAGCCTTCATGGTAGCAGTCTCACATTTTCTATCATAGATCTGGTAGCAGGCTGACATCTCAAATGGCTTTGGCCGTCAAACGTAGCTTATGTTTTGTCTTATCTATACTGACGCTCCTTCTATATCTATACAGAAGATAATGAGTCCACAGCCAAAGCCGGTCTGATGGCAAGTGACGCAGCATTCACAGGCCACAGCTATGAGGGTTCACAGGTCACGGCTATGAGGGTTCCACGCTATTCCCAGCCTCCTTTGTTTACCAACTAGTGTCAGTTACCCACCCATTCGAAGCTTTGTGGACTCAGGGATACCCTTAGCCCCGGGAACAAATCCTTGCCTTGACCGAGATTCGAACCCGTGACCATCGTTACACATGCCACTCGACCACCGTGCTCGTATTTTTCCTGTCCATTCCATTATTATTTTTGTAAAAATTATGTGAAAACGTTATGCAATTAATGCGTAATTTAATTTTGTTTTATAATGTGAAACACAAAAAAAGTCAGCTCCAGTTTGAGGACAACGCCTCCACAGTTCCCACTAAGTTATTTGTTGTAACCTTCTCAGTGTGATTGGTTGCTGGTTCACTTTCTAAAGTGACTTTAAGTTATTGACTCAGTCTGACTTTAAGTTATTGACCAAATCTGACTACAAGTTCTTGACTCAGACTGACTTGAAGTTATTGACCAAATCTGACTTTAAGTTATTGACTAAGTCTGACTTTAAGTTATTGACTCAGTCTGACTTTAAGTTATTGACCAAATCTGACTTTAAGTTATTGACTCAGTCTCACTTTAAGTTATTGACTAAGTCTGACTTTAAGTTATTTACTAAGTCTGACTTTAAGTTATTGACTAAGTCTGACTTTAAGTTATTGACTAAGTCTGACTTTAAGTTATTGACTAAGTCTGACTTTAAGTTCTTGACTCAGTCTGACTTTAAGTTCTTGACTCAGTCTGACTTTAAGTTATTGATTCAGTCTGAATTTAAGTTATTGACCAAATCTGACTTTAAGTTATTGACTCAGTCTGACTTTAAGTTATTGACCAAATCTGACTTTAAGTTATTGACTAAGTCTGACTTTAAGTTATTGACTCAGTCTGACTTTAAGTTCTTGACTCAGTCTGACTTTAAGTTATTGACTCAGTCTGACTTTAAGTTATTGACCAAATCTGACTTTAAGTTATTGACTCAGTCTGACTTTGGGGCCGTCCATAAAGTACGCCACGCTCCGAGGGGGGGAAGGGGTCTAAGAAAGTGTGACACTTTGTGACAGGGGGGAGGGGGGGTCAGGCCATGTGTGATGTCACACATTTATTATTTTTAGTATTTTTTTCTAATTTATTTATATTTTTTTAGTAGAATTTAAATAGCTTTAAAAATAATTTTTAAAAATTTTGTGAAACATTAGAATTAGGTTTAGACTATTTCAAAATAGCATTGAAATGCGTATCTCCTGAATGTGTTTTTCATTAATCTGAATTGGATACAGCAGGACTGATATCGAAGGATCAGGAATGGTTTGACAATCATGTTCGCACCAGCCAATATTTCACTCAAATTGTTATTAAATATCAGGACATGAAATGTTGCGACAAAGCACGAAGCTCATATTTTAACGTTTTACCTTAAAGATTCTTCCCTCCTCCAATCCCAATCAACCAAACAAATGATGGACTCAAACCTTAAGAAAGAGCAGATGCAGATTCTCATAAATTTCCTTCCTGGTTTGTAGCACAAACTCTCAAATTTGATGAAATTATGCCAAGATCAACAGGAGCTTTCAAAGTACAACCATATGAATACCAGCTTATTTGATCGACTTTGCAAAGTATGCAACTCATATTTTGCCTCACAAACAATGTTGAAGAAACATACAGGAAAACACAGAGCTCGGGCTCAGGAGAATGTGCCCACCCAAACTGTTCAAGAATCAACTCAGATAAAACGCATCCGTCCTTTGAGAATCACTTCTATAAGTCAAAGAGAACCCATGGCAGTTATTGCCAGAGGAGAAAATGCACATACAGAGACTGTTGAGTGGCTAGATGAGAACGAGTTGATCTGTCTGCAATTATCCTTCCAGGAAACGATGATTGTGAAAGATTGATGTCAGTCGTAACTATGGATGAACACAGATGATGTCCAGTGAATATTTTTGAATGAAATATAATTCATAGGGCCATAATAAACAGATTAAATATAGCACAAGAGTTGGTCACATAATGTGTCAATCTAGCCTTTTTTTAAAAGTCAAATTGTTTTGTTTCCTTTTTATATGTAATTTTAAAAATCCGGCTACGGCTTCAGCTCCGGCAGGATTTCACTTAATAAATCCGGCTGGCCGGTAGATCCCTAATTTATATATATATTCATAATCACAATGGCCCCGGAAAATCCGGAATCCAGCCATTTTAACAAATCTTATTCCGGCTCCAGCCGGATTTCACTTCATAAATCTGGCCTACTTCAGCTCCAGCCGGATTTCAAAATTTTGAAACCGGTACATCCCTACTTTTAAGTGGAAATTTTATATTTTAATACAATTTAATAGTGAAGTGTATTTTAAGTATTAAATTAAATATTTTAATTAGGTGTTAATTAAATTTTTTGGGGAAAGTTTGACGTACTTTGGGGGGGGGGTCCCGAGATTTGTGACAGTTTGTGACAGGGGGGAGGGGGGTCAAAAATGGTCAAAAATAGCGTGACGTACTTTATGGACGGCCCCTTTAAGTTATTGACTTAGTCTGACTTTAAGTTATTGACTCAGTCTGACTTTAAGTTATTGAGTCAGTCTGACTTAAAGTTAAATTCTTTTCTCCGTGCTAAAAACCCTTTTCGATCCCTCTATTTCCAAACTTGGTTCTTGCGGGGTTCTATTTTAAAACAAAGACAACTCAGGCAACATGACAGTAACAGCAATGAGGTTGTCACCAATGCAAGCGATCTTCATTCATAACCCACCCTCCTACACGGCTACTTGCTATGCCTCCGTCAAACTGGTCTCACTTTAATGACAATAAATTCATGTTAGTAATAATTTATTTGTACTTTTTTTCGCAGCAATACTTTTAAAATGATACATGTCTAAGATGCAAAAGGAAAACGAATATCTACTTTTAAACGATACGATTGACTAAAGTTGAAATATTGTTGAAACCTAAAATTTCGTATTCTTAAAGAGTTATTTAACCTCCTAATATGCATGTTAAGAACTTATATTCGTAATCTTAATTAGATCGCACCCTTTTCCTAACTAAATATTCACGTTTAAATGCAGTTCATATGGAAGATACATGAAACGTTATGTAAAATTGTCTCAATAAACTACACTGACGTAAGCAAGGTAGAAATAATTTCTTTCAGTCCTTCTCTTACTTGTGTTGACAAATGTTACCGTTCAAATCTGTCAATCCTCGGTGTTTGCTTTATGAATCAATTGTATAAAAAGATTTTAGGAATTATAGAATTGTCCTAGTTTTCCCAACCTGTTGCATACGGAAAACCTTTGTATTTGTTTATTTTTATTTTCATTTTTTTTCACTCTGGAGATGTATAGGTTTGGTTATTTTGGGCAAGGGATCATATGTTTCCTCTATAATTTGTTCAAATTGTTGTTTATTGAGTGAGGCATGCAATGCGAGGTGAAAAGAAACTGCTCCTCCCTCCATCCCCCCAAAAAAATTCACCAATCAATTCCACTATACCTTGCTTGTTACAAATATGCCTTGCTAGTTACCAATATACTTTGCTTATGTCTTAATTATTGAATACATCAATTATACATTTAAATTTCAGTTGCATCCCTTTAAATTAAATACAACTAGATACGCCCCTCGGCGTAGCATACGCCGCAGACTTGTGCATGGATAGTGCAAAGAACGGGCACAAACACACATTTTTATTACAAGCTTTTATTTAAGTCACAGTTTGTATGTTGTATGCGTCAAATCTTGTAACGTAAAATTAAACCACTTTTGATGGTCCTAGAGATCTCAAAATTTTGCCACAGATCCATCGTGGATATCAATAAAACCTGTCACAAGTTCAGATCGATCGAATGTACCGTAATTAAATTACAAGTAATGCATTTTTAGTTTATCTCTATATAGCATCTGTATCCGTCTGATATTGTTGACTTCCACGTGCGTGCCACCGGAGTTCACCCCAGCCATCGATGACCACATTCCCCGTGTTTAACAGCTCAGTAATACGAAACTCAATCTAAATTGACATGATAATACAAGAGGAGCAACAGGAGTTTTGATTATTTAAACATTTCCTATATCAATTATGCCCCTTCTCACACCCACATTTTAAAAATATGATATACTGATCTCGGATCGCACTCTAAAAGTTAAGGTCCAAAGATAGATTAGATAATCTATCTTTTTACCACTATCACATTTAAGTAATTGACAATAAAGGTTAACTAATTAAATTAAATTGATAAGGTCGAAAGATCGATTTTAATAAAATTTAGACTAAAAAGTATAAAATGAAATACTTTTAAAAAATCTTTTTTTTTAAAAAAAAGTACACGCTTTTATTTAAATATAGAAAGTGTACTAAAAAGAAGAAAATAAAATGTCTATGATTTCAGGTGAAATCCGTGAACCTATCCACTGCTCATAAAAGCGTGGGGCGCTCATCACAACTCATTTCTCTTTGCAACTATTCTTTTGCATATAGAAAAATATTTTAAATTAATATGATAGTAGCATGTATATCATATAAACTGTGAAACTTTTTATTTATAAAAATTTGTATTTATGTTTCGCAGCCTTGTAAATGATAGAGAGTTGTGATGAGCCCACGCGCCTTTATGTGAAGTGGATAGATTCACGGATTTCACCTGAAATCATAGAAAATGTTTATTTTCTTTTTTTTAGTGTACTTTCTATGTGTAAATAAAAGGGTGTCCTTTTTAAAAAGGAGATTTTTTAAAAAGTACTTTATTAAAAATTTAAAAAAATAATATTTTCGATGGGGCTTGGATCCAGGACCTTCCGCGTTTAAGGCAGACCTGATAACCACTACACTATGAATCACATGTTATATAGTGAAGGAACAACGCAACTGAACGCAAGAAACATTGTTGGTCTCTAGACATGCCCCTCTCTCCACCACCTCCACTTGCCAACCAATTGATTGGTTGACCCCAGAGAGGGTCATTCATCATGCTTATTTGCACATACTCGCTCTCGCTTTGGTGAGTTATATATAATATAGAAGATAGATGACACTATTTTTATAAATTCCACGATAATAAAAAATATTGATTTTTTTCCCCTTCCAATAACTCAACTACACACACACACACACACACACACACACACACACACACACACACACACACACACACACACACACACAAACACACACACACACACACACACACACACACACACAAACACACACACACACACACACACACACATACAAACATGTCTAGTTACCTGAGCGCCGACTATGTACTCTGTATCCCAGGATATTATGGGTAATCCAAGGTAGCTTGCCAGTTCCAGAATATACTGGTTGGAGCTGGTTCTCCTTTTCATTCCTAGAGGATTATTGATGCTGAGAATCGTGGTCACGTGATGGGGAAACACACCTTTACAGAACAGGTTGAGGATCTCTTTCGGGTCATCATGCTTGAGTGACGTGTTGACGTGCTCGATGTCGTACACGCCCCATAGCACCTTCAGGTTCCGCCTGACGCTGTAATACGTGTTCACGAACTCTGAGGCGAGGGTCTTCGACATGCTGATTCTGTCGGGGTAGATGGCGTGTATTCCCACTTTTATATTCTGGCCGCTTGTTTGCCGGACGACTAGAGTCAGGAAGATCAACAAGAACGAGATAACGGTAGATACGCGCGGTGGGCAGTCGGAGACGATCTTGGCAGGTCTCCGTCGTCGCTCAAACACGCGGGTCAGTTTCATGGGGAAATGTGCGGACGTGCTGCTGCGTGGGGCGGTGTGCATGTTAGGGGATGTTGTCGATGAGCAAGGATTCGTTTCCGGAGAAAAAAGGTTGGATTGTGAATTAGGTCTTTGTCTTAGGCTTTTTGAAGAGCTTCGTTTAAAGGTGGAGTTGTCTGTGCTTGAGTCAAGCCTGGAGCGTCTAACACAAGGATTGTGATTGGTTGGCGATGAAGAATGTTCACACTTTTCACATGCACTGATTCTCGGAGACAACATACTATTCGTGGAATATTCGAAAACTTTTGAATTTCTTTTTATTTCTGTAGGAATGGACTGGATGCTGGATGTTACTGAATGTGAAATCGACGATTTCTCTTTAATTAATTCAATTTTGTAGGAGATATTGGATCTTTCACTAATGACGCTGTTGACAATTTTTACAGTGGAAAAAGGGTCTTGCGTGAGAGGATCTAAATTTTTTAACGCTCCACTCTTCAGCGAAACAAATCTAAATAAGAAATGGACGTTGAATATTCTTGCGTATGAAAATAAAATAGTTCTTTGGTTTTCAAGGTCAGGAGATAATGATCTCATTGACTCATTGCTTGGTTTCTTGTTCATTTCACATCGTTGGGCATGTCCAGAGCACATATGTTTAGAACCACTGTGAGCATTTCTCAAATTAGAAAGAACCCGAGGAATTCCTGGATGTTTCAGACTCTGAAATGTGAAGTGATCATATTCCGCTATCCAAGGTTCCACACCTGTAGACGTGGTGGTCATTGTCACAGGGAAAACCCCATTGAATTGATCGATTGAGAAAATCTGAGTAGAGATACGATGCAAGTTGTTAGAATCGATCCATGGAAGATTCACTTTTAAATAGGTTTCTGGCCTTTGACTTTCGGGTAGAGTCATTTTAAATGTTATATTTTCCACAACTTGTTGAGCAATAGCATGTGTAAATTTTAAAGTAGCATATTAGATCTGTTTAAAAATGTCACGATAGAATAATTTATTTTAGCTTGAACTCATTTCATCTATAAATCCAACTCTCGACGAATCCAACCAATACAAATAGCAAGAACAGAATCACAAAAATACTTTGTACATGTTTTCCCCTCTGAAATTGCAAAGATGAATGTGTTATTATCTACTTTAACAACTTTTAAAATAATCCTTCGAACCCTCTACATTACATGGGTCTAAACTTCGGAATGCACCCGCTTAAACTCACCGGCGTGTCGGGCCAAAGTAAGAAATAATCACGATCCGTCTAGGGCAGTTCACAAAAATGTCAACTCGGAGAGACACCATTCCGTCTAATGATGTCCGGGCATCTCACGCGTTCCATCACAATTGCTGCTCTTGATAAATGAGCACGACAGATACGATTGCTGTAGAGATTCCTCACACTTTGTGGTGTGGCCCCATGATGAAGCGGTGGACACTTTCTTTAATTTGTAAAGATAAGCCGGCGATTTTGTCGTTGATTCATCTCTAGAGCCGCTTAGATGGACCGCCGTTCGGAGCGACTGAGTTACTTTAGATTACAGTTAATCCACTTTCCGATAGGATGAAAGCCGGACTGTGAGTACAGAGTTGTCCAACTTCAGTGAATGTAACTTGATGAGAGCGTCTGAAAACTTCCGAATAGAGAGTCAAACTCGGTGTTTCCTGTGGGAATATAAATAAAACATGAGCCAATTATCCGCATAATTATCAAACGATTAAAAGTACACTTAGAATCTGACAAGTTTTCTTAGATTATTTCAGACGGAACTGGGTCCAAATGTCTAAAACATAAAAACATAATTTGATCGTATGGGTTAGTTAAATAAACATTGACTAAAAAAATGTGACTAGTTAGAGAGTAACTGAAAATGGAGCCCATATAGTGAAGTAATACAAGTCAAGAGGGCTAAAGACTATGAAAAGTAACAACAAAAATAACACCCACCAAAACGAACACACAATCTCTGGGCTACATTACATGTAACACATTATAATATTGAGACCTTAACGTATTTTTGTTAACACAAATTCACTAATTATGTGTAGTATGAAATACTTGTGTGCCTGTTATTGTCCGATGAAATTTAAAAAAAAACACAGACACACCAATAAAACACACACTCGCATATTCACACACACACACACACACACACACACACACTCACACATCAATGCTCCCAAGCTGTGAAATATATTTTAACACAGACATCTGGTGTCAACGCACGTGAAAACTAAAATCTGAAACAACTGTTCAAGGCGTAATTATAATGCGTAGCATTTCAGCAACGATCTGTGTAATGTCACATTTCAGCAACGATCTGTGTAATGTCACATTTCAGCAACGATCTGTGTAATGTCACATTTCAGCAACGATCTGTGTAATGTCACATTTCAGCAACGATCTGTGTAATGTCACATTTCAGCAACGTTCTGTGTAATGTCACATTTCAGCAACGATCTGTGTAATGTCACATTTCAGCAACGATCTGTGTAATGTCACATTTTCAGCTGCTCATTCTCGGAAACCAGCTTCATCTGCATTGATTCTCAAACAGATCAGTCATTTACCCACAGATTACGACGATCTCTCCAATTTCTCCATTGACTAAAATAGCTTGTAAATCTGCCAATGACAATAAGCGGCCTTGTATTGATACTAGACCATGAAGGAGTGAATGATATTCTCCGGAATGTCATTATTATTCAGTTTATACTCAGATTACATTCACCACCGTTTGATGGCTTAACTTATGTCCCTTTCACAGTTATTATTACAATGCCGCGTGCTGCTTTCTCTTAGCTAAATAAAACCAACCCTCAAAAGGAAACATAGATGGGAGGTGGCTACGGCGAAGGGGGGGAAAAGGCAATAGGAGACAACAAAACCTTCCCTTTATTCCAGAGAGTGGCTCTGACACCATTGTTATGCTAATCAAATTAACACAAGAAAATTTCTTGTATTACATCAGGGGCTCCCAAACTGTGAAAAGAAATAATAATTGTTTTACAATTTTCTGAAATTTGAGTGCCCATTTACTTAATTTTAAGTTCAAACATTTCATCTAAAGTAGTGTGAGAAATGCTACTTTACAGTGTCTCATTATGTACCACGGGCCTTGGTGATGGATTAAAATATTTTATGCCTTAATCTGAAAGCAATGGCATTTCTATTTACTTTCCATTTTAAAAATACACTAAATAACATAATTAAGAAACATTTCAAAATCCACTATAGTGTGGTTATTATAACTCCATAATACTTTAATATCGTGAGGCCGACATAATTTAAGAGCATGCTTCATTGTAGAACATAATCTTAAGTGAGTGGGAGGGTTAATACCGTAACATGCGCAGAGTCATAGCTGTGAAATTAATGTAGTGGTAAAGAAAGAATTCGCCGAATCTGTATAAAATAATACTTATTTTGTCATGAATGATAAAGATTTACCCTGCCGTCATCACCTTGGATGATCGCTTTCTTTCAGTATCCATCCATGTCAGACATCAATACCTTAACTTCGAAGTTGCGCTTTTTGCACAAAAATATCTTCGAAAACGTTTTTTTTAAAGAATAAGAAAGAACAACACCAAGTAAAAAAAAGATTGCATGCGTCACTTACAACCAGATTACAAGACACGGAATCTCTCGACAGAAAGGATTCATGAAAAATGCATGCGGGTTATTTGGACGAGATGAATGTAAGGGAGGGAGTTTAAGAACTCTGCGTTGGAGAGGTGACAAGGTTTGATAGCGTTCTTTTATGTAGTGTACATCACGAGATGAAACTTTCATAGATCTATAATCTACTTACTTATTTATGTTGAAATATCTTTCTATTGAGAGTTTTTCTTCTTTTCTCTAAACATCAGAATACCGCTCTGTATTGGCTGAACCGTGCCATCAGTCGTCGTCGGGCTTTTTGAAAGCAATGTACAAAACTGAATAGCTTACCGTCTTCGCATAGAAAAGGAGACAGTTGAGCTCTTTACCCAGGTCAAATGTATCGCAGATATTTCAATAATTGGTTTAAGTTTACATCGTTGAAAAACAGGGTCGTAACAGAGTAAGACTTCTAGACATTAAATAACTATTAAAAAACTGTTTGTAATTTGAAGGCAATGGTTTTCAAATGCGACTTTGTATTAATTCAGAGATGAAACTCAATTCCATATTATTACTATTTTTAGATAAGCTAAATATCATTCTTCATATATATATATATATATATATATATATATATATATATATATATATATATATCATTCACCAAAGCGAGTATGTGCAAATAAGCAAGACGAATGACCCTCGCTGGGGTCGACCAATCAGTTTATGTTTGGCAAGCGGGGGTGGTGGAGAGAGGGGCAACAATGGTTCTTGCGATCACTTGCGTTGTTTCTTCACAAAATAACATATAATTCGTAGTGTAGTGTTTATCGCGTCCGCTTTACACGCGGAAGGTCCTGGGTTCAAGCCCCAGTGATAACATTATTTAAAAAAAAATTTAAAACGTGTGTTTGTGCCCGTTCTTTTTCCCTTTTCATTTCGAACATGGCTGACCCTCGCTTGAGTCGGTCAATCACAGTTTATGGTTGGCAAGCTAGGGTAGTGAAAGGTGGCGGGCAGGTAGATAACCGCAGTGCGAATGTCTCGAGACCAACAATGCGTCGGTGGTTCCCCCACGTTGTTATGATTTCTTCGTGCTGTAGTTTGTGTCCGTTCTTTCCCCCTTTATTTGCACCCTCCATGAGCAAGCCTATGACGCATGCTACGCCCACGGGGCGTATCTAGTTAATGAATAATTCAAAGAAACGGAGTCTGCTATCAGGCGCAAAAAATTGTTTTTCTGTTGCTTAAGATAAATATATATATTTTTTTAAAATTTAGCATGAATTTAGTTGGACATATAATGAGAAAGACATTTCTGGAGGCAGAGACTGTCAGCCCGTTGTGATTCTGGGATCAGATAAACTTATTGCTTGCCATGTTTAAGGTAACAAATAAAAAAGTAGCCAAAGCACTTATAGCACTACTGCTGCTCAAACTCTTAACATTATTTACGCATAAAGTGACTATACATTTACTTACTTCCTTGAAACTGATTCCAATTTTGCTTTGTCTCAATCAATGCCCCATTTTCCCACTGGACCAATAAGTGTTGTGCCCAAATGATCGAGCTCATGTGCGCACCTTGTCTACACGCACTTTTGTGAGTGATTGTTTCGATCCTCAACGTTATGCGCTAATCATTGCTGGCTTCACCGCTAACTTTATACTTGCAGCACTATGGATATTTCTCTCTGACATGTTTTACTGTGGATACGGTTATTGGGTAAATTACGGTTGGATTAGTATGACGATAGGTGAGCTTGATGTTTCGAGAAAATCCACACGGCGTAAACAATATAGAGTTCAATTATGGGTTTAACAAATAAGTTTAAAACATTAATGTTTCGATGATAAAGACACAAATTTTGATAATTTTCCAGTCACTCTTTAAAAAGATTGTTCTGGATTATGAAGTATTGGCTAAACTTTGCCTTAATATTAATTATATTTAGATATTAAGAGATAATTAAGGTTTTTATTTTTAAAAAAGATGTATTTCTTTCTTTTTTTAAAAAAGTGTTCTGCAATGAAATAGTTGACGCCTGTTTAATAACGGTGACGACGTTTTCAAGTGTGGATACTCGGCGTTGATTCCCGTCTCCGTGAGTCCGACTTGTAACAGCACATGCTCGATGGTGCTTTCGTGCAGTCTATATCAAGCTTCGCTGGGCAGGGCACGTGGTCCGAATGCCAGACCAGACACTGCCAAAGAGACTCTTCTATGGCGAGCTGCAGCATGGCCAGGGTCCCACGGTGGGCAAACAAAAAAAAGCGCTTCAAAGACACACTGAAAGCCTCACTGAAAGCGTTTGCCTTCAACCCAGACACGTGGGAACGTGCTGCAATGGACCGATCCACCTGGCGTTCTTCCATCCACAAAGGTGCCAAGTCATGCGAGGAAAACCGGATCACCGCCGCAGAAAAAAAGAGGCAAGCCCGAAAGGCCCGTGCTGTCAACCCTACTGGAGATGTCCCACTCGTCCCTTGTCCCTTCTGTTCCTGAACCTTCCGTGCAAGGATCGGCCTCATCGGCTATCTGCGTACGCACAAAAGAGCCAGTCTCAGCAACCCTCTGATGACTAGAGTGGTCCTCGTCGAATCGACGGACGAACAACATATCAAGCAATGAAATAGTAATGCTAGATAAAGATTCTTGTTTTTAAGATGACTAAAAATTAATTTTCTATGACAAATACTATGGCAAGATTTTCACTGTTGAAAGATGTACCTACAATTGTAATGTTTAGATGTAAATTGTTATGTTCTTTTGAAGAAAATGTGCCGGATGAAAAATTAAAATTCTTTACATTTTTTTGCTTTATATTTATAGATGTTTTTTGTAATATGTCTCGCGAAACTAAATAATATAAAATAATTCATGAAAAATCGATTTATTTCTTTTAAGATAAATTTGTTGTCACGAATCTTTTGAAATTTTAAATTTTAGTTGTATTTATTCAAACCTACTCACATCATTACATCTAGCTTCTCCTTAGAAGCTTTTGTTGTTTATTATTTCTGGTATTTTCGGTTTGCTAAGTCTCCCAAATCTTTCACACTTCCTAAATATTTTTTTTTAAAAATCTTCAAAATTCCTAAAATAAACAAGCACTAAACAACCCAGCAATTCTTCCCAAAGACAACACGTCTGACAACCCACAAGTAAATAACATTGACTGAGTTGGTTTGTCGTTTTGGAAAAGTGCGTCGTTGTCTCTTGGGCTGACAAAAATAGTTGCAAAGGCCAAAGTGCGTTCGGTGCAATCTTTCAGCAGCTGGTGAATTTGTCAAGAGCATGAAATAAAGAAACTTAGGCTTGCATCCAAGCTATTCCAAAGATGAACATGGTAAAAAGAAAAAAACAGGCGAAATATAACGAATATTTTCACAATTACATTGTAAGGAGTGTGAAATACGAAATTGTAAGCTAGCATCTTACAAAGTTCTTTATTTGGTAGGGATTTTTCCAACACTTATTTTATTTACAATACCGCTGAACCCATTTCGAAATCACACGGTTAACGCTAAACTGTTACACTCTCCACTATTATTCCCTTCTCTTTATATCCCCCCCTTCTCTCTCTCTCTCTCTCTCTTTCTCTTTTAATATATAGGTATATAATTTTATCCGTCATTATTTGGCATTTTATTTATTATGTCTATCGCATAAAAATGTGATGCTCTCTTCATATTCCTAAATCGAATTAAAATTTAATGAGTAGCTAAATTCTTTAAAATTCTTGCTCCTTAGTATTGTAGGTAAGGCCTTTGCCAGTGTCATACTAACACGATTACATAATTTAGCCTCCCGAGTTTATCCAGAATCTCAGTACTGTTTCCGGGCTTGACAGTCTACCATAGCATGGTGTTCTCCGTACGGCAGCTCCAGGAAAAATACAGAGAGCAGCAGATGACACTATACATTGCCTTTGGGGATCTTACGAAAGCCTTCGATTTAGTCAGTCGCAACGGGCTACGTCAAATCCTGGAAAAAAATCGGCTGTCCCCCACACCTACTCGACATCATCAGACAGTTCCATGAAAATATGCAGGGCACAGTGCAGTTCGATGGAGCTACGTCAGAAGCCTTTCCAGTTAGCAGCGCAGTTGAACAAGGTTGTGTATTCGCACCAACACTGCTCGCAATATTCTTCTCTGTACTGCTTTGATACGCATTCAAAGATATCAGTGATGGAATCTGTTTACACACCAGAGCTGATGGATGACTTTTCAACACTGCCCGCCTCCGAGCCATAAACCAAAAAGACATATGTCCTAATTCGTGAGCTACTCTTTGCGGATGATGTGGCACTGACAGCACACACAGAAACCGGTTTGCAACAACTCGTATCAAGCTTCTCCAACGACTGTAAAGAATTTGGTCTGCAAATTAGCTTGAAAAGACAAACATCATGGCCCAAGACACACGCTCTCCTCCTAACACCAATATCGACAATGAAAACTTGGAGGTTGTTGACAGCTTCACCTACTTGGGATCCAAAGTCTCCAATACACTGTCTATCGAGGACGAATAAAACAGTAGAATTGGAAAGGCAGCTGCAACACTGGCTAAACTAAATAAACGGGTCTGAAAAATCATCAAGCTAACGGAGAAAACCAAACTGTGTCTCTATCAAGCCTGCGTCATCAGTACGTTGCTATACGGGAGCGAGACATGGACAACTTACAAATTCCACTTGAGGTGCCTGCGTCGCATCCTTGGCATAAAATGGAAGGAAAAAGTGCCAAATAGTGAGGTCCTGACGCGTGCCAATACACAAAGCATGTTCTCAATCCTTAGTGAAAGACGCCTGAGATGGCTAGGACATGTAAAAAGAATGAGCCCTGAACGCATCCCGAAGGACCTCCTTTATGGAGAACTGAAATAGGGAAAGAGGAAGACAGGTCGCCCACGTCTGCGAATTTAAGATGTCTTCCAAAGGGACACGAAAGCAGCCAGAATACACACAAGCGACTGGGAAGGAAAGGCAGAAGACCAATCTACGTGGCGCACAGTTGTAAAAGAGGCCGTCATAGTAGCCGAGGAGAAAAGGATGGAGGAGGCTACAGACAGAAGAGCTAGGAGAAAGGACAAAAAAAAACTTTGGGAAGCACAGAACTCGTGTGCAAAAGCTATGGTAAAGACTGTCACTCAAGGATAGGACTGGACAGCCACACGAGGAAATGCAACCCGAACCAACGGTGATGCACCATCGTCTTGGGAGACGGAAGGATGCCGTTTAATGATTAAAAATTCTTTAAGGAACAGTTTTTAATCACGTGATAACCGCGGGATGCATGCAGCCCTCACCAGAACATCGTCCTTCAAACTACAACAATAACTTTTAATTTGCTCTTTTTTCCCGATAAATTTACATTTAATAAATAAATCTGAATAAAACACCAATTTTCATAGAAAAATTCGAATTTTTTTATTTTTTTATTATGGATTTTTATGCCTACATTTAGTACAGACCTTTACTTTTATTCGATTACAAAAACATAAAAAATAATTTGTTGAAAATTTATCCCCCGATTCTTTTGAAATCACAGACTTAAAGGACTTGGAAATATTATTTGTTTTGAAGTACCTAAGGGTCGTGGACTACATGGTTGCATTCTCACTTTTATTAGGAATATTTTATAATCTTGCTGTATTAATCCACCACTATAATATATTTTACAATCTTGCTGTATTAAGCCACCATAATAATATATTTTACAATCTTTTTGTAAGCTACCACTATAAAATATTTTATAATCTTGCTGTATTAAGCCACCACTATAATATATTTTACAATCTTGCTGTAAGCTACCGCTATAATATATTTTACAATCTTGCTGTAAGCTACTACTACTAAATATTTTACATATAACAGTGGAGTCATTGCAAGGGTCTATCAAAATTTGGATCAAATACTCTCTTCGTTTGGATGAAACGAAAGAGCTGTTGAATACAACTTGTATATTATAAAGAGATAGACCATTAAGTGCTTATTGCTGTCACCAATGACTTGTGAAGTCATTGCAGAGGAGACCCACACATAAAAAGCACTCGTTTCAAGGTGGTGAAAGGTTGAGAAATTACAACTTATATTTCGAAATATATTTGATTGTTTCAATATAACGTGGAATAGTTTTCCACAATGTTTCTCTGATTCTCAAGTAACGAGATCTTCCCAACAGCTAAAGTTACTGGCAAACAAGAATTCAAATAACTTCTTTATAAGCAGAGGCGTATCAAGGTTTTTTGCGCCCTTGATAAATTGACAAGTTTCAGCTTTGCGATTTTTTCATTTGTTAGAAAAAATAATTGAATTTCTCTTATTTTGTTTATGATTTATGACAATTATTACGTAGTCTGACAGTGACAGCCATACAACGTGAATATAAAACTTGCATAAGACAGGAACAATACTAATTTGCTGTTTGTTATTTACTAAATAATACCAAATAAATTGGTGGATAAAAAGGATATTGTTGCGTTAATAAAGAATACATTAAAAGTTGAAGTAACATGTATTAAAAACAAAAACATTAGTGTCAAAGTGTCATACTCATTATCTCATACATAACGATAGAAACTCACAATTAAAAGTAAATTTAAATAACACTCCACCGACTACAGCTCAGCACTTCCGTTAGCTGGCGTATTGACGTGTTGTTAATACAGTCGGACTTTTCTAAGTCCAACTCAAGGGGAAACAAATTCCAATTATGGAGTTTTCTAGTTATGGAAACAGGCGTAATAGGCGCAGATTAATCAAGGACAATGTTGATATTGAGAGGGGGAAAGAAACAGCCATAGCGGCGTAGAAGGCTTGACAGGATCACAGGAAAGAGGGGCGGTGATGTTTCATATGAAAGGAGCCAACTTGCTTTGACATACCGACACCTTCCCTCCTCTCCTCCACTTTACACATTCGACAGTGGGATGAGGATACTAAGATTTTTCTTTTTAAAAGAAAGACTGTAAAATCATATTGACATTTGTATGATAAAAAGCCCCGCAAAGGCCACAAACATAATAAAAAATATTATAATTGTTTAAATGAAATATATTCAAATATAATTAATTATTCACTTTTTTATCAAGGATAAAAGTGAAATACAGTTGGACCTCGCTAAGTCGAACTTCCCTAAGTGGAAAACCTCCGTATATCAACTAATTGTTAGGTCCCGGCCAAACTACATAAGACTAATGTATTTTAGATCTCCTTAACTCTAAGATTTTTGGCTTTCAACCTCTCTTAGTCGAATTTTCCAAAGCGTTTGGGTTATTATTCTGGAGTGACATTTCAGAACACGTATTCCATAAAGCCACGTAAATGGACGTAAAATCTTATCTTAGTGCATTCCACGAGGGATTAAGCGACCTTGCAAGTACAAAAAATGACAAAGACAAGAAAAAGGAGTGGTAAGTGGTAACTAATTTGCGTCCCTTTGCTGCATGCTGTGACTCTTTTTAAAAAGAAAAATCTTACTCCCCCCATCCCACTGTTGAGGGAGTAAAGTGGGGGAGTGGAGGGAAGGTGTCTCCTCTCACGGGCTTGTGTCGACATTTCAAAGCAAGTTGGCTTGCTTTCATATGAAACATAGATACCGCATCTCTTTCATGAAAAGCCTACTAGCCGGTATGGCTGTTCCCCCCACCTCTCAATATCTACATTGTTCTTGATTAATCGGCGCCTATTACGCCATTCTCCCTAACTCAAGAAATCAGTAAGTTAATTTTTTATCGTGTCCTTTTGAGTTCGACTGTATTTATTTTAAATACAATTTAGTGATTTAGTGGCGCCCCTTTGAGCCGGCGCCCTTGGCAACTGCCCCGATGCCAACCCGTTGCTACGCCACTGTTTATAAGTATCATACGTAGTGTTTGTATGCAATTGCAGAATATTTTAATTCCCTAAACTTCAATAAAATTACTTTTATAACGAATATTTATTAGATGTATAATTACATTTCGGTTTTAAACAATCTTAATCATTAAATATGCTGGTGTTGTTTAAAAATGTATCCAAAGACATAATTCTTCAGGTAAGTTTCTTGTGTCCACCGAAAGTCCAACTCTTGCTCAGAAAGAATTCATAATTTTTTGTTGAGCGATTAAGTTTGTTCTATGGAAAAAAAATCTTAAAGTAATTTTTTTCACTGAACACCTTATTCTCGTAACAAGTTTTCATTGTATTTCTAACCTTTCATCATGGTAGCAATATATTATCATTGGAATGGATTGTTTAATGGCAATGTGTATACGTCTTTTCCAAAATGGTTTTTTTTTGTTACGGACACAGTGCATGTTATGTTAACATTATAAACTTTGTAAACAAGTGCTAAAATCGATATCTGAAACACGATGTCACGATGACTCATGATGTTGTTTCAGAAAACTTTCGCTTAAAATGAATAAAAAATATTATTATAAATTTTATAAAGAAAGGTGGAATGAAAAAAAGAATGTGACATTAAATTCAATGAAATAAGACACTTTCAGATTTCAACATAGCATAGTTAATGAGTTTAATAATTATAAATAGTTTCAATTCCGAAATATTTTATATCAAGCATGTAACAAAATCGAAGTACAAACAATTTTTACTGCAAGGCAACATCTGCACGAAAACTATAGTAACACACTTTGTCGATGGAGGAAACGTTTTTATTATTAACCACGTTTTATTAACTCCCTTTCGTTCCTGTGGCATTGTCTGTCCAACAATTTTTCAAATCTGCCAACGTACAATTAAACCACTTCTGATGGTCCTAGAGATCTCAAAATTTTACCACAGATATATCTTGGATGACAATGCATTGTGTGTAAATTTCAGATCGATCGAATGTACCTTTCTTAAATTATTGAACTTTTTAGTTTATCTATATTTTATTATATACATGCTTTCGTGTTTGTCTGTCCGCAATTTGTCAAATTTGCCAACGTAAAAATTAAACCACTTCTGATGGTCCTAGAGAGCTCAACATTTTACCACAGATAGCTCTTAGATGACAATACATTGTATAAAAATTTCAGATCGATCGAAAGTAACGTAATTAAATTAATGCATTTCTTAGTTTATCTTTATATAAGCATCTGTACCCGCCTGCCGTAGTTTAATTTCACGTGGCGAGTTCACCCCGTGACCTCATCGCTTTGTTATTAAACGTTGGGCGGGCGCTGATGAGGTGTTTGGTAAAATAAATAGAGGTAAACAAATTTAAAAGAAAAAACAACTTTTTATTAGTGCACTAAAAAGAATAAAATTATTTAAAACTTATAAGTTCAAGTACTTCGATTTAATATGACTAAAAACGTGGGGGCGGGTGTTTGGTATAAAAATTAAAGATTTCTAATTTAGAAGTCAAAAGAGAGATCTATAAGTGAGAGAATGAGTGAACCGCATATGTTAAACCTCATAAGCGCCCACCCCACGTATTTAGTCATATGAAATGCAAGTACTTGAACTTGAAAGTTTTAAAATATTTTCTTCTTTTTAGTCCACTTATAAAATCGTGGTTTTTAAAATCTTTTTTTTTACCTTTATTTATGCTTTTAGAGGTAGCACACGTCGTGACACGTTTGTGAAATAGCTTCCTAGGCTTTTGGTAACGTTCTTATCCCGTAATGTTTCACATGTTTCTATTCCCCATCATAAACTCAACTCATCTACTCCCCATCCTAACTTAACGTATACACTCCCCATCATCAACTAAACCTACCAACACTCATGAAGGAGATAGAAAATAACAAATGCTCGTTCGCAAGGGCGGTAACTTCGATTATCTTGCCTTCTGTCTGGTGACGTTGGCGAAAATTCTCGAGGGACTTTTTCAGAGTGGGAAGATGAGGCTTGGGTTGATGGCCCTTACAGGTCAGAGGTCACTGAAGAGTTTGGCTGTTAAAGTGCTTGGTGTTCTAGGCATCGCAGTCGCGCTCTTCTAGATGGATGGCACGGGGCGCCGTGGGCTTCCTGCCCGCAGCAAGCACGGAACAGAGATATCAACAACAGACTAAGGCAATATACAAGGGGTTTACTGACTGAGATATTAACAAAAGACTAAGGCAATAGACAAGGGATTTACTGACAGATATATTAACAACAGACTAAGACAGTATACCAGGGGATTTATTGACAGATATATTAACAACAGACTAAGACAGTATACCAGGGGATTTATTGACAGATATATTAACAACAGACTAAGACAGTATACCAGGGGGCTTACTGACTGAGATATGAACAAAAGGATCCACTGGCTTATGTACTATTTGCACAAATTACAAGGCAGCAAACTAACTGAGACATATTTAGGTGGCCTAAATGACTGGATGCAAATTCCAATTCAAAACGCTGCTCCTGTTTTTCTCATAACAAATCTCGTTACATGTGTTGGCTATTGCCGTTGGGAACGACAGATTGGGTTACACCAATTAAGACTTGAGCTAGCAGACCAGCTAAATTTAGAACATGAAGATCGTTACTGAGTTGGTTAAATGGCTAAATGAGAACTTGATACGGTAGGAACACGGTTTGTCATTTGACATGGAATTCAATGCAACAAAGAACTTGAACCTAATGAATACATTATATACCCTATGTCAGGGTGTCCAAAGTCCGGACCGCGGGCCAAAGCGGTCCGTGAAGCAATTTTAACTCGCTAGGGGCTTCATCTGAAATTATTAATTGACTGTCGTATTATTTCTTTAACGACATTATATTTAAAAGTAATGTCGAAATATAGAACTGTTTTGGGTACGTCAAATGATGGCAAAATTCGAAGTGAAGAAACAACCAATTCCATAACGATGTCATTTTTATGCTTCCATCAAGGAATGTGACAAAGTTACATCAATTCTGTAGCCATACGTACCAGCACTGAACCCCTGGCTCACACAATGTAATAGCACTGTTTAATGTTTATCCTAATCTCAACGCTCCTTTAGTGGGCTTCCGATCGTTATGAAACTATCCAGCAGCGCAGCCTCAAACCTCCACTTAACACGAGTTTTGAGGACGGTGGCAGATATTTAAGTATTTCTACCAAACTAATTTCATGTCATTTTTATATCTCACGATTGTCTTAATCGGTATGTAGAACACAAATTTATTACCAATGAGTTTTTGTTTTGTTTCCTGTACATCTAACAAATTATCTCGATGAGACTCGCAAGCAAATCTGTGAGGCGGGTGGTAAGAGCCACACAAGAGAATGTAAGATCTCCGCAGAGAGACATGCAAATTGCAATATTTACCACACGAAAGTCCAACATGCCATCATCAAGACGTTTCTTGGGGCGAGCCAACGTGAAGGAGTCAAAGATGCAACCAACTCCACAACAAGCGACCTAACGAAGCAACACGCCTTGAACACCGAGATCACACGTTAGGGCACTCACACCCAACATGCTCATCAACTGGACATCTTGTTGTCATCAAAGCGATGCCCCTTGATATATTTGCTAAGCTATTTCCCAGACATAGTCTAACATTTTACATGGATTCTAACACAAATAAGTGGCGTCATCAAATCATTTCTTCATTTTATGCTATTTTAATGATTGAATAATACTCTCCAATACTCCAGATATTCGTGTGCAAAAGTGAATTACTGATAGACAGTTTTATTTATAGATATACTCGTGTATTACCCATCAAAAAGGACGGACATTTTCAAAAGAAATAGATTTCAGCTGAAATCTATTTATTTTGAAAAACATACACATTAGAATAAAAATAATGTAATACAGAACTTTCATTTATTTTTATTTTATTAAATTATTTTCATATTGCACAATTTTATGTGGAACGTTCGAAAAGAGTTATTTTTGGTGCAGTAATTTGGTGCGCTGCTTTCTAAAATTAGTAGCGTCACGAACAGACAGACGTGACATACATTTCAAATTGTGTATGTTGATTTTTATTATGGCTAGACACTTATTTATATATAGATATACTTTTTTTCAAGGACCTCACTACGTAATTTTTTGGCTTTAATGGATAACAAGAAAATTTCTTTTACACTTTTGTGGGTCTTATGTGGACTAGGAGCATAAAAACGTAGCACTGGTAGTTGTTTACTCTTTTGTACTTGTTGGTCATGGCTGAAATTTCTGTTTCATTCCATTCCATTACAATTCACAAACACGCACACGCGCACACACACACACACACACATATATATATATATATATATATATATATATATATATATATATATATATATATATATATATATATATATATATATATATATATATATGTAGTCCCCGGCATCCTTCCGTCTCGCGAGCCGATGGTGCATCACCGTTAAGATGGGTTGTATTTCCACGAGTGGCTGTGCAGTCCTATCCTTTAATGGCAGTCTTTACCACAGCTTTTACACACGAGTTCTGAGCTTCCCAATGGTTTGGCCTTTCTTCTAGCTCTTCTATCTGTAGCCTCCTCCATCCATCGCTCCTCGGCTACTATGACGCCGTCTTTGACAACTGTGCGCCACGTAGATCGGTATTCTGCCTTACACTCCCAGTCGCTTGTGCGTATTTTGGCTGCTTCATCGTCCCTCTGGTAGACATCTTTAAATCGCAGACGTGGGAGACCCGTCTTCCTCTTTTTCGATGCCAGTTCTCCACATAGGCGATCCTCGGGGATGCGACCAGGGCTCAATCTTTTTACATGTACTAGCCATCTCAGACGTCTTTCACTAAGCATTAAGAAAAAATGCCTTGGGTATTGGCACGCATCAGGACCTCACTATCTGGCGTTTTGTCCTGCCATTTAAAGGATGCGATGCATGAATTTATGCATGGTTGTCCTTTATGACTTACTACACTATTCACCCAATTGCCAAGAAACTTTAAGAAGTTCTTGAGTGCTTTCCTGGCAAAGGAAACTGGCGATATTTTGTTGTTGATGATATAACTCATTATAGACGGGGTCCTGAATTTCATTATTTCCTTATACATGGTATTTGCATTCAAAATTTATTTTAAACATTAGCTACTGGGAATATATATGGATCTTGACTAAAGTCGTTACATAAAATCTTGAAGATCCATATGAAAATTGAATTCCTTATGTTATTTACCTCGGAGCAGGGGCTCAAATATTTTTTGTAAACGTTTAGTTTGAAATCAACAAAATCAGCAAAGTTGCGAGTTTTACATTCTTACTATCACTTTCTCTTATATTAAAAAAACAGCAACCTTTTATTACGTATTTTATATCATTATTATTGTAATCATACGATCGCCATGAAATCTTGGGAAGTTGTTACGTACAATAGCGCGAAGGTTTCTGCATTAAAAAAAAATTACCACTCTTTTTTTTTAAAGTTCTTCTGATCAGATCGTTGCAACGCCAGACAGGTCAGCTAGTTTAATATAGAAGGAAACATTCTGATGTTAAACAAATTATTATTTAATATTTTTTAAAAACTCGTTATGAACAGCTTGTTTTAACCTTTTTATAAATATTAAGACTGCATTTGAACAGCTATGTTCGTGTAGCTTTATTACAAAAGAAGAGAAAACAGATGACCTTTAAAAAGAAGAATCGTCTTATCTTATCTTAATCACTTGCCGTTTATGAGAATATCCTACGCTTTATCGCCATCCGTTGAGATAGAATTGTGGCCTTCATGTCATTAGACTCAGGGGCTAACGACCTGTCAACTTTCTAACTGACGAATCTATGAACGTATCTGTGACAGTGCACACATTTTATAACACGACACTTGTAGGTGAAGTTTATAATGTCTTTGTATATGGCGTGGTTTGTTTGAGGGCATCGTTATCATATATAGATTTACCCTTAATTATGTATGACTGTGGCCTAACGCTAAGGGACATCACTCTGCTTTTTTTAAAATTGAAAATATAGACTTAAAAATCATAATCATTTTGGTTTCTAGATTAACATTATCCAAACAACGCACGAACCTTTGACGTCAGCATTTGTGTTGTAAACAGTGCAGACTGACTCAAAGAGTTATTTTTTGGTGCAGTAATTTGGTGCGCTGCTTTCTAAAATTATTTAAAAAATCGTGTGGTGATTAGCACTGTAAAAAATATTATATAAATACTTTGTGTACATTTCAGGAATATTTCGTATTGATCAAACAAGGATAAGTTACTTGGGCTTTTGACCAACTTATTACAAAATACTTTGTGTACATTTAAGGAAGTTTAATATTACGTATTTGTCATACAAGGACAATTTAGTTGGGCTTTTGAAAAAAGTGGGCGCCTCAGGCGCCATGGCGCCGCATCACAACCCAGTCTATTAAATAATCACCCTCAATTATGCTGCCGTAGCGCTAAGGGACATCACTCTGCTTTTAAAAAAAATGAAAATATAGACTTAAAAATCATAATCATTTTGGTTTCCAGATTAAAATTAACCAAAATAACGCACGAACTTTTGACGTCAGCCTTTGTGTTGTAAACAGTGCTGACTAACTCACTCAGATTTATTTTTGGTGCAGTACTTTGGTGCGCTGCTTTCTAAAATTAGTAGCGTCACGGACATGACAGACGGGACGTGCAGTTTAAACAAATAAAGTGGCCGCCGTAGGCGCCCTACAACACCAAATATAAAATACTTTGTGTACATTTCAGGAAGTTTAATATTACGTATTTATCATACAAGGACAAGTTAGTTGGGCTTTTGAAAAAGATGGGCGCCATAGGTGCCTTAAAAAAGTGGGCGCCGCAGCTCAACCTAGTACAACTATAATTCAAAATTTTATGCGCTCTATTTTTAAATATTTTTTTTCTAAATTACTTATTAAATAGTCTTGATTTTTGTGTATTTTAGTCTTTCAATAATCAAGAGTAAATAGTAAAAAAAAGAATTCCTTCATACCAACACCACCCCTCTCCCCACACTCCGCATTGCTCATACACAGTTGGAAATTGGGTGCGGGGAGCACAAATCAAATTTAATTTTTTTTTAAAATCAGCAAATACATTTGACTGCGTGGGTTCAATCAAGTGAGGAGAATCAATCTGTATAGAGTGAGGAGAAGGGGGCATCTTTAGATCTTTAAATGAAACTCCGATCATCCGCATCTACCTTGGTACTAACATCATATAGAATAATATAGATCAATCAGCATCCACGTCTACAGCCATCTATATCTACCATCTTTAAGAGCAACCACCAACTAGGTGTACCAAACTCCAGATGTACCACCAACTAGGTGTACCAAACTCCAGATTTACCACCAACTAGGTGTACCAAACTCCAGATTTACCACCAACTAGGTGTACCAAACTCCAGATTTACAACCAACTATATCTACAACCATCTAGATCTAACCGTAAGAGGAGCCAATGAAGCTTTGTTCATTTTGTGGGTTGTTCAATCGGATTTTATGTCTCTTGGGATTAGGAAGAAGTGCAAATGCAAAATTGCATCCAGGTTTAAGCCGGCGATGCCGAGGGAAGGAGCTATAGATTGAATCTTATTGGGCTCTACACACTGCCTCCCGTTGATGGATCTTTTTAAAACTGACTCCGTTTTATTGGGTTTTAAATATATGCCTATGATACAGTGGCGTAGCTAGAAATTTTGCCGCCCTGTTTAGGGTGACGTCCATAAATGATGTCACACAGAAGGGCGGGTGTTTACTAAATGTGACGTCACCGCAAAACGCGCAACTTTAAATAAAAGTTTAACTTAAATATTTGATTACTGACACTTTATTTAAAGACATTTTACATGGCTTCACGCGTGTTATGATAATATAGTGCAGCTTTACACTAAAAATATACTTAAATGACAAATAATTGATTTGACATGCTCATTTTCAAATAGAAATACGGTTTTATAGTGGGGTGGAGGCGCAAAGCTTTGTGACGTCATATTGAAAAGGGTGTCTAAGTTTTTATGACGACGAGTGACGAGAGGGAAGGGGGTGAAAAATATCTAAAATAGCATGACGTCATTTATGGATGATCCCTCAAGTCAATCATATTATGGTTTTTATAAATTAATAAACATGAATAATTAATTTTCTTTGCAGCGAAGTAACGGAGGGAAATTTTTTTATCATTGCATGTCATATTTATGTGATCAGTAATAAAATAGGCGGCATAAAATGATATAACTATAAATACACACTTACAAAAATACAATATACTTTTTTTAAAGGCCACAAGAAAGTAATTGGGTTTGCAGGTCCTATCCCCCTCCCCCCTCAAAAAAAAATTGCGACAAAACATATTCCAAATTTACACCCCAAAAAACATTACCAATTTGTATTTATTGATAAATGATTTTTTTACAAAGAAAATTTATACATTAATATGTAAACATATTTATACATTTACTTTACTAACTTTCATAGTAGAAAAGTTATGTATTATACAATCAAAATTTCAAATTATTAATAATATCTGGTTCTAAGGACAATAATGCAAGATTGTGTAGTCTTAAATCCCTCATTGTGAAACGAAGATAATTTTTTTTAACAATTTCAGTTTGGAGAAGCTCCTTTCACAACAACGACACTGATAGTAATTAATAAAACATTATTAGCAAAGTTACAATGTTGGGTACAGAATTTTCCAATCTATACTGTTGAATAAATTTAAAAAGACCTAGGGGTCTTTTCTCCCGTTTTTCTAAAGTAATGCCTCTTCTTGTGGTGTAGGTACAGTCATAAAAACCTGGATCCTTTTTCTTTCAATATTGAAATTTTCTTTATCAGTGTCAAAAAAATTATTTATTTGATGTTCAAATTCTTCATTTAGTAGCTTACATGGTATCATATGGTATTATACACGAATATTTTCCTTCAAGGATATGCACCTGATAAAAGCGTTCTTTTTTTTCTTTTATAATTCTATCCATTGAAAAAAAAATTCTCGTTGCACCTCTTGTTCTGACGATAGAGCAACGTCTTCTGAATTTTCCCCACTCATATTTTTTTCTCCTTCTAACCCGACGTTCAGTTGACATCTCCAACTCTTCATAAATTGTTTGGCTGATATAACAGCTTTTTGTATAAGCACATCTCTTTGTTCCATGAAAAGGGTTTACATTGATTTTAAAAAATACGGGTTCCCATAAATTGGGATAACTTAGAAAAGAAAAAGATTGTATTGAATAGAGTAAAATTCCAGCATCTGATCTCGTTTTACTAGTTATTTCTTCATTGTTAATTTTCATTGTTTATGCCTATTGTGGTCTTTATTAACGGAGAAATTTGAAAAATTTTCATATTCTTGTCATCATTCAAATTATTTACACATTACTTTAATAGGACAGGCGTAACATTTTTAATGAATAACTGTTTTAATACAAAAGCAAAAATTATTTGTGCTACTTTGATGCAACAAAAACGAAATAAATTTAATTTTTGATAGTTCCCTTACAATGATTTTTTGAAAACTAAAACAGTAATATAAATTACTACTTGCAAGTTGAACACCATATTTGAACCACCATGCCATGTAGGTACTTGTTCTCACATCATTCTGCGTATATCGAAATTCCACCAAAAACGGTCGTCGCGATATTAATAGCACATGTTATTCGGCCCAGCGGCGATGTTCCTCGGTGTGTTGATTTCATATAAAAAGCGTCATCTGTGACGTTTACCGATTAATTGTCCAAACAAATCGATACCTTTTTTGAGCGATCTTAAATTTTTGAACGGTTTGCGTTAGTTATAACAACCAATATGAAATCAAACAAATGTTGTGCGACCCGTTAATTAAGACTCGAAAGTACGAATATTTTTCCACCTGGTTTTCCCCCCTTCAAAAGGAAAAGGTGGTTGTCGGCAATGGTTGTACATTTCAACTGCCTACAAATGACTCCCCTAAATGTGTGCCGCCCTGTAGCTACGCCACTGCTCTGATATTTATAATGTAGTCAGCTCAGTTTGTGGAAAGCTACACAGGCGTACATTAGACTTGGACGATTAATTCGGTGGCATTCAAGAATTCGAGAAACAGTCGAAATATGCTTGTCAAGTACAAAAATCATTTTAATAGAATGATAGGATAAAGAAATAGTGTTTAAAGGCCCCGGTCATCAAAATAGAATATACATCTCATTTTTAAAAGCTTGAGACAATAAATCTTACATACATACAGGCAGAGAGAGAGAGAGATGGATGGGTGCAAGGATGGAAGGATGGATGGATGGATGGACGAATGGATGGATTGATGGATGGATGGATGGATGGATGGATGGATGGATGGATGGATGGATGGATGAGTGGACTGATGGATGGATGGATCGATGGATCGATTCATGGATGGATTTTAAGTTTCATACGCATCTAACAATCATGCATAATTTTAATTGAAAAGAAAATACTTAGTAGCGTACAGTTTATTTGTAAAACATACAGGCTTCAACGTGTGATCTAAGCACGCGGCAATTACGTTATTTTATAGGGTTACATTTTTGTAGTGAAGATTTGAACATCTAGTTTCCAGTTAAGCAAATTCTGAAATTTTTTGCCTAGGACATTTCAATCTTGTTGGACGCGTAGCACCGCTGGATATACAAGGAGTCCTTTCTGCATTATGCTAGATCTTGGCACTGTCTTATACACAAGGGTTAAACGCAGCAGCATCTGTGCTCCAGATGCCATTAGAAGAAGCGCTTTAAGTCAGTTTTGATCAATTTATATCACTTGCTTGCTCCAGGGATGAGATCTCCAGACAAATATCGACCTCATCAACGGTCTGGGAAACCCCAGCAAAAATTGTCAAAAGTGAATATATATTTTTTTGGGGTTATAAGTTAATTATCAGAGGCATGTTTAAACGATGCGGTGTGCGAGATCAAATTTTTGCTGTGCTCAGGAGTTTGACAAATTATTTTTCACGTAAACAAGATATTTTGCAGGAAAACAAAAAACTGGATAGACGACAGATGGCCACTTCCACCGACAAGAGGAGATAATTAGCGGTATTCGGGTTTTCTTCAGGGCAATGCAATTCATCTTAACAATTTAATTGCGTCTCTCTAGATCACTTGCGCTTTTCTGTCGTAATGGATTAGTTATCGATAGCTGCACCTGGGTCCTAAATAAAATGGTGGTCTTGATGTCTGGCTTCTGATTGAGGGACCCTCAAGCAATGTACATAGAAAGGTGAAAAAAAATCTTTAAAATAAGGAATATTCTAAATTGAAGTTTTTACTGCTTTTATATTTTGTATTTCAGAATAAAATTAGAAATTATTGTACTTACCTTAAATTTAAAACAAATTAGCTTCAAAATCAACTTAATAACTATTTTTTAAATTAAAGTTTGCTTTAAGGACAATGTGGGATACAATGATGGTGTATAGAGCAAATTTTAATTGCATAAAATATATTTGCAACTCCAATAGCTTATAACTTTTAATTGAAAAATACTGATAGCTGAACGAATGTATTTAAATTAGATAGAAGTGACTGCAAAGGTGAAATACACAATTGTTAAAATGAGCCCTGGGAAGATTGTGAGTACTGGATCCGTTCTTTTGATGGAATAAATCCAAATTAAGAGAGATTGACACAATGCCGAATGCTGTGATACATTAACACGCTTTCCCCAGATTTTATGGCCGCCATTTGAAGGACCTTTCATTTTTATTTTTATATCATTTTCTTGTTATTTATCACCTTCAAGTCTCAGATAAAACTTTGAAACAGAACATTTCCTTGGACGAGAAGGAATACTCGAACGCCTCGGAAGCATCAATTTAAGTGTAATTGAGTTTAGCGAATTAGGAATTAGGAATGCGAAAAGCGCTGCAAAGTCTGGTATTAAGGAGGAAAGAAAAACAAGAGGTTTGATTACTTTTTAATTTGTCAAAATCCCGAATAAATTATAGATTTGTTTTCATTTCCAGAAACTCGACACAGTATTTTTTTCATCAATTTAAATCGATCTCCAACTCAAAAAGGGAAAGTTCAAGAAGGTCATGAAAATTTAATTTCCTTTTTACTAATTTCTTTAGCGTTAAGATGTAAGGGATATAAAATAATGGGAAATATAAAGCTCTGCCAATGAAACATTTCTCATTTTTAAGACCATGACATGATCAGGAAGTTTAACCAATAAACTGAAATCTCGATAGTAAATACTTACGAATTATACATAAACCCTCAATTCTATTACCTTCCGCTCTTAGATACCTACATATAACACACCTTAAATAATGAAGACTTGTATGTTTTAACGGTTGTTCCGTCAATTTTGTCCCCTATATTGCTCATGTATAACAACGGGTCAGGGTGTCTTCCCTCGGTGCTCTTTGGTAAGACGATATTTCTAACCGACTCACATGCCTTCTTTAGCTCGCACATTTCCTTGATCAGTCTTTTAACGTTTTCGGTAAAGTATCTTATATCTCAGACCAAAAAGTGTCACATCTCACTTAGTTAAGTAATGTTACTTTTTTTAGACAAGGTTTTCTCAAAACAATGTTTTTCCAACATTAATATAGAAGTAGAAATGTGTTTCCAAAATTTTGAGAATGATAAAAAGTTGTAGAAAGTTTTAGTCCTGGTAAAGATCAGTAACCTCACTCATAATAAGGTAGAAATAGCACCACGCATGTTGAGATGCGTCCTCACATAATAAGGTAGAAATAGCACCACGCATGTTGAGATGAGTCCTCACATAATAAGGTAGAAATAGCACCACGCATGTTGAGATGAGTCCTCACATAATAAGGTAGAAATAGCACCACGCATGTTGAGCTGAGTCCTCACATAATAAGGTAGAAATAGCACCACGCATGTTGAGATGCGTCCTCACATAATAAGGTAGAAATAGCACCACGCATGTTGAGATGAGTCCTCACATAATAAGGTAGAAATAGCACCAAGCATGTTGAGATGAGTCCTCACATAATAATGTAGAAATAGCACCACGCATATTGAGATGAGTCCTCACATAATAAGGTAGAAATAGCACCACGCAAGTTGAAATGAGTCCTCACATAATAAGGTAGAAATAGCACCACGCAAGTTGAGATGAGTCCTCACATAATAAGGTAGAAATAGCACCACGCATGTTGAGATGAGTCCTCACATAATAAGGTAGAAATAGCACCACGCAAGTTGAGATGAGTCCTCACATAATAAGGTAGAAATAGCACCACGCATGTTGATACGAGTACTCACAGAATATCCGGATATTTTAATTATCTTTGTCCTACTGAATACCCCGGCTATTCATATTAATAGATTTTCGAAATGAAATAAAAAGGCTGAATCAGTTAATGGCTATTTAACCAAAGATGAGAAAACTGAATTCGACATTTGACCTAGAAATAAAGATACTGTATTGACATTTTCAATGTCTTACAATAAACCTTCAACATTGCTAGGAAGCTCACTTAAATATAAGGGGTTAGGGGGCTACAGTCAGGCTGGGTAGAAGTTTTAAAAATGTATACTAATATATTTTCAGGTATTGTTTTGTATTATAAAATTTTCTTACCTAAATATGTAGTCTAATTTAAACAAGAAATAAAAACTCGAATGAGTATTTAAAGGCAATTTCCAACAAGGAATTTCCGATTTTTTATCAAGGGAAATCATTCTAGATTACATTAAAAGTCGATTCAAATAAGTAATTTTGAAACAATACGACGTCATATCCCCTCACGCTACATCACACCAAGAATATGTCAATATAATGCGCACCATTCAACAATCTAACATAAGCATTGAAAAAGTGGTAAAACCCGATTAACTAACATTCTAAAATCTAGTTTACATTAAAAGTAATTTCAAATCAATAATTTTGGAACAAAACAAAACAATTGCTTTAAAAAATTGTTTCTAAAATAACAGGAGTCGAACGAAAAGTGAATTTTGCAAAATTCATTCACCAACATTGTTCGAACGATTAGCTATTGTTTGACGTTTGTTTTAACAAGATAGATGTTATGGTTGGCGAGAAATTGACAAAATTGATATTTTTTATGTTTTTTTATTTTATTTTCCAGGAAATCCAGTAAACATTTTCGGTATTTTGTTGGCCGTTGAACATCCTTGGGACCTCCTTAAAATAGCATATTTGCAAAAGACCCGGTATGTTTCAGGAGGAGTAGCATGTGCAGGCGAAACAGACATTTCAAATCTATCAACGCAATTTTTCCAAGGCGAATTGCGTTAAGAATATATATAAAAGGAGCATATAACATTACGCGCTGATCTCAATTAGATTTGAATTCGGAAGCTTACAATTAAAATGATCATGTTATACAATTTTGAACTATCACTGTTATATATATATATATATATATATATATATATATATATTATATATATATATATATATATATATATATATATATAAGTGTGTGTGTGTGTGTGTTTATGTATGCAAATGTGTGTGTTTGCGTGTGTGTTCCCCATTTATTTTTATTTTTAAAAAATAGATTACTTGTATATATATATATATATATGTGTGTGTATGTATGCAAGTGTCTGTGTTTGTGTATATGTTTTTTATTTATACTTTTTTTTTAAAGCTGACTTTTTTTCATTCTTGAACAAGTTTATAAACAAAATTACTTTTCATATTTCGCGGCTTTCTAGATTATAAACAATACACGACTGACTATATGAGAGCATTTTAATATATTTATCGTTTTTAAAAATCATTTTTTAAGAAATTTTTTTCCAAAATACAACGTTAATTCATTCCATCAGAATTTCACTCAAAGTGAATACACTATAAGTTTGAGTGATCATTAAGAGGAATGAGATTAGCAGACGTGATGAAAGGGCAGAGACAAAGACCCAAACCAGCTGGTACTCTATCGTCAATACTATCGGATTTAGTTAACAGCTTACGGAATAATACAAAGATGTGTAAGGCAAATACTAATGGCAACAAATCGCGTACGATTGTTAACCCCAATACCAAGGACAGAGTCGTACAGAGCAATAAGGCGGTCACTGTAATCAAAAGATTTAGCCGTATTCATGAAATTATCCCGTCTCCAAGAAGTCATCGTGCGGGACTTAACTCTGCTTCCAAGTCGATACACGTTCGCCTGGTCTGACAGCTGTGCTAATGGAAGGCCCCTTAGTGAACCAACAAAACCCGAGCGCCATCGGCGGTTTGCAAAAAATTGGTATACTGAAGTAATAAGCGTCCTTTCTCATTAATGAAATTGATAACTTTACCGTCGTACAGCACATTTGAATACCAATGCGTTGATGTGACAGATCAAGTATATGTTCAAATTTAAATTAATAGTAAGTTTGCTATAACGTATAATTAATTATTAACATATCTGAACATGGATATTTATTAGTGGTAATTGACTCTATGTTTAATTGTGAATTCAGAACATCTATATTTATTATCGAACTTTGAATGTGAAGATTAATATCGATTTCGGAATATTTTCTATCGAAATCTGAAAATCTAGAATTAAAATCAAAATCGAACATCAGCATTAAATAGTAAAGTCTGAATATGCATATTTAATGGCAGTTAATTTTACCACATGTCAAATTTCAATGTTTTTTTATTACAATGTGAAATAAGCGGAGCAGTGTTTTAAAGATATTCTTCAATCGAGATGATTAGATCAAGCTTAAGTATAAATTTAAATTGTCGATAGGGAAAATAGCAATTTGCATTTTTTTTAAAGAAATAACATTTTATCATGGTTTCATTTAATTTTCTCTTTTGCCAGTGCCAAAATTTTTAATAAAAAACATAGCCTTAGCAGGGGAAGATTACTTAGTATGACTTGAAAAATACCTTTAAAATCCGTTTAAAAAAAAGAAGTAAAAAAAAAGATGTTTAAAAACATCGTTTTTAGAAGCGGACTAAAAAGAAGAAAATAATTTAAAACTTGTAAGTTCAAGTACTTCGATTTAATATGACTAAAAACGTGTGGCGGTCGCTAATGAGGTTTAACATATGCGGTTCACTCATTCTCTCACTTATAGATCTCTCTTTAGCCTTCTAAATTAGAAATCTTTAATTTTTATACCAAACACCCACCCCACGTTTTTAGTCATATTAAATCGAAGTACTTGAACTTACAAGTTTTAAATTATTTTCTTCTTTTTAGTCCGCTTCTAAAAACGTGGTTTTTAAAAATCTTTTTTTTTACTTCTATTTATTTTATTCTTTTTAGTCCACTTAAAACAACCTGGTTTTTTAAAATATTTTTTTACCTCTATTTATTTTACCAAACACCTCACAAGCGCCCGCCCAACGTTTTAAAAACATTGTGATGTGGTCACAGGGCGAACTCACGGATGTCAACAAAAGCCGACGGTACAGATGCTTTTATATAGACTATAGATAAACTTAAAAGTTCAATAATTTAATAACGGTATATTTGATCGATCTGAAATTTTGATACAATGCATTGTCATCCAATATCTATCTGTGGTAAAATTTTCAGATCTCTAGGACCATCAGAAGTGGTTTAATTTTACGTTGGCAGATTTGAAAAAATCTTGGACAAACAATGCCCAACGAAAGCGAGTTAATAAAAACGTAGTAAATAAAACAAACCCGTAAAAACAAAGTTTTTGACTATAAATCCCTTATATATGAGACATAACTAACAGTATTGATTATTTTCAAACATTTACAGACTGAATCTGTCTTAACTCAAGTTTGCTTCATAACCCTGAAGGGTGAGAGGGGAAAAGTCTGGTCACCGATTCGCTTGACCGAGCTCAGCGTGACACGTAAAATGTAAACAAAAGCACCCCGTTGCTTCGATGGGTCGCCTCAACGCGTCTACTCAAACTTTCACGTGGAAAAAAAACAATAACAAACAGGGAATTTGAATTACATACCTCATATAAGGATAAACTAAAAATGCATTAATTTAATTACGGTACGTTCGATCGATCTGAAATTTTGATACGATGCATTGTTAGGTTAGACTGGTCCGTGCGCCAAATGTCAGCTCGATCGGATCACGGGAAGTGGGTCATTTTTTACTTTTGTTTTTCCGCCCGCCCGCCCATGAGATGACGACAGACAGAGAGAGAGAGAGAGAGAGACAGAGAGAGACGGCGGTGAAGTTAATATAAGTGATTTAAAAAGGGTAATTGCGTTGTACATAAATTTAATTTGGAGAACTACTTAAGCACAACTTCATTATGGGAACCAGAGGTTTTGAGAGATATTTGACGCCGAAAGAAAAACAAGAATTAAGGGGGAAAAAAATTTCACATTTCAAAATTGCAATTGAAACAAAATATAATTTTGATAACATTTAAAAAAAAACATTTCTTGGTCTGTGACCAAATATTCATAACTTTTCCGATAGCAACTGAAATCTAAATTATCTGGAAGTTTTGATTTTGAGAAAAATATCAGACAGTCATTAAAAAATAATGGCCACGCTTCCCCAACCCCCGTACACATTTTATTTTCGTATTTCCAAGTCACCCTAATCCCAAGGCCAGGTGGTCTATCTTTTGTTTACATGTAAGTGATCTTCAACACACGATTTCAATACACATATAGATGTATGTATGAACATTTAAAAAAAAATTCGTTTGTTTGGATGCTGAGTATCAAGCACTATAAATTAGATACATAGTTTTCTTAAATTGAATACATTATATTTGTCTCCGATTATATTTTCTTTTTACCTATAGCCTATAGGCTTACATTTTAATGTAAGTATTTTTAAAGAAATCTCATTAAAAAAACAGATGAAATTATCCAAGAACAAAAAAAAACCCTAAAATTTTACAAATCTACTAGACGTGAGTTGTTGGTTAACTACCGGTAATTTTTAAAATGTACTTTAAAATTCTTAAATATTTATTTATCTTATAAGTATAATTATCTGCACTTACAATTAATGGCCGTACAGTTCATTTTACTAAATGGCTGTTTCGTCAGTGCCCTAACTTCTAAATAGTTGGAGGCCATTGTTACCCAGCTGTTACATCGTCCAGCAACGAGGGTCATCTAAAAATAAATATGTGTAATTCTCAAGTTTCGCCGTTTGATGGCCGGCCCCTAACGACCCTCTTTAATGGCTTGTGATGTCACTCAGGTCACATTTAGCTCCGCCGCTGTCACCATATAAAGCTGACAACTGGGTAACAACTGAACATAAGACTACGGGGACGTAATTGATTCACCAACGTATAATGTCTCCACTACTAACCTCCCTCGACCCGTCTTAGTGAGGCATGGAATAAACCAGTAACGACCTTGACACTCTTCTATACTTTAATTAGTCATTCAGAATGGCAGCGAGGGATATCTGCCACTTGGAACAAATTTTCTGTGTGGATTTAAAATTATTTTATTGATACTTCTTTCCTTTAAAGTAGTTTGAATTTTATCTATACAGATATGAGCTATTTGATTTCATTGCTGTTATTTTAAAAAAATTGGAAAACATCTATATTGAATCATCATTATTCGCTTATTTAATGAATCTTCTGTATTTTTACGGCCGCAGTCAAAAAATCATGAATACTCTGAGCTTTAAATACTTTGAGAACATATTATATATTTACGCTCAATTATCAGTGATACCAAACGCTGAGAGACATCACTCTCCTTTTTTTAAAATGTTGCGTTGTAAGCAGTGCTGATTGACTCAAATAGTTATTTTTTGGTGCAGTAATTTGGTGCGCTGCTTTCTAAAATTAGTTAAAAAATCGTGTGGTGATTAGCGCTGTAAAAATTATTACATAAATACTTTGTTTAATTTTCAGGAATACAACCTCAATTTTAAATTACTTTGTGTACATTTAAGGTAGTTTAATATTACGTATCTATCATACAGGGACAAGTTTGTTGGGCTTTTGAACAAAGTGGGCACCCTAAATAAAAGTGGGCGTCACAGCACAACCTATATTATATAATACTTTGTGTACATTTCAGGAATATCTCGTATTTATCATACAAGGATAAGTTACTTGGGCTTTTGACATAAAAAATGAAATAAATTTTTAAAAAACTATTATAAAAATAGTTTGTGTACATTTAAGAAATTTTAATATTACGTATTTATCATACAAGGACAAGTTAGTTGGACTTTTGAAAAATTTGAGCGCCGTAGGCGCCCTTAAACAAAAGGGGGCGCCGCAGGCGCCACGGCGCCTCAGCACAACCTAGTTCAAGATATTTTTGTTGAATCGATGTTGATACTACACTGGTCGTAAAGGTGACACTGTAGGGTTAACATGAGCCAAAGTTGGTAGTAAGGAGGCATTAAATTCAATTGTTTATTTTGGAAACTTTTCCATTCCCAAATTCTCTTTGAAGGAAATTAGCAATTCCTGTATTACAACCGTAGCTGTCATGGCTTTGTGGCGATCACGGTTATAAGTTAAAACAACATTTAAATTCAACTACTTATATTTCATTGAAGTCACGTTACTTAGAGATTTATAGAACGCTTTTTTAAGAATTGGCTCAGTGCATATACTAGTATTGTATTTACCTTTTCCTTCATGTATTTCTCATTTATGCTCCACTGCAAGTATAAAAATAATAATTAAACAAATTCATTACAAAACTATAGTTTTTGTTTCTTAAAAGTGTTAGTCTTGTTCTGAGATTTTGAGCAACATTCTTTGTATACAGTGGGGTGACTTTTTATGAGATATGTAACTTTTTAAATATTTTATTTACATCTTTTCTGTTATGCTTATTGTTTTTATTGATTCTATATATTATTTGAAATATATAATAATCAATTATCACGGGTTCTAGACTTAAAACAAATAATAGATTGAATTAAATATTTTTCTGCTGTCACCAAATGAAATTCCAAAATTATTTTTACATCTTTACAAATGCTGTTGATGTAAAAATTACAACTTTCCCAAGCAAGCATGGTCCAACTCCAGGTCAAGCCTATCAAAAGCCCAGGTCGAGCTAATAATGTCGAGCTAATTGGCTTTTTACTAAGGGGCTAAGAGCTAAAACACGTCTGTCATTACACCAGTGTTCATAAATACACGGCCATCGATTGGAATGTACAAATGGATTACGACAGGGATTCTAATATTTTAATTGAATGGGAACATAAAAAATATAAGTTTTTAAAAATTTAATGGAATGGGACATGTGAATGGATGTAACAAAATATGTTATAACATAGTTAAAGGTAATTTTTTCCCATCAGAAACAAACTGGATGTTGGAAAATCAAGGAAAAAAACAACAATTTAGTTAGTTCTGGTGCGAGTCTAGATGCCAATTCTTAATGTCATTATCGTTAAATTAAAGGCTTGGGTTAGAAAGTTTAGAATTAACATTTAATTATTAATACTGTAGTTATTTAATCAGTCTTTACAAATACAAAAATGAATATATTTAAATCATTAAATATTACTTTTTATAACATAAGAAAAAGTAAACAAATGAAACCAAAGAATAAACCCAAAATGAAATCTATCGATCTGCTGTATTAGTTATTGAAACGGATATCTCGATAACATATTGCTGTTATAGAGTTAATCAGGTAACTGATGACTCGTTAATTCAGGGCTCAGCCAGCCTTGAGCAGTTTCTTAGAAGTTGACCAGGAAGTCACGTGAGTGGCTGTCGGTAGAACAAATCGCCGTTTTTTACAGTGCAATTGAGCACTGACCAAGGGCAGGACACCAAGTACGTGGTAGCGAGCGTTTTATGCTAGGATTTAAACGTTTAATCTATAATTATGAAACTACTCAAAGATTATTGTGTGCAAAGACTTTGCGAACTTGAGCCACATTTCATAGTTACATTGAAGGGCCATGAGTCAAGATTTGTACATTGATCTGAGCTGGATATTTAATTTGATGAGTTCGGTATTTTGATGTGAACTTTTATGTGTAACTTGATGTGTATTTTGATATTTGATTTTTTTTATATTGGTGTATACCTTGATATGCATGTAACCTTTTTGTGTATCTGGATGCGTACCTTGATGTGTAAATTGACGTGTACATTTATATTTAAATAAACCCCGACGTGCATCATATCTGCCGTTCGATGGAAATTCGTGGAATTGTTAAATATATGGTATTTCATAAATGGTGCTTTTTCAGTTTTCAAATTCTACAGTTAAAAACCTTTTAAAATGTTCACATGATGACAGAACAACTAACCCTCCATAAACACATAAAACCAGCAACAACAGCTAAACTGATAAGGAGATTAGGGAAACGCAATAGTCGATTGCTGCCAAGCCAGGAAATTACACGTACAGTCATAGAGTAATTCTAATCCTAATCCTGATTTTCAATTACGCCATAAGAAGCTAAACATTCTAATGCCGATCAAACGTTCGGTCATCTCATCCGTCCCTTGCAGCTTATTCCGTCCAATAAAGATCAAAGATCACTAAGCAGATCTTGTGCGCGTGGTTGTTTAAACACAACAAGCTCCGGCCCGCGTACCACGCCCCACGCCCACTCCCACCCTCCCATGCACATAATCACGTGGGTGGCTATATTTACCAGAGATCAATAGAACCGACAGCCAATTCGTCAAACTTTGGGGGCAGGGGGCGCTACTTTTGAATAATCTTTGGCTGCTCTCCCTTCTATTCTCTTACACGTAATTAAATTACGCACCTTTTAAGAATTGTAACGAGGATACTTGTATATACGGTGTACATTGTAAAGCCTGCAAACTATATATATGATATTTTGGGATGATATTTTGGATGGGTGTGATAGGCGTGTAGAATAGTGTCCGCCATAGGAGTCAGGATAGTTTGAACACTTTCTTTATTCAAACCCGAAATTCTGTTAATATAAAGTATTTTAAATGTTAGCCCTACACGGGCGGCCAATTTTTAAAACTTTTTCGGTTTAAAATTGCATTTTACACTTTTCTGATCAGAGTAGAGACAGTAAACTTCGAAAGGCGGAGTAATTTAATCGCAACCAGATAAAACAAACCACTAAACAGTAACCATACACGTTGCACTATTTAATGTTCTTATTTACTAGCATCTACAAACCATCACATTGCATAAATTATAACTTTAAATAGTCAACACTTAAAACACTTTTTTTAAAACTAGTCTTATATTAAAAATGCATAAATTTTCTACTTTTCAGTCTACGCATTTTACAGTAAGTGCAAAGCCAGCTTACTTTTTGACTATATATCCCTTATATATGAGACATAACTAAAAGTAGTGATTATGTTTAAACACAATTATCTCCCCTGGTTTTAAAACTGGCGCAGGGACAGTTGGGGGTGTGAACAGTGACGGTCGGCGTCAACGCGTGAACTAGGCACGTGAAAAAAATATAAACAAATAGTGGGACGGTTCCGATTAAACTTAAAAAGCAATTTAATATAAGACTAGTAAAAAGCCACATATAATTATAGAACTGCCCGTAATGGCGCGGCTATCAAGAATGACAAGGACGTACGGCTGCTTCTTGTACTATCAATTTAGAGCGATAATTTTTTTAAAATTTAGTCTTACTCTCTAGATAAAAACACAAATTTTCTACGTCATTTAAGAGAGTACAAATAAAAATAAAATTTAATTTGCACACACACAAAAACAACAAACTGGACACATTGATAAAACGTTCAATGTCGGCGTCAAAGAATTCTGAAGACGCCACAAAAACTCCCAGGACTGGACACGAGGACAATCGCTGGTCAGACCCGGGGTGAATACTCTAATAAACCAACGACCCCAGCGTACCGAGGGCAACACGAACGATTTGTTGAGAGCGTCACAGATCACGGGGTCGTTTTCTTTAATCAATTCCGATAGCAACTGGTCAAACGCCGTGACTCAACCACAAGCCACGGTCAGACATGAGATAAAGTCGCGAGAAGGGAAGCGGAGTGGACCTGTACAGCAGACGAGATGATAGGGGATTATGTTACGAGACTAAAACATTTGGGTAGGAATTTCAGTAATTGTGATTTTCTAGTGTCTGGTTTATTATCAATGAAAGATATGGGAAGCTTGGATTAAGTTTTTTTAAAGAAAAAAAAACATTTAAAAAACCAATCAAATAATAGCGAATGAAGTCCTTGCTAAATTTGAAATAACTTCAGTTGAATCTCGTGAAACGGGTTTCCCTTGAGGAAGAAGATCTTCCTTGTAAAGTATGTGCACTTGGAAAATGATATGACCACGAAACAAGTCTCGACCATGGAAATGGATGCCAATGGGAGATGGAATTAAACAATAGAAAAAACTCGTATGGAATCGAAATTCCACTGAGTAACGGGATTCCCCAAGAAAAGAGGATCACAAAATAAAATGGAATCCATTGGGATAAGAATTCTTTCACGATACGGGATCGTATCAGAGAATGAAATCTGATCATGGCAAGGGTTTGTATTTTGTAACTAGGGCGTTTTTATAATGAAAACACTTTGAGGAATGGTATCCGAAGCAGCTATAGAGGATTCCCAAGCAGCTATTGAGGAGTCCCAAGCAGCTATAGCGTCCCAAGCAGCTAAGAGTACCAACAAAATGTGGGCGAGACTGCAATCATGCTTATAGATTAGCAGATGGATACCGTGCAAACATGGTATGTAAGAGCCGGACAAGAGTAACGTGCAAACATGGAATGTAAGAGCCGGACAAGACTAACGTGCAAACATGGTATGTAAGAGCCGGACAAGACTAACGTGCAAACATGGTGTGTAAGAGCCGGACAAGACTAACGTGCAAACATGGTATGTAAGAGCCGGACAAGACTAACGTGCAAACATGGTATGTAAGAGCCGGACAAGACTAACGTGCAAACATGGTATGTAAGAGCCGGACACGACTAACGTGCAAACATGGTATGTAAGAGCCGGACAAGACTAACGTGCAAACATGGTATGTAAGAGCCGGACAAGACTAACGTGCAAACATGGTATGTAAGAGCCGGACAAGACTAACGTGCAAACATGGTATGTAAGAGCCGGACAAGACTAACGTGCAAACACGGTATGTAAGAGCCGGACAAGACTAACGTGCAAACATGGTATGTAAGAGCCGGACAAGACTAACGTGCAAACATGGTATGTAAGAGCCGGACAAGACTAACGTGCAAACATGGTATGTAAGAGCCGGACAAGACGTCCCCAAAACAAATAACGCTTCGCCAAAGAGCCTCCTTCAACAAACAAATAGAAAAAAGACAAATCAAACTAACAAAAAGAAATTAAAACTAAGTTGCGGTGAAATCCAGAGCCAAAGAGAGCATCTATAGAGTCCTAAGCAGCTATAGAGTCCTAAGCAGCTATAGAGTCGTAAGCAGCTATAGAGTCCTAAGCAGCTATGAAGTCGCAACAGGTAACGAGTTGCCACTGTTCAATGAAATCATTTTTTGCAATAAAATTTCTTTTAAAATGTTATTTATAAAAGGAATGATCTATTCTACATGAGTATGACTTTTAAAGTTAGGAAAAAAAACTTCAGAAGTTGACTTTATAATTGTTTACGCCATAAACAACACCGGGAATGTTCGCTAAACAACAACGGGAATGTTCGCTAAACAACACCGGGAATGTTCGCTAAACAACACCGGGAATGTTCGCTAAACAACACCGGGAATGTTCGTTAAACAACACCAGGAATGTTAACAACACCGGGAATGTTCGCTAATCTGTTTTTAAAGCACTCATTTCAGTTTTATCAATTTATTATTTTTATTAAATTATCGGATGTTTACTAATGTTACAAAGTGTAAATAGCGACTAAATGTAAGTTAAATTGCAGCATGTTAGATCAAGGATAATGCATGAAGGGAAATATTAATTGTGTTTTAAATGCATTAAGTATTTCTCAGTGATTAATACTGATGTATTTCATAGATCTAAATAATTGAGTCACAAATTATTGATTATTTATATAATAGCATACCTAATTATTCAACGCTTTTTTACTCTTCTTGTTCGTTTTGGATTTCCTGTCCCACAAATACTTAAGTGTTGAAATATGACAATATTTAAAATTGATACGTCAGAAGGTTTCTTGCAATTTAAAAAAAAACAACAACTCAGATTGACACTAGCTTAGATCACAGCGCGATAAATATATACAAATAAATATTTACGAATATTTCTAAACATATAAAATATCTTTTTTTTCTTTAAGAAAGAATCCACCCAAGAACGTTGAGTAGATGACCGCACCGAATGGGCCAGCAATAAAATATCACTCTCTTTCCCCTACTTACAACTAGCCCACACCAAAAGTCTTTAAAAGGTCGCTTCGATCACTTAGATCAGACAAGATATGATTAGCAATAACTAGCGTAAACTCTTAAACATAAAGAAAAGACGTATGAAACATATATCGTATAGACAGTAGAAAATAATGCATTTTATAATCTAGTAGAAAAAATATCAATCTAGATTCACAAGATTGAAATATCAGACAGCCTCATAAAAAAACAAATGCTCAGATAATCTAGAGATTTTAAAAGACGTGTTTTGTTGGTTAAAAATAAACTACAAAACCCGGGGAAGAGTTTTCAATTTATTATTTTATGATTTTAGAAAAGAACTTTATGGTTTTTGTATCTGTCAAGATGCATAAAGTACTAACTCATCGGGACGATAAATTGTCACTGTGTAGATTGGCTTTTATGCATGTTTTACCTCAGAATTTAAGCGAAAGACTTTTTAATTATTTTTCAGTAGCAATTAGGAATACAATCAATTACTAAATCTCATAGAAGGGACATTGCATTTTTGACGCATTAAGAGAATTAAAGACATGTCTAACTGTGCAATCTCATCCTAGGTAACTAGGTGCCAATCCCAGGTAACTAGGTACCAATCCCAGGTAACTGGGTGCAAATCTAAGGTAACTAGGTGCCAATCCCAGGTAAATAGGTGCCAATGTCAGGTAACTAGGTGCCAATGTCAGGTAACTAGGTACCAATGTCAGGTAACTAGGTGCCAATGTCAGGTAACTAGGTGCGAATCTCAGGTAACTAGGTGCCAATCCAAGGTAACTAGGTGCCAATTCCAGGTAACTAGGTGCCAATGTCAGGTAACTAGGTGCCAATGTCAGGTAACTAGGTGCCAATGTCAGGTAACTAGGTGCAAATCTCAGGTAACTAGGTGCCAATTCCAGGTAACTAGGTGCCAATGTCAGGTAACTAGGTGCCAATGTCAGGTAACTAGGTGCCAATGTCATATCCTTAGTAAACAAAAAATAGTGATTGAAACAACAAAGAGAAATGGACCGACAATTAGTTCAAATTGTTTGCCTACTTACACGCCAACGTTCGTCTTCTTCGTCAAAATATATTAATAAAATAATTTAAATTCCATAAATTGGAAAGCGTTATTTCAAGTACGCGAACAAAGATCTTTTGATTGGTTAGATGACAGCTGACTAGTGTGGATGCACGTAACTCGAACTATTCCTCGTTGAAGACACACTGAATGTGGGCGATGACTTGCATAATATCAGGCAATACGTGTAGCTGCTGACTGGCTGTGTTTGCGAGATTTAAAAAAAAACAAAAAAACTCCTCAATGGAAAAGATTTTTTTAAAATCAGAAACCTTTAATTCCCAACACACATATTTAATTCCCAACGTGACAGTTATCTTTAATGCCCAACATGCCAGTTATCTTTAATGCCCAACACGCAAGTTATCTTTAATGCCCAACATGCCAGTTATCTTTAATACCCAAAAAGCCAGTTATCTTTAATGCACAAAAAGCCAGTTATCTTTAATTCCCAAAAAGCCAGTTATCTTCATCGACCCAATGAAAAGAATATTCTGTCGTCAAGAAAGCCTAATGTGTTCATTGACAGAACGACCACAAAACTGTTACAAACAAATGTAAGAGGATGTTATCTGGACATCTTACCGACTACAAATAATGAGACAATAAATGACATTGATTAATAATTATTATCAATATACATAATTACCGTTGTCTCTATGTATGTATGTATGGAATAATGCTGTTAGGTGGCGCTGCGATCGATTTCGTATAAAAAATATTATATGACGTCATTGTTTTAGCCTTATATTTTAATTTTTGAAAAGGGAACGATGTAAAATAGGATTTAAGTATTTATAATTATTATGAAATACTTTGTGTACATTTCAGCAAATTTAATATTTCGTATTTATCAAACACGGATAAGTTACTTATGTTAATTATGTATATTGATTCCCGTTTCTGTATGGATGTAAGTGCTGTTAGGTGGCGCTGCGATCGATTTTGTATAAAATATTATATGACGTCATTGTTTTAGCTTATATTTTAATTTCTGAAAAGGGAACGATGTAAAAATAGGACTTGAGGATTTATAATTATTATGAAACTAGACACCCCGCGGCGTAGCATACACCGCAGACTTGCTCATGGAGAGTGCAAAGAAAGTGGAGAAAGAACGGACACAAACTACAGCACGAAGAAATCAAAACAACGCGAGTGAACGTCGGTTAGTAAACGGGAGGCGGGTAACAACAACCTCAGTGTGCATGTCTGTACATTTGCTCGCTATTTTTTGTTTACTTAGTGCTGCTTTTTGTGTCTGTACTCTCACTCCCCGAACCGCTCTTTACACTGTCTATGATGAGCAAGTCTGCTGCGTATGTTACGCCGCGGGTCTCTCAAGAGCTCCTTCTTTTCATTCACTCACAGTTGTTTGCCCAAACCCACCCCATTTTGACAACTGTGTCTTTCAGGAAGTCTTCACCCGTCACTAAATCATTAGCGGGTCAACTAGTTATAACATAATTTTTATTTAAATATGGAGCACAAACCTCATCAAAGTTTTTCGCTAAACATCGGTGCCATTCCCATTCAAACTTATTACGCCAAAAATAGTAATATTAAAAAAGGGTAACACCAGAAAGGGAAACGTCAGAAACGTTAACATTAGAAAAGGATAACATTTGAAAGGGTAATATCAGAAAGGGTAACGTCAAAAAAGGCTAAGTTCAGTAAGGTAACGTCCGAAAGGGTAACGTCCGAAAGGGTAACATCATAAATGGTAACATCATAAATGGTAACATCATAAATGGTAACGTCCGAAAGGGTAACGTCCGAAAGGGTAACGTCCGAAAGGGTAACGTCCGAAAGGGTAACGTCTGAAAGGGTAACATCATAAATGGTAACATCATAAATGGTAACATCATAAATGGTAACGTCCGAAAGGGTAACGTCCGAAAGGGTAACGTCCGAAAGGGTAATGTCAGAAAGGGTAACGTCAGAAAGGGTAACGTCAGAAAGGGTAACGTCAAAAAAGGCTGAGGTCAGTAAGGGTAACGTCAGAAAGGGTAACGTCAAAAAAGGCTAAGGTCAGTAAGGGTAACGTCAGAAAGGGTAACGTCAAAAAAGGCTAAGGTCAGTAAGGGTAACGTCAGAAGGGGTAGCGTTAGAAAGTGCAGTGTCAGAAAGGGTAACGCCGGAAAGGCTAAGGTCAGTAAGGGTAACGTCAGAAAGGGTAACGTCAGAAAGGGTAACGTCGGAAAGGGTAATGTCAGAAAGGGTAACGTCAGAAAGGGTAACGTCAGAAAGGGTAACGTCAGAAAGGGTAACGTCAGAAAGGGTAACGTCAGAAAGGGTAACGTCAAAAAAGGCTAAGGTCAGTAAGGGTAACGTCAGAAGGGGTAGCGTCTGAAAGGGTAACGTCAGAAAGGGTAACGCCAGAAAGGGTAACGTCAGAAAGGGTAACGTCAGAAAGTGCAGTGTCAGAAAGGGTAACATCAGAAAGAGTAACATCAGACAGGGTAACATCAGAAAGGGTATTAAATAATTTTAAATATTTTCTAATAACAGGTCTGAAAACTGGACGATCAACCCCGACAATTGTATGCTGTTGTGACAATCAAATCTAACATTACTGCAAGGACTTTAGCTTTCGCATAAAGACCATCTTTGCGATACGCACATATCATGACACTATCACATATATATGCATGGAGTTCACGAATTAAGCCAGCTCTTGAATAATCGACAGACTTTATAGAAACATTAAAATAGCAGTTTTGCAAACCTCGATTTGCATACACATTCCATTCGTATTCTTTAAAAAACTGATATTTATTTAAAAGTCGATAAAAAACATTTTTTTTAAATGTTAAAAGCCGGGTTTTTAGCGTGGGTGTTTTTATTCGGGTTTATCTTCTGGTGTGTGGAGATTGTAAATAGATTAATATGCCGGCGTCTTGTATCCAGTGTCGTGAAATAAGCCTGTCTGCACGCGAGGTGTGAGTCAATATGTCAAAGTTAGAGTGTTTGGATAGGTTTACCCTTGTCTACTTTACAGTGTTCCCATTAGTTTGAATCATCAATTGGCGGTTTTGTTATCGTGGTCAGAGAAAGACAATGTAAAAATTTTAACTTTATAAAACAAAGTGTTCGCAAGGTAACATCGCGTTTTCTTAAATAGGTAAATGTGTGTTTTGAGATCTGTAACATTAATTCTATTATTAATTTCACATAAAACAAAATTTTACTTTGGTCTTCATCATGTGAACTATGGTCTCACTCTCACAAACTAAGTACGTAATAAGAAAAACCCGTAAAAAACCAAGTTTTTTACTATAAATCCTTTATGTACGAGAAGTAATTAAAAGAATGTTCATTATAATACGCAGCGCCAGACCATCCAGAAATACAAAATTGCAGTTGTGTTGTAAAAAATGTTTAATATAATGCGCACCGATCAGGAATATGTTTATAAAAAGAGCTGTCAATAAAATACGCACCTTATTGCGCGACAGAAAGGTTGTTCTATATAATACGCACCGCGACGCTCTATCTCAAAAAATAGCATGATACATAGGAATAAATAAAATAATCTAAAAAATCAATAATTTAATTACGGTACATGCGATCGATCTGAAATTTGGATACATTGATTTTTATTATCGGTACGAAACTGCCTGCAAAATTTCAGCTCGCTAGCTTACGAGCAAGTGGGTTAAAAATCGATCAAAAGTTTTGACGACAAGGTCGGTCGGTCGGCCGCAGACACCACGAGTTAATATAAAGGATTTAAAAAATAAGTGCCATAACCCGAAGGTCGTAGGGGATCCCTTATGTTTCCATTAGAGCTTACTGGGGGCGTGTTTATACCTGGTTTATACCCCAATTCCCTTCCAAGGTTCAGCGGAGGACTTTCATTTATATTGCGGCTTAGCGTGGGCTCGATCCCACGCCCTCAGCTTTGTGATGCGAGCGCACTACTGACTTCGCTACCCAGCTGCTCACAAACCAAGTGCTTGTTTATAAAACCAAATTTTCAATGATATTACTACGTACTCCCACAATGTCGTGTTGACAATGTTTCACGTCGTTGTAATTATAACGGTAACGTCAAGATCACCAGCCATGCCTTTCATCAATCTGCTAAATTTAGTTATTAAATTATGCTGTGACAATACATATTGTACTTCATTACAATAGAATATATATTATTTAATCACGAACATTAATAATCCATGACAAAAGTAGTAGTTTTATTTAATGTTCTTTTGGCTGAATTCATTAAAATAAAGCAAATCTAGTGCTGCAATCTTCATTTCACAAACTGAAATGAGCACGCTAGAGCCCACTTTACCATTTTAAAATACACAACATACATGTGACACATATCCCACTCTTACATTAACCAAAGTGCAATGTCTATGTTACAAATATTCCACTCTTACATTAACCAAACTACAATATTCAGGCTGCACAGATCCCACAAGCACATCAACTTGATTTGACTTTTTTTTATATTTTACCGTATCAAAGAACATGATTAAATAGAACTGGACAGCAGCACAGGATAATCTAATTAAATAATACATAAAGTTTCGTGTTGCCCCAAGAGATTTACACAAATTAAGAAATATTCCAGCAAGCTATTGACGTATTTGGGCATTACAAACCGCACTGGTGAGAATACAGCAACAAAAGGTTAAATTAAGAGCCTGTTAACTGGAAAATAACGTGTAGTTTTGTGTGCCGTAATAGTGCACCATTATGTGAGCGGGTGGGGGAAGGAACTAAGGACACGCGGAGTGATGTTAATAATGTGTGTGTTTAAATTGTCTTGGACACGCGGAATGATGTTAATACTTTGTGTGTTCTAATTGTCTAATTTTAAAGGAAAAAAATGTTTTTAAAAAAGGAAAATAATTTTCTGGAGATGTCCCAGGAACATTATGGATTGCCCAAGGGCTGCAAGAACCCGACGTACGTCACAATGAATCGATGTCTTTAAGAACCGTTTGGGATATCAAACAAGACGCTGCTAGAAGAGCAGCAGGGTGTCCTAGAGATACGTCTCCAAGTGTTCAGCAATACATTTCTCAGTGGGTGACCATGCCGGTAATGGTTTGTTTACACGTTTACGTATTAAAACATCTTCTCCATATTGTTTTTCCGTGACTGTTTCACTTACTTCAATAACATCACGAGATTTTAAAATTAAATGTTTACACGAAGACTGCCGCTGAGATCAAATCTCTCATAAATATTGATCACTTTAAAAAATACATATTAGGAAATAAAAAGCTTTAAGAATGGTTGGCATATTTTTTCAGCGTTTCCTCTATCATTACTTTTTGCTTACATCAACGTTGCGATGTAAGTTGATATTGATGGCGAAATAACTCATAAAGTTTTTATATCTGATACTACCTATGTGTTGATATTTAATTAAATATTGCCGCAGAGTCTTGCCTAGCGTACCAAGTCGTTGTTTTTTTTAAATATGTTTCAGCGTCTTATAAGAGTGGAGCACCAGTCACAGCTCTAAAACTGAAGGCATGATATAGCGTTAACCTGATCGGGGGTGACAAAAGCGATTAACTAAATGGTTAGATAAAAAAATTGAACTCATAATTTAGTCATAATACTACAAGCATTATTCTTAATGTTATGCGGCAAACCAGACTAAGGTAAAACATATTGGCTGATATTTATACACAGTTATGTCTATATACCTTTTTTGAGGTTTTTTTTCGTAATCGGAAAGGGGCTTTCATAAAACGCCTTACGTCAACATTTGTATCACAGGCTTGATGTAGAAGTGAAGACAGCAGTTTAAAGGTCTAGACAAAAAGTAATTCCATGAAATATTTAAATCGCTAAAAGTGTTCAGGTCTATTTAAATATCGATTGGATTGCTTTCAAAGAAAACTTACACATTGAGTTAGTTATTACATCGCCTTTATCTTTGAATATGAAAACTCACTAATAGTTCTACAAAGTTCACTACTAATATTTTGTGTTCGCTGTTACCGATAGTAAAAAAATATTTTCCCCTCTTACTTCTATAAGCATCGCTTGAGGTCCCTAGGGTAGCAAGCACCACAGCTTTTGAAAGTGAGCAATACAGAATATTACTGAATTCATACCCCATGCATTGGATAATCTGAACGCGTTCTGCAGCGGACCTAACTTTTGGCCCAAGTAATTCAATAATAATATTCTTCACTCTTGCATTGAAACGCCTGTCAGGCATGTAGGCTCAGAAAGCTCCTGTAAGGCAATAAAACCAGAACCACAAATTAAGTTCATGATGCAAGAAACATTTTCAACTAAAGAGGTTTGCGGTTTATTTAGTGAGTTTGATGGCCAGGCAAATTGTTTAACACTGATGATTCTAGAGAGCATAAAAGCACGTTCTCTGAATATAGCTAGATCTGTCTGCCCTTGCGTCATGCGAGAATAACGGACCATAAAGGAGCAATAAAGTAAGTGAAAGAGAGTTGTGTGGCAACGGATCAAATTTAAGAACGATTCCGAAGTAAACATGAGGTAAGCCAGTCACCATATACCAACGATAGGCAGGATATGATCTAAGATTTTTGGAGCTGCTGTACTTGTAGCTGTGTAGGAGGAAGGTCATCAAACACATTGTTGGAGCTGATGTACGTGCAGCTGTGTAGGAGGAAGGTCGTCAAACACATTGTTGGAGCTGGTGTACAGCTGTGTATGAGGAAGGTCATCAAACACATTGTTGGAGCTGGTGTACAGCTGTGTAGGAGGAAGGTCATCAAACACATTTTTGGAGCTGATGTACAGCTGTGTAGGAGGAAGGTCATCAAACTCATATTTTTGGGGAAAAAAATCCATTGCGAGTAAGAGAACATTAAGGAAGACAACATTGAACGATGAACAGGCGAGGATTCTTGTGAGACATTCAGACGAGACTTTCATTCCAGTATTGCCCTCGTGGGACATTCTGCAAAGTGTCAAACACAACTTCATGTTCTCTGCAAGTCGGATGTGTACCATAGAAATTATAAATATTTAAAAGGAAGCAAGTACGTGTAATTGTGTTTGTTATTATACACACAAATATTTAGCCTCCTCCTCTGATCTAAAAAGCTAGATTTTGTGGATGTTAAAACGAGTTATGTGGCAACATAGTTTATGTCTGCTGATAAAAACAAAGAGGACGTAAATATTTGTGTTATCTATAACGAACGTGTCAGGCCCGATATAGACTGGCTTCCAGATGATGAATTATACATTTCCCCATAGATGGCTTTCTCCTATGGATTACAAAACAACCGTTGATCAAACTTTTGCCTTTCGGCTCTTAACCGTTTTTTAGGCTTCCACCACACAAAATAAGGGGAAGCAACCAAAGAGAGGGGGAAATAACGAGCTTAAAGTATATTCACGATAATAGCGACAAAAAAATATTGACATGTTTGAAAAGATTTAAGGACATAAATGTAAAATTGTTAATTAAGTTTAATATAATTATTATTATATCGATGTCATCTCTGATTTGGAAAACGAAGACAACATGTTATTGTCAAATGTTTAATTAAATATATTTAACTGCCTCTAGTTGTGTCAGAGCTACGGAAATTGGAAATAAACATAAAATCATGAAATAGGTTGTTATCTGTACTTAAACCTTCAACACCAATAAAAACAATGGGCCACCTTTAGGCTAATATTTTTTTACGAAAGACTCATGTAACACAAACTTAAACAGAGATTTAGTCGCACAATACGTGTAGTGTTTCTTTTGAGATAACTGAGATAATTGCTGTATTTGTTCAAGTCATTTTGGTTATCATTGTTTTAAGGAAAGAATTCCAAAGATTCACTGGAGACTAAGAGTTAAATCAAATTGTTGAAATAAACAGTTGAAACAGTTGAAACAAACAGTTGAAACAAACAGTTGAAACAAACAGTTGAAACAAACAGTTGAAACATACACTTCAAACAAACAGATGAAACAAACAGTTAAAACATACAGTTGAAACAGACAGTTGAAACAACAGTTGAAATCGAAGTACAAGTAAATTGTAATTGAAAATTTCTAAGAATATATTTTCGCTATTTATTTATTGTTTTAAATAAATTTGAGACTTAATCGATCTATTTTACCACATAAACTAGCGGCGGACACACTGTTTTTTTTCTCCACTGTTATAATGATGTCAACAGACTGAATATATTCTCGCATAGATCTTGTAACTAATTTTTGTCCTTGAAAACTGAAAATCTCGAAGTTTAAAAAAATTATTTGTAAGTTAATCCGCTGTGAAGTCCCAAAAGCTTTGAGAGCTAAGCTGTGATGTCAGATTTGGCAATATTCTGAACCAGTTTTATCACAGTAAGGCATCGCCTATGTCTGACCTCTTGATGGATTTTCAAAACATCTTACTATGTCTTCAAAGCTTTTCAGCCTGAGTGTTGAGGATAGTAAAGTAATTTTTTTTCAATAGCGTAACTTGTTTAAATTCATTGTCTTTTGCTATATATTACATTTTTTAGTGTATGATGAAGTCATTTAGTTACTCAAATGTGAATAAAATCACGAGTGGCCGGTTTTAATGGTGAAAAGAAGGACACTCAGCTTACAAGTATCTGTGGTGTGGTCCCTGGTGTCAAACGGCTGCTGCGTCCAGTGACGCGCTTACAGTGGAACTCGTCAATAATTAACCGACTTGTGGGAAAGAGTGTCTATAGTATTCTCAGATTCCCTTGAAGAATTTGAGCACAGATAATACTACGCATTTCTTTAAGAAAAACTTTCATACTTTAAAACAGATTTCCCTTCAGATTCCCCTGGATCTACTGACTGAGATCAAGGCATTATGAACAACGAATAATGACACAATTTGTAAATGGACACTCGACACTGCTTATAATGTACAGCTATCATGAAGGTTCCATTATAACCCTCACCGAAGTCTTTAACAGTGTACGTTAGTTCGGGGCGGAGAGGGGTAATACGGCTTGCCATAAAGAGCATTCATTTCATACAAAGCAAATAGTTTTAAATATAATTAACATTATCGTATAGAGTGTATTTAATGTGACAAAAGGGGGGAGGACTACATTTTAAGATCAATAAATCAATCCTCGTTTTATCATTATTGACATTGGTTAGTATGTAAAAGTAATAGTTACGTACAATATTGAAGTATACGAAAACATAAAATGAACCTAATTAAAGACATAGAAAATGAAGTGTATCAAGTGATACACAGCGGTTTATATTGAATATTAAATGAAATGGGCCTATTGTATCATGAAGGCGTTGCAAGATAGAGAATAACATAAAGAGATGTTGTTTTTTAACTAAAAATTTCAGTGTTTTACGATTTTCTTATCGGTAAACCTAACAATACGTTAAAATCTTCGTATGTTACACATATTTAAAAGAGTATTTTGATCATTCTAGTTTTTCAATTTTTAGTATGATAAATTGTGGTCTAAATTGTAAAAGGGTTTGGACATAACTCTGGAAAATTAAAAACCAAATGTTTTCAAATTCTGATTCTATTGTGAACATTAACTGTTTCTCGTAGAGTTTTTCGTAACAATAAATAAATTCATATTTAATACTTCACGTATATAAAAATTGTGTATTTTGATATCTGTAACAATGCCGTAAATTCGGATAACTTGTGAAAATAACAAAGAGATTGTGAAAAATAAGTAATTTTCAGTTGATTCACTTAGAAAAAGCGTGTGTTTAATTTGAAATGTGTATGCTTTTGTCGTGATTTATTTGATTGTTATAATTTATTTTATCAATAGCTTGTGAATCTTCGCGGAGTAAAGCAGACGGATACACAGAGCAGTTATTGCTTTAAAACGTGACATGGATCTGTGTGGATAGTTAAATGGATAACGATGACTGCAGATAGTTTTTTTAGTAAGTTATATTACACAAAACATAATTATAAATGACAAAGAATCTTTGAAATATTATTTTTTATTAAATTTTTAATTTTATTTCTTTAAGGTATTCAATAAAACAAAATCATCGTATTCCATAAATTTCTCAAAATTTTTATTTCAGACATTTGAAATTTGAAATATGAAGTAGAAAGTTGTCAAGAATGTCTTAGATTAGAAGACTGTAACTTTGTGTCACATCCTCAAAATTCAGTCAGCCTGACCATATTCTGTCTCTTTGCCAAACACGGCATAACACATGCATGAAACCGAACAGATGATAAACTCTACGTATGTTAAATTTAGACTTGGACAATAATGACCAAAGCCCCAAACAGAAAGAAATGACTCGAGCCATGGACATCGCTAGGAATTTTTCCAAGGCAAAAAACCCACTTTTTTAATTTTAACTGACAATACCATACAGGTACAATTTTCAATTAAATTCAAGTTCAGTATACAATAAGGGTCGAAAAAAGCCTTAGAAATTATTAAGACTTACAAATTAGTGCTGTAATAGCTAAAATGCAACATTTATTAATGCATTTAATAAATTAAAAACTTAAGTTCTCACGAGAAAATGAAATTTTGCTGTGAAATAATATACGTGTAGAAACTGCAGGATTACCAAGGATGGATATCAGAAAAAAATTTTACATGCTAAAAAAAATCGAAAATTAGAACAATCGCGGGATTCCGAAAGGCCGTTATTAGAAGATTTTGGGGCGTCTGTAGCATCTGACTTATCATTGGCATTAAGGACAACAGTACACGTTCAACAGCCAGACATAACTCAAGCAACTGTTCCTAATTTGATTGTCGCTGACACTTATTCATTTCCTAAATTGGATATTGGAAGGTATGTCTGGACATACGACCTTTCAAATAAGTTAATTGCAGCTGATTCGTGATTGTTGGACCCTTGATAAAAATTATGATTTTAGAGCTGACAGTGAGGGAAACAGAGTTTTTAGTTTTTAGATATGCACGGTTATCAGACCATTCACCGTGGCTTGTATACTCTCAAATGTTAATAGGTGCCTTTTGCAAATATTGCGTGTTGTTTCTGCAAAAAGTAATTCTATAAGTTCAGTGGGTATTTGCCATTAAACCATGTACAAAATATAAAGATTTCAACGAAGATGCACGTAGCAACCTGCAAAGCACACTATGGCACGAAGGCTCTCATGAAGATGCAAGCAATTTTATTTGCTTTATTGGAAGCCAAAGCAGTTTCTATAGATGAGAAGTTGGACTCTTCATTTAGAAGACAAATTCAAGAAAATCGCAACTAACTGGGTCCCATCATTTCTACAATCCTATTTTGCTGCATGCATGTTTTAGCACTTCGTGGAACAGAATCAAATTCTGGTAATTTGTATGAACTGTTAGAGTTTCGTGTTGAATCTGAAGATGAAGTTCTTGGTAATCGTTTGTCAATTGGTTCTTGTAGTGCTGAGTATGGTTCACCGACAAAACGGCCGCGGACAAAAAGGCCCTGGACTAATAGATGGACTAATAGTAAAATTTACAATCAAATATATTCGTATTTTTACTCACCTATTCAGTGTCAGGTTTAGCTAACAATAAACAATAATAATAACACCACAAAAGTGAATTTAATAGCCTTTACGCGAAATGGTACGAATAACGGTTGTTTGTTGACAAGAAACAATATAATAACATCACAAGAAACAATATAATAACATCACAAGAAATAATTTTACAATTTTACCACTTTTTTAAGAGTGAAAAAGTTGACGAAAACTTAAAATGCAAAAAAAAATATTTTTAAAAAAAAATGTTAACAATTTTTCTGGGGCCGTTTTGGCCGAGGCCGTTATGCCGGGGCCGTTTTGTCTGGGGCCATTTTGACGGGTAACCGCTGAGTGTATCTCGGCAACTATAATCGAAATTTGTGGGTCTCTTTTGCTTGAAGACATTGTTCGTGAAGCAAATTATTCAGTTTCATTTTCTATACTTGCCGACGCGACAACTGACATTTCAGGCATTGAGCAGATGTCACTTGGTGTTAAATTTGTCAAAGAACAAAATGGGAAAATGATGGTCACAGAAGAATTCATGGGATATATTCCAATTGCCAATAGAACAGCTGAAGGTTTAACCAACACCATCATTACTAATTCATTAGAATTTTGATTAAATATGACAAAGCTTGTTGGTCAAGGATACTACGGATGTTCTACAATGGCAGGTAAAGAAGGAGTCCAAGCAATAATTCGAAAAAAATACCCAAAAGAAGCATTTGTACATTGCAGTTCACATAAACTAAATCTTGTTGTGAACGATTTAAATAATGTTAATGTTGTACGAAACACAATAAAAACAATTAAGTAAATTAAAGTGTTTTTCCGACAAAGTAATCAGCAAAGAAAAGGTATCCTAAATGTTCCTTTGCTATGTGCAACTAGATGGACACATAAATATAAAAGCTTGCGGATTTTTGCTGAAAATGTTACATAAATTGTTAATCAACTGGAATATTTAGAACAATCAGTAATGTAATCAGTTATACTTGCAGATATAATTATGTTTTATGTTTGATAAATGTAAACTGTCATCCATGTAATAAACTTTCAGGAAATTTAATTCAGTTTTATTGTAACAACTTTATGACATTTTTATGATTTTTTTTCTCAAATGTAGGGTGGGGGGGGCAAATGCCCCCCTTGCCCCCCCCTTCCCTACGCCCATGACTCGAGCTCAAGAAGAGCAATGTGCTTTGGGACAAAAACTGAGTTCATTATGTAAATAACACTTAGCTGCGTGCGGGGCATTTCCTTGATCCCTTCACTCTAGGAACGCGTGTGTACTCCATAAAATGTGTGAAACAGCGGCCCCCAGGACGGACTATGGCGTGCTAGGTCTCTCAAGCCATCTATTGATATCTCGATTCCTGGTCTCAGCATTCAGCAGAATATATTCAAGTACTTATTTGGCGCGGACGGGGAGACCAGCGGGCGTATTATACTCACAAGAGTGTTTGTCGCAGTGAGTGAGACAAGACCAGATCTGTAGATGCGCATATGTAGCAGTGAGTGAGACACAAACTCTTCTGTAGATGTGCATATGTCGTGGCTAGACATGACCCGATCTGTAGATGTGCATATGTCGTGGTTAGACATGATCCGATCTGTAGATGTGCAGCTGCCCAGAGAATACGATCTGAGTTTTTATCACTGAAATATTTTTTACGGAATATATAAAATACTGTGTATACAATCAGTGACATTTGCCCTCTAGTCCCTTGTATTCTTGAACCAATACTTCCATTGAAGTCTGTCATCAATCTCCTTCGTTCCCAACGCCTAATCCGAAATCTAAAACTCCCTCCATTTTGATACAAGCGGCTTTTTACCTACAGAGGTCATATTTACATTCAAGGTTAACTCCACGTATTATCTCTTTATATAATTTTCTACAACTAAATAAATCGAACAATGTTGTATAATTATGTCGATATTAATTTAGATTGTGTTTTGAAGCATCTGATAAATTTGCATGTTTCTTACATTCTAGTCAGACTTCAAAGTTATTTAATGGAAATTACGATGGTAAGGACACGTGACAAGAACTGGAGGTCTCGCAAAAACCATATTACAAGGCACAGTCCAGGGAGGAAGGAAAAGAGGCAGACAAAAGAAGAGAAGGAAGGACGATATCAAAGAGTGGACCGGCCTGTCATTCGGCGACTCTCAAAGGGCAGCACAGGACCGGGACAAATGGCGTGTGTTAGTGAGCAGTTCACGATGGTGCCCCAACGACCCAACAACGGGTTAAGGGATAGTTCAAATTCAAGTTCAAAGATGGTAGAGCAACACAAATAAGAGGTTTTTAAAAAGCTCGGTGTTTAGATGTCGGTTGAGATGTCATGTTTGATGGAGTACTTATTAAAAGCAGAACAACTCATACTTGATCAAAGATTGTTTTAAACTGTACCTTTTCCTTGTGAAGGTTTAGTTAGACACACGGCATAAGTTAGACACACGGCATAAGTTAGACACACGGCATAAGTTAGACACACGGCATATACTTAAGTTTGCGCTGGCAAGTGTAGAATTTGAGATGCTTTTCTTATGTTGTGATAAACGCGTTTTCAAAAGTCTCTACATAAATCGTATAACGATACGATAATAAAACTTTAAAATAAAAAACTTTCGCATTAAAAGATTAGGAAATACTTGGAGCAAGGCATTTACAATTTAATGGAAGGAATTATTTTTTTTTAAATTTCATATTTTAAAAAATATAATCTCTTTCGTAAATATGTGAGATATTTACTACTGTATTACAAAATGTATTTTTAAATTCCCTCTGATCTTTTTAAGAATTGTGAGTTTGACTTAAAGAAACAAAATATATTTTTTTAAAGTATTTTTTGTTAATGAAGGACCTTAATTTTTTTCCTTTTCTTTTTGTAGAGGAAATTTATAACATAAAATACAAAATACATTTCAAAAATGATAATTTTTGAAACAAAGTTCTTTAATAAACACACCTTTTTTGTCTTTAATATAGCACTATTACTGTTTGCTGGTTAACATTATTTAAATGCCAATTTGTTGAAAGTCTACTTCTTTAAGTCTTACTTATTTTTAAAAAAAAATGGAAATGGTTTTTGAAACTATATGCCACATAAAAAAATAAAAAAAAATATAAAAAAAGCCGGCTCATTCATTCATGAACGTTTTAGGTAATAAAGAAATACTTTGAGGTGCTATTTTGTAACGACTGGGAAAGATATTCACCTCAGTGGTGCCTCTAAGTTACTGCTTACTCGAATCTAGAATATGTCTTACTGACTCAAATCTGTTGAGATTATCTACAAAACGAAAACTCTAATGGTTAAAAGCAAAACTATTTATTTATCATGCTTTATTTAACCAATTATTCAAAGTTAATTTGTCTCCTACCTTAGGAGGTTCGACAACTACTTCCAAATATTTTCCGGGAAAAAAGGTTAATTAGCATAGGAAAGTATACGTAAATTTATATATAGATTGTAAACACAGAAGACAGAATGTTGGTTCATGAAATGCTGGCAGCGTATCTTGCGTACATTGAGGTTGATATCTACACAAACCCAAACAGCGTCATCGGAACGGCAGTCCATTAGACTTGTATTGAAATGTCTCTAATACCGGACCCATCCCTACAGATGGCTCTAAATTATTCAGGACTCTAAAACGTATTGTCTTTTCACCTTGGGCGTGCTGGCCATGCAGAAGTAGAAGCTACCTGCCTAGGTCACATGGCTTTAAAGATGCCATCTCATGGTGAATGGTAAACGTCGCTGCCTTACTAACACAGTTGAAAGTGTCTTTCCCCCCTTTGATAGCAGATTTTAATGAAGGCTTTAGCTTTTGTAAAAGTTTGAGATTAGCAGAAAACCTAATTCTAGTTTAATTTTACTATATTTTTGATTGACGCAACAGAAAAGGTCAAGAAGAACAATTTCATTATCGTTATTTTTAGTCAAGTTGTTATCGGTATCTTGTCTTTAAGTCCTACTGTGGATGACGTTGTTTTTAATTATTTGGGTTGTATACTTGATGCAGATATTATCTGTATTACAAATGTTTTCTTCTGTGAACCACTCAAACTTAAGTTCTTGACCCCAACTTATCCAAACGCTTTCAAGTTAAATACGATAATTGTCAACACCTAAACCAATATCCGGCGTTTTAGCGCAGTGTCGACGTTATGAGAAGTCAAAAACTAAAAACTGACATAAAAACAAGGAACCCAAAGCTCCATTCGGCACCCTTTCAAAACCCCTCGCTTCCCACGTCCCCCATTCCCTAGTCTTCAAATTGCATCTGAACGCCGCTCGTACCAGACCCTAATAGCAGCGATCTAGGACCAGGGTAACAGAATGATGACTCCGATTATAGTCTGTAAACACCCCGATGTTAGGGCTGTGTTAAATATAGCATGACCGGGGAGTGGGGTATGAAAGACAGTCAAGGAAAGATGAAAGAAATACAATAAAACACACGACTTTCATTGAAACTGAGTGGGGAATGTTTCTATTTTTGACCCAAGAGCATTTTTTAATGGCACAACAGACAAAAGGATAAAAAGAAGGAAAATAACGAGAAAGATAGAAAGATAGAGTGAAAAGAAACTAAAAAAGAAAGAAAGAAAGAAAGAAAGAAAGAAAGAAAAGAGTAAGAAGGAAAGATTATTTTTTAAATGTTGACCTAGAAATAACTAGTCTATAGTACGGTATACATATACAAAGTTAATAGACATTACTAAACTTCAATCATATTAAGTATTTATAGTTTATGAATTAATTTTATAGTCTAGCAAATAATGAGATTGGACGAAGCTTTGCTCGTTGGTAACATTCGTGACTATGGTCAGAATGCGTCCAGGAAGCAAGCATGTATTGTGGCCCATACAGTGACGTAAAAGGCCAGATAGGTAAAACAACAAAATGTGACAACATAATGCCAGACGTTGACCTCTCATCTGTAATTTTCCAGTGTGAAGTGGACAAAGATGAACATGTACCCAACATGTCAGTCAATCCTGCCGTACATCAAATACTGACACATGCCCATGCCACCCAACATGTAGACCCATTACCAAATAAACTGTCAAAATGATGGACTGTTGGTAATTTAGACACATTAAACATTAAAGTGTGAAAAAGATGGACTTTTGGTAGTTGGTAATGTAGACACAAACAATAAACTGTCAAAAAGATGTAAGGTTTGTAATGTAGACACATTAAACAATAAACTGTCAAAAAGATGTAACATTTGTAACGTAGACACATTAAACAATAAACTGTCAAAATGATGGACTGTTGGTAATGTAGACACATTAAACAATAAACTGTCAAAAAGATTAACTGTTGGTAGTGTAGACACATTAAACAATAAACTGTCAAAGAGATGTAAGGTTGGTAATGTAGACACATTACCTATTTAACTGTTAAAAAAATGTTAAGTTGTTGAATTTGGGGTTTGGTTTTAAGCTAAGTTAAATTAATTAGTTCAACTCTTTATTATTAAAATATGTTTTAAAATCGTATCTAAAGTTGATAGATCTATGAGCAGACTGGTATACTCTCACACACACGTAACAAAAATGTCAATGAAAGATACAATTTGAGATAGAGACCGACTGACGGGAAGTGGAAAAAAGATCAATATGTCATTATACAACGTCGTTTTGCGATAAAGATTTTAAAGTATAATACAAAAACAAGAATAACAAACAAATTTTAATTAAAAAATTGTTTGTGCCGCGTACAGTCTAAAAGTAAAAAGACAAAGACGAGACACAGAATGAATCTATATAACACTGTGCAGTATCCTACAATCCCATTTTCAGAAACAAATTGAGAGGTGTTTTTTTTAATAAAAATCTACAACAAAATTTTTTTGTTACTCAGCTATTAAAATTGTACTTACCTCATATCTCCACTTGACATTAATCTCAAGAGTACATCATACCACCTTTCTTTACCACTTTTACCACAAAAGTATTCACATTGAACTAAATCTGTCACTAACAACACCTATCCTCCTTCTTCATTGCGCCAATAGATTTCATGGAATCGAAGAGTTTTCTGTAGTAAACCGCACGGGGAGATGTAACCATGCCGCGAGCAAGAAGCGAGGCCAGCGTTTCGAATCCCCACATCTTTTGTATTCAAATCTAAATCATTTTTACCCAGCTCCAGGCAGCATGAGATGGCGTGTGGTACCCGGCCACACGCGGGTCTATGCTAGGCGACCACACGCGGGTCTATCATAGCCTTATCCGGTGACGTCTCAGCATTAGCGCGACCCAGCTGCGTTTCTTTAGTGGGCGGTGGTCGCGTACTCCCCAGCCTTGCTTAATATTCTACACAACACTTTGGCGGCATGAGAATTTTGTGTCAGAAAACAAAAAAATTTTTCCGGTGAATAAATAAACAAACATATGTTTTGCGTTAGTCGATTATCTACTCATTGTCCCCTTAACGGCCAATAGCCTGTAACAACACTTTTCCTCTTATTTTCCTTTAAACCACTCAACAGAGACATCTAAGCCCAAAGAGTAGAGTAAGCTGCTCGCCCAAATGAAGCTTAAAGGTCAGATTTACGCTTATTTTCAGCTCCTTGTTTACAATGGTTAGTTTACTAGACAATAGTTCCCTCATTGCTGTAAAATTTAATTTTGTCAACTCAACACAATGTTACGAATACTATAGAATTTATTTTACTTTCTATAACAATCGAAAGAGTCATAAATAAACAACACAATGTAACGCCTACTATAGAATTTAGTTTACTTTCTATAACAATCTGGTCATTTGTTTAGCACAAATATGACATATTTTTTCTTAATGACTTTAGTAAATGAATGGCTCTCATATAATTTATTTTAAAAAGCCTCAAATATTCTCAAAACACATTCAACTTTGTCTATTAAAGGAGAAGCCATGACGAGAGTGAATAGCGTTACTCTTATCTCTATAGTTCATCGCGATTCATGAACATAATTGATGTTATTGTCCAATTACATACTACTGGTTTCTGTTAACTTACAATAACTTCAGTACTTTTTATCAACAAATCGACTGCATGTAAAAATTATTTTCATAAAACAAAACAATTGTTTACTAAAAAAAAATATAAACCAGGCCTATCGTTTCCAACGTTTCCACCCGTCACAAACAATAATAAACAAAAACCCCAGCCTCATCATCCCTGGAACCGGTTCATTAGTCCAGAATGATTAGACCGGCCGCTGTTACGTCACCCCGTCCTGAGGGCAGTCCATGCTCCAACGGGTTCGTGAAAGAACGTTTGGGAGGTGGAGGGGCAAGCTTGAATGTTGAAGATTGAAATTGTGGTAGATCTGAAGAGGAGGTGAGCGTGTCAGTATTTAGGTGTTAAGGTGAGACCACTCTATGGTGCTGTGATGACAAGATGAGATAACTCAAGTATTCTAATTGGAATGATCTCTCACTCGTATCTTTTACTCGGGGAAGTGTTTGTAATATTGTGTAAACGGATGAAAAAACATGACTACACTTTTAGAGAAAAGAGGGGCTCAGAAGTAAGATTAAAAATTTAGTGATAAGAGGCACTGAGAAGTTAGATAAGACAAGTTTAAAGAAGAGAGTTGCTGAGAAGTTAGATAAGACAAGTTTAAAGAAGACAGTTGCTGAGAAGTTAGATAAGACAAGTTTAAAGAAGAGAGTTGCTGAGAAGTTAGATAAGACAAGTTTAAAGAAGACAGTTGCTGAGAAGTTAGATAAGACAAGTTTAAAGAAGACAGTTACTGAGAAGTTAGATAAGACAAGTTTAAAGAAGAGAGTTGCTGAGAAGTTAGATAAGACAAGTTTAAAGAAGAGAGTTACTGAGAAGTTAGATAAGACAAGTTTAAAGAAGAGAGTTGCTGAGAAGTTAGATAAGACAAGTTTAAAGAAGACATATGCTGAGAAGTTAGATAAGACAAGTTTAAAGAAGAGAGTTACTGAGAAGTTAGATAAGACAAGTTTAAAGAAGACAGTTGCTGAGAAGTTAGATAAGACAAGTTTAAAGAAGACAGTTGCTGAGAAGCTAGACTATAAGATTATAAAGGAGCTGAGAATTCAACACTATGTATTTAGGGAGGAAGGGGTAATGCATGGTCTTTACTTAAGAAACACTATTTGTTTTGGCAGACATTGTTGTCTTCATGTGTGCGCAGTAGAAAGCCTACGTGTTTATTGTGGATAAGTTCAGAGGAGTACGCTGTTAGGATTTGAATAAGAGGAAATCCTACCTGTCTGGAGAAGGGTGTGATAAGAAAAAGACAATTTTTTCTGGGGAGGGTTACACTGAAAAAGAAAGGCATCGTGTTGTCGGGGAGGGGTCTGCCTACAAAAATCAATGGTACAAATTGTAAACGTTCGTAGTCGCCGGGTTCTAGTACGAGTTGCCTGCCCCTAGAGATGGGAACATTGAACAGCGAGGCTACGCGCCGGACTCTGCGGTCCTCGTTTACTCATTCCGACTGTCTGGCCCACACGACACACGAAAAGTGTGAACCAAAGCTAGCGGACATTAGGGAGACGAGTTAACAAATACTGACTCCAGTATGCTGGGGAATTAAGTACTCGACAATTTGGTACGTTGCAATGCTTCAAGCTAAAATAATAGAAGCTACTCAAAATGTGGACAATGATTTTATTATGGTAAATTTAATAATTTTAACTACAAATAAAAAATACGATTTTTAAAAAAGTTTTATGCATATATTTTTAAAAATATATATTATATATCTTTTATGAATAACAAATGATCGTTTTCACTCCTTTTTATTTAGTGACACAACAGTAACACTACAGTAACACTACAGTAACACTACAGTAACACTACAGTAACACTACTGTAACACTACAGTAACACAACAGTAACACTACAGTAACACTACAGTAACACAACAGTAACACAACAGTAACACTACAGTAACACTACAGTAACACTACAGTAACACTACAGTAACACTACAGTAACACTACAGTAACACTACAGTAACACTACAGTAACACTACAGTAACACTACAGTAACACAACTGTAACACTACAGTAACACTACAGTAACACTACAGTAACACTACAGTAACACTACAGTAACACTACAGTAACACTACAGTAACACTACAGTAACACAACAGTAACACTACAGTAACACTACAGTAACACTACAGTAACACAACAGTAACACTACAGTAACACTACAGTAACACTACAGTAACACTACAGTAACACTACAGTAACACAACAGTAACATAACAGTAACACTACAGTAACACTACAGTAACACTACAGTAACACTACAGTAACACTACAGTAACACTACAGTAACACTACAGTAACACTACAGTAACACTACAGATCAAAGTAACAAAAATGTAAATATAATTTATTATTTCAATGATGTATATTGGCACCAAGCTGAAGGGGACTTTAAGAAAATAATCTCACATTATATTATTGATACTTTGATAGATGTAGGTCATTGTCTTAAGAATTTGAACAAACAGCATGTAAAAAATTGGAGTTGATTACTTGAAATTTGAAATTGCATGTGTATTACTACAAAAAGTAAGTTTTAAAATGTTTAAACAAAGTAATAGAAATTCTTATAAATATCATTCTTTGTATTTTGAAATTGTTTTAAATCAGATTTATTTATCGTTGTATTATTATTTACCTAATTAATGATTAAAATAAATAAACAAATAAATTGTTTGATTAATGAAATCTACAGAACGTTCTTACTCTTACAGCAAAAGCGTGTCGCATATTACTCTAAACTAAAAGTAACTTTTAACACTTTTCTCAATTGAACAATAGAAAATAAAACAGCAGCATCGCTGAGCCTCTTTTCAACATGCCAGAATTTTCGGACTAAAAATGACTATTTACACAACTATTTTCTCTTTGAGACTTTACGGGGGAATGTCTGTGTCGCACAGAGACGTGGGGCGGGCATGAGCCAAATAATATTTGTCCCTAAGTGTCCACTTCCGTGCTATTACAGGAGATAATGGCATAATAATGGGCCAGTACTCTACGTCCCGTCACTGTTGCCAATTTAGTTTGTAGCGATAGCCGGGGAATCATTGTAAATATATAGTCTCCTTAGCCAACACGGGCTTGTGCTTGGTTCACATGACTAGACAGCTTTTCAACGGGCGGCCACCCTATGAGGGTAGTTTGTTTAGAAGGCGGCATTGTAGGGTTAGAGGATATTCAAAACTATTTTGTTTGTTTTGTTTGGTGTTTCAGTATGGGATTATGGAGTCGAAATGTGATTCCTTCTTTCTCTCATTTTTTAAAGTGTCTGGGTATTTTCACTCTCTAATAATTCTAAAAAAACCGAAGGAAAAAAAAAGGGAAAAACGTTTCCTCTATTCGGTCACCGGTGAATGCAAATCCTGTGTAATTTCTTGTCAAACCTTCAAATTGGGGATTTTCGTGACAAAAGCCACGGTGATAGAAAGTTTGATAAGAGAGCAATAAAGTTAATTAGAATCATATACATGAACCAACTACATTGTCACCGTCTTCAGTCGGACGTTACAACTCTTTATTGGCGAACAATTGACGCGGCCCTTTATCTAATTGATAAAATCATATCAATGAGATACGTCGTAAGAGGTGACTTATTTAAAGAGCGCTGCATGAACAAAGCTGAAAACGTTCAGAGGACCAATTTCATAGTCTGTGGCGGTGGCACCGTGGCAAGATGGAGGCACATTCATTACCAGCCGGGAGGTAATTTTGTTCAGGTTGTTTTTTTCATGATAGAAAGGAAAACCGTGACTGCTGCTTTATCATTTGGTCTAAGAAATTCGCTGCATTATTTATCTTTGGTTCATGGAATTCGCTGTTTTATTTATGTCAGATTCAAGAAATTTGCTGTTGTATTTTTTGTTTTGTTCAAGAAATTCCCTGCTCTATTTTGAAGCCTGGGCAAATTTGTATGAACAAAAACCAAAATCATTTTCTGATTTGAAATTGGCTTTCCAGTCACGAAATAAAAAAACAACTGTTGAATCAAATGTCACGTGATATAAACAACAATCAACGCGTGTAAAAACAAACCCCAAATGGTTGCTTAAGATGAGTCCGTCTTTCATTCCAGAACAATCGTGGGGCCTAGGAGGTGGGAGAGCTGAGGCGTGGTGGAAAATCCTTGACGTCAAAACTCATGCCAAGGGACTGTCAGAGGTGTTCAATTACTTGTAGTGGACCCAAGAGAGGTGAACAATTTAACTGGTCAATGGCCAGGCTTAAAGGATGGTAAATAAGCCAAGATTTCATGGTGGATCGGTTTGACTTGGGTTTAAACGTGTCAGTACTTAATGGCGGAATTAATGCAGTCAGATTTTAACAGTTTAATTTTATTATTATTATTTCGCTTAAATTTCCTCCAACAATGATCTTTAAAAAAGCAATTAAAATTTATTAAACAAGACATGAAACATTTGTGAAACTGAATTTCTGTATGAAAGATTTAATTGTGACTGAAAAAATGCAGAAAATCATAATTTTGGCAGAATTCTTTAAAGGTATTACAACGTTAAAATAATCAATAAAATTTGCATAATATTAGTACATTAGAAATACTGAATGTGTTCGTTGCGTAATGTTTTCTTTGTTTTACAGAACACATTTTTGTCATAAATCTGCTGTGAGAAAGGTGTATTAGAATATTAATATATTTCAGGTGTGGGTAGCATTAAGTAGAATCATGACAAAGTGCGTCACTTGTATCTATGCTTTATGTTCCGTCAAACAACTGAAGTAGATGTAATGTTCAAGGATCGCCTACTGTTGGTACGGGATTTGTAGCAGTCATTGTTTTTTTTTCTTTAGTGCATTATAAAGTTAAACTCCTGAATTGTCTTTAAAAAAAAATTACATATTGTTGCTATTATGTTGATATTAAATTACATATTGTTGCTATTATGTTGTTATTAAATTACATATTGTTGCTATTATGTTGTTATTAAATTACATATTGTTGCTATTATGTTGATATTAAATTACATATTGTTGCTATTATGTTGATATTAAATTACATATTGTTGCTATTTTGTTGATATTAAATTACATATTGTTGCTATTATGTTGATATTAAATTACATATTGTTGCTATTATGTTGATATTAAATTACATATTGTTTCTATTATGTTGATATTAAATTACTTGTTCAAACTCTAAGGTAAGATTTTTTAAATTCAATTGGAAGGAAACGAAAAATTAATTTTGAAATTTATTGTAATTTTTACATTCTAAACTATTTGAAACACTCTTGTGGTTATTGCTGAAGAATAAAATAGAAAGCACTTAAATTACTTTCAAAATTATGATTCAATTCAAAATGAGCCAATGGTCAGTTTTTGCAATCGTAGACATTAATCTTTTGGGTGATGGACGGTTATAGGTCAGAAACAGGTTCAAATCGAAGTGAGGCGCTGGAAAGCCAAAGTTCTTTGGCTAATAACCTAAGGTAGATGTTGTGAGAAGCAGACATATTCTACCTCATTCATTGACCACGCGTGTTCGGTCAAACAGTGATCTTGAAACCATTTGTAAGATTAAGTGCTACACAGTAACGACAAGAAGTGTGTGTGACCAAGGGCAATTAGTCAACTTGATGGCAACAGACGGCTCTGAGAGTATAACAAAGACTTGCTACTGGTGTACTTCACTAGAGAATAGTGAGGCTTGTGTAGTGTACAAAAAAAATTGTTTGTCCTTGATTTGAATATTAATTTTATTAACTGCTACTCTACATAACAAAATTGTTCATTGATGTCTGAATGAGTGAAAGTTATTTATAATTTTAAGACTCTAGTTTCAGTTTTCATAATGCTATGTGGCTTTCACGTAATAGCTGTAGAGACCCTGCAAGGGTCAGTAAAATTTAAGTGACATCTAATTCAGTTAAGATACTGAATAAGATTATCTAGGCATAAAGGACCCACAATAAGGAAACCAAGTTTGGCTGAAAACGCAAACAAAGACAATCTTACAAGAGTATTATTTATTCTTTAAGTCTGCATGCGCCAGCCCTTCATTTTAAACAGATGGATTACTGAGGCTGTGGATTAATCCACTCATCCATTTTTTTATCAACAATCAACGCTGGGGACACAATAATTGTTATATTCTGCTGAGTTTAAATAACGTAAAGTACAGTCTCAAATAACTAAACAACTCGTGAAATCTCTAAGACTCACCTGGAGGTTTTAGATCAAACGTCTTCACAACGCAGAACGCTGAAGTCTTGGGGTCACTTTGTTATTGCTTATCACTTCAACTTCTACAAGAGGTAACCGAGACTTAAGAGTTTAAACCTGAAACAACAGTAGAATGCCATTTCTCCAGTCATACAACCAGAACGTCATGTTGTGTTTAGTGTTAGGCCTGAAACAACGAATTTTACTTTATGAGTCGGTATTGAGACTCAAATTCAACTTCTTCCAAGAATATCAAATAAAAAAATAAATGTAAACAAACTTGAACTGTTACAAGGTTAAAAAAATCAGATTGTCTAGAAATATGTCATTGTGACTGTTTTAGTGTTATCTCAGTAAGGATTGGTTGAATGCGGTGTAAATGGCGAGGGGATGAGCTGGTGTAGGGTGGTTTAGGTGGCGAGGGGATGAGCTGGTGTAGGGTGGTGTAGGTGGCGAGGGGATGAGCTGGTGTAGGGTGGTGTAGGTGGCAAGGGGATGAGCTGGTGTACAGCGGTGTAGGTCAAGGAGGTGTGAAGACTTGTGTAGGTATAGGCTTGTCATTTGAGGCTTGGAGGAGGAGGCTTGTCATTTGAGGCTTGGAGGAGGAGGCTGCTTGAAAGTAGAATGATGTTTGGTATGACCGATGATTGATATGTTCCACTCAGAGCCGTTCACACTGGAGTGTCGTTGCCTAACAAATCTAGTCTGACATCACTTCACGTTCACTCGGGGGTATATCTAGAATAGTCAGTTCACACTGGAGTGTCGTTGCCTAACAAATCTAGTCTGACATCACTTCACGTTAACTCGGGGGTACATCTGCAATAGTCAGTTCACACTGGAGTGTCGTTGCCTAACAAATCTAGTCTGACATCACTTCACGTTAACTCGGGGGTACATCTGCAATAGTCAGTTCACACTATGGAGCATCTCATGGCGCATCTCATAAAACATATCATGGAATGCTCCATAGTGTGAACTGACTATTACTCGAGTTGTGATTTTGCTCAATTTAGTACGTCAGAGATAAAGAAAAATATTAAGAAAACGTAAAAAACAAAGTTTTTGACTATAAATCCTTTATATATGAGTCATAATTAAAAGTATTGATCATGTTCAAACGCGACAAACATTTACAGACTGAATCTGCCTTAACGCCTGCTGAATAATCAGGCGGGGGGGGGGTTGGGAGAGGGGAAAGGTCTGGTCACCGATCGCTGGACCGAGCTCAGCGTGACACGTAAAATGTAAACAAAAGCACTCTGGTACATCGATGGGTCGCGTCAGCGCGCGAACTGAACTGGCACGTGTAACAAAAATAATAGCAAACAGTGAAATTGAATTACATATGTCTTATGCATTAATTTAATTACGGTACGTTCGATCGATCTGAAATTGTGATACGATGCATTGTTAGGTGACACGGGTCCGTGTGCAAAATTTCACCTCGATGGCGTCACGGGAAGTGGGTCATTTTTTACTTTTGTTTTTCCGCCCGCCTGCCCGAGGACGAACGACAGAGACGGCGGTGAAGTTAATATAAGGGATTTAATAAAACAAACCCGTAAAAACAAAACTTTTTGACTATAAATCCCTTATATATGAGATATAACTAAAAGTATTGATTATGTTCAAACGCGACAAATATTTACAGACTGAATCTGTCTTAACTCCCCTTTGCTTTTAACCCGGGTGCGGGGTGGGAGAGTGGAACGGTCTTGTCACCGATCGCTGGACCGAGCTCAGTGTGAAACGCAAAATGTAAACAAAAGCATGCCAGTTTACCTGGTTAAAACAGGAGATGTGTTCACCGAAGGCTGGGGTGAAGTCAAGTGACCCGTAAAATGTAAACGATAGCGACCGCTACATATAGTTTATATAGATAAACGAAAAATTGCATTTATTTAATAACTGTACGTCCGATCGGTCTGAATTTTTGATACGATGCATTGTTAAGTGACACGGGTCCGTGTGCAAAATTTCAGCTCGATTGCATGACGGGAAGTGGGTCATTGTTTACTTCTGTTTTTCCACGGTGCCCGCCCAAGACAGAGAGACAGAGAGACAAAGAGACAGAGACGGCGGTGAAGTTAATATAAGGGATTTAATAAAACAAACCCGTAAAAACAAAGTTTTTGACTATAAATCCCTTATATATGAGACATAACTAAAAGTATTGATTATGTTCAAACGCGACAAATATTTCCAGACTGAATCTGTCTTAACTCCCCTTCGCATTTAACCCGGGGGGGGAGGTTGGAGAAGGGAAAGGTCTTGTCACCGATCGCTGGACCGAGCTCAGCGTGACACGCAAAATGTAAAGAAAAGCACGCCGATACACCTGGTTAAAACACGAGATGTGTTAACCTCTGGCTGTCTTGAAGTTAATTGACCCGTAAAATGTAAACGATAACGACCGCTACAAATAGTTTTATATAGATAAACTAAAAATGCATTAATTTAATTACGGTACGTTCGATCGATCTGAAATTTTGATACGATGCATTTTTAGGTGACTCGAGTCTTTGTGCCAAATTTCAGCTCAATGGCATCACAGAAAGTGGGTCATTCTTTACTTTTATTTTTCCGCCCGCCCGACGACGATCGACAGACAGAGAGAGAGACAGAGAGAGACGGTCGTGAAGTTAGTATAAGGGATTTAAAAATATCATTTAACAGATTTAGATTTATTTTAAAATAATATTAGTTCCGTAGTTAACTAAATTGAGGTTTTAAAATGCGCCACTGTAACCAGAATGAAGAGCACTGACGTCCATGAGATAATGCTGACCTCTCTAAATTGTCTCTGTTTTCGCCTCACAGATGACCAAGATAACCCACGGTTAAACATGCTCTAGAAGAGGTTACCCACGGCATGGATTAGCTTCCCTATAGACCAACCCCTATTATCTTCCCACTCCATTTACGAGCGGACCACAAGGCCAGATTGGCTATTCAAACAACATTACATTAAAGCTATCCCCTGCTCGTGGAGACTGCAGGCTGAGCCCCAACTAATGCCGAGGTGAATCGGTAGAAAACCTTTGACAAGATCTTTCCGTTAGGAGCCGACAACTCGAGCAGTTCCGCTCTTTTCTACTTGTTTTTTTATGTCACCTTTCTATTGTGTAACTTCGTATTGTAATCGAAATGTGCAGTTCGTGGTTTTAGTTTAGTGTAACTACAGAACGTACTAACCTAACGCTAAGCTAAAATAGAGGCAAGCTCTTTTTAAACTTTACCTATTATCGCTACCTTTAAATTTGTGAAACCGTCGTAATAAGTTATAAAGGAAATAATTTTATCCATTCTCATCCGTGGCTCTGTATAGCATAATACGCATACAAGATCCAACCACTTTTATTTTGAAACTCCGATGTATTTTGTTACAATAGAAAGGACGTGGGAGTTCAGTTACATTTTTCTCTAATGGGTTCCAATAACTCAATGTGGAAAGCGAAGCTCTGTGTCTAAGATTACATTGTTTTAACGTGAGTTTAGATCCTGAAAATTCACAACCAAAATTATTGAAGTTTAGTTGTTGAAAAATCTCAACTGAATTCCACATTTGTGTTAACTACATGGCATAACTAACCAAAGTATGGCGGCTAGACATAATTCAAAACAATGGTGGCGGCGAGGCGTCAACTCCCAGTCTACTTAAGTATCTTGACATAACAGAATTCAAGTAACACGTTTTCTCTTTGTAACAAATTAGATTAGCGCTATATCAACCTTCCCTACTGTTTGCCGCAGCATTCAATAATACGCACTAAACTTAATTGTCCTAGTTTAAAGTAATCCTTTTGGCGCCCAGATTTTGTAGTTCTTATAAATTTATGTCTACAGCGTCTATTTCTCGGACAGATTATCTGAAGTCATATATTCTCCAGAATTAAGTATTGGAATTTTATACCAGACGGAAATGTCAACATAATCATTTAAAAGATACGCCATAAGTCAAACATGATGAGATAAAATTTATCACGCCCACTCATTCTATTTATAACACCTTGCTTGTTCGTGATTAACGAAGTAGGCGAGACTGTGAGATATTTCAAAATTGCACACCAGGGAATGGACAACGATGTTTTTAAAGCGAGAACCCAGCTTGCCATGTTTATTTGAAAGCTCTCCTAAAATAACTGTATTTAAAATTCGACTACACTAAAGTTGTAATCTTCTGCTGAATTTAGAGTTGAGTTCACAGAATCTGGGTAATGATAGTGAATAACTTGAGTGTGTTGAGTTAGAGTTGAGTTCACAGAATCTGGGTAATGATAGTGAATAACTTGAGTGTGTTGATTTAGAGTTGAGTTCACAGAATCTGGGTAATGATAGTGAATAACTTGAGTGTGTTGATTTAGAGTTGAGTTCACAGAATCTGGGTAATGATAGTGAATAACTTGAGTGTGTTGATTTAGATTTGAGTTCACAGAATCTGGGTAATGATAGTGAATAACTTGAGTGTGTTGATTTAGATTTGAGTTCACAGAATCTGGGTAATGATAGTGAATAACTTGAGTGTGTTGATTTAGAGTTGAGTTCACAGAATCTGGGTAATGATAGTGAATAACTTGAGTGTGTTGATTTAGAGTTGAGTTCACAGAATCTGGGTAATGATAGTGAATAACTTGAGTGTGTTGATTTAGAGTTGAGTTCACAGAATCTGGGTAATGATAGTGAATAACTTGAGTGTGTTGAGTTAGAGTTGAGTCAACAGAATCTGGGTAATGATAGTGAATAACTTGAGTGTGTTGATTTAGAGTTGAGTTCACAGAATCTGGGTAATGATAGTGAATAACTTGAGTGTGTTGAGTTAGAGTTGAGTTCACAGAATCTGGGTAATGATAGTGAATAACTTGAGTGTGTTGAGTTAGAGTTGAGTTCACAGAATCTGGGTAATGATAGTGAATAACTTGAGTGTGTTGAGTTAGAGTTGAGTTCACAGAATCTGGGTAATGATAGTGAATAACTTGAGTGTGTTGAGTTAGAGTTGAATTCACAGAATCTGGGTAATGATAGTGAATAACTTGAGTGTGTTGATTTAGAGTTGAGTTCACAGAATCTGGGTAATGATAGTGAATAACTTGAGTGTGTTGATTTAGAGTTGAGTTCACAGAATCTGGGTAATGATAGTGAATAACTTGAGTGTGTTGATTTAGAGTTGAGTTCACAGAATCTGGGTAATGATAGTGAATAACTTGAGTGTGTTGATTTAGAGTTGAGTTCACAGAATCTGGGTAATGATAGTGAATAACTTGAGTGTGTTGATTTAGTTCAAATCTGTCTAATTAAAATAAATGTTTCTTTAGTTTTCTTTTAGAATCCAGGCATCCGTCTTATTACAATCCTACATCCAGACCGACTAGTTTATTGTATGGCTGTTATACAACAACTCTAGAGCAACGGGCTATTTTTATAATAGTTCTTGCCGCTATATAACTATTTAAAATGTTGGACTAGTATATTGTATTGGCTGTTAAAATCTCTTGAAAAATGCTGTATATCTTGCTACCCGAAATGAGAAAAACTAAAAGAAAAACCAAATTAGAAACTTTAATTTATTACTTGAAAATTAATATATCAAAAATGTACTTAAATAAAATTTTGACACTTCATTTCAAACAAAAGTCATTTAAACAAATTGAAGCAACATTGTTTTATTGTAAATTTATACAGTTCTAATTAATCATGAAACACGAGTCAATCATCACGCTTTTGTTTCTGTTGTATCCTCAAATTAATGTTATGTAACTCAGCCACGACGTAACTCGAATGAAAGATTATTTCATTAGTATCACAAAATATTACCCTAGAATAGAGAATAACGACTCGTATTAACTGTTCCTTGACATTGTAATATATTATACACGTTCTTGCAGGAGATGGGGAGACACATCATTCAATAACAGATCTTTCATTCACTGTACGGCTAAAGTGAATTATAAAAAAAGTTTGAATCCGATTCCTCAGCCTTGAAGCTGACTCTACTTGAAGCCGCTGGTGACAGGCTGACACTGTTTATAACAGTTGACCCCACGTACTGCCTCCTTACGTCACTCTGGGTGTCCTCTCCAATCCAGAATCTGAGATGTCCTCTATTTTCCCAGGCATTAAAAATTGATCAGCGGTGACATGTAATCTACAGCCGCCTCCTTTGCTTATCATCAGAATACCATTAAAACCAGTGGAGAATGGAAGCGGAGACCCTGGGTGATTTACAACTCAACAAGTCTTCACGGAGACCCGAGATGTGAAAGCCAAGAAATGTAATACGAGTTTAGACAAATAGAAATCGATAATAAATTATATGACGATGGTCTTCAAACTGGTTACCAGTAGCGTCATTATTAATTTTTATAAGTGAAAGATTTCAAAAGCTCATTCACAAAGTGTAAGAGCTATGGGGTTTAAATAAATAATATCGTATGGGTTACAGCTTCATGGTTAAAGCTAAATTGGTATAACAATACATTGGTATAACAAATAACAATACATTGGTCTAACAACACATTGGTATAAAAATACATTGGTCTAACAATACATTGGTACAACAATACATTGGTATAACAAATAACAATACATTGATATAACAATACATTGATATAACAATACATTGATATAACAATACATTGGTATAACAATACATTGGTATAACAATACATTGGTATAACAATACATTAGTATAACAATACATTGGTATAACAATACATTGGTACAACAATACATTGCTACAACAATACATTGATATAACAATACATTGGTATAACAATACATTGGTACAACAATACATTGGTACAACAATACATTGATATAACAATACATTGATATAACAATACATTGGTATAACAATACATTGGTATAACAATACATTGGTACAACAATACATTGGTACAACAATACATTGGTATAGCAATACATTGGTATAGCAAAACATTGGTATAACAATACATTGGTATAACAATACATTGATATAACAATACATTGGTACAACAATACATTGGTACAACAATACATTGGTATAACAATACATTGGTATAACAATACATTGGTATAACAATGCATTGGTATAACAATTCATTAGTATAACAATACATTGGTATAACAATACATTGGTATAACAATACAATGGTATAACAATACATTGCTACAACAATACATTGGTATTTAAATCAATGCTCCACCCCTTTTTGTATATTGCGTTTTGACAAGTTCATGTAGCAAAGACGTGTTGTTGTTTGACAAGTTCATATAGTAAAGACCTGTTGTTATTTGACAAGTTCATGTAGCAAAGACCTGTTGTTGTTTGACAAGTTCATGTAGTAAAGACCTGTTGTTGTTTGACTAGTTCATGTAGTAAAGACCTGTTGTTGTTTGACAAGTTCATGTAGCAAAGACCTGTTGTTGCTTGACAAGTTCATATAGTAAAGACCTGTTGTTATTTGACAAGTTCATGTAGCAAAGACCTGTTGTTGTTTGACAAGTTCATGTAGTAAAGACCTATTGTTGTTTGACAAGTTCATGTAGCAAAGACCTGTTGTTGTTTGACAAGTTCATGTAGCAAAGACCTGTTGTTGTTTGACAAGTTCATGTAGCAAAGACCTGTTTTTTTACTGAAAATGAAATCTTTTTCAAACCTTAAAACCAATGAAAAGTATATTCTGAGTTTTGATATGTGGTGAGTACATCGTAGATGTATATGTAAAAGAATATCACAGCTAGATTTTATTGACACGCCTTAAAAATAAAATTGGGAAAATCAATGAGTGTATAATTCAGCTTCGTCAATTTAAAGTTAAAGTAAATATATATATATATATTTTTCTTCAAACTCATAAACTCATTTAAGCAAAAAAGTAATTGAAATATGAAGATGCAACTTGGTACAAGTGTGTCGGGAGAAGATACTTGTTAATATTCGCTGCTGATTTGGTGAGTGATAATTATGTCCGTTTTCTTACATACACTTTACCTCTCGTATTTTAAATCAAATTAAAATTGTGACAGTTTTAAAAAAGACATAAAAGTCAGTCTTTCAACATTACTGATATGTTAAACATCTAATAAAGTAAGGTTTATGTCACTTGAGCTCATCTCAACATGCCTTGTTAAACCTCTAATTGCAGTGAACAAGAGTTGCCTGCCTTGCAACAACCCAAGGGAAGAGACGCTCGTGGAGTCAAGAAATTAGCAACCATTTGCCGTTCTCTTAGAGTCAGAGGTGTAGTCCGAGGGGCGTCCATAAAGTAAGTCACGCTATTTTTGACCATTTAAACTCCATGTCACAAACTGTCATAAATCTCGGATCTTCCAAAGTGCATTACACTTTCGAGCAAAGATGTTGTTTTTTATTATCAAAATAATTAAAATTTAATATAAAACACCGGTACCCCCTGTCACAAACTGTCACACTTTCTTACACCCCCTGCCCCCTCTGGAGCGTAACGTACTTTATGGACGGCCCCGTGGGGGGGTTGAGGTAAATATACTTCGGGTGCCGAGGTGCACGAGGGCCAAAATGAGACTTATTAAGTGACATTATAATGATTGAATAAGGGTAATATAGGAGGGGGTCAAAGTTTATAGTTTGTCCTGGGGCGCTAAATATCCAGGCTACGCCCATGTAGAGCGTAGAGTCCCACAGACTTGTTAATTAGTGGAAGATGTTCACTTGACGTCTGCTCTTCATAGCGGGTCAGTACTGTTACACATCGACATCAGAGAGAAAAGATAGAAAGTGAGGGGCGTGGAACGTTCAACATTGAGATCTTTCATTTGAACTACTTTTTTACTTTTAGAATTGATAAAACGATTGTGCTGTAGGACAAGTTCGGCCAACTGTATTTTAAAAATAATAGAGCTTAATTTACTAATGACTTTGATCTACAAAGTGCTTTCAAATTATTATTTTTTAAAAATAAGTAATGAAGTTCTAGTTTAAGGTATTTTCTTAATGTTACATTTTCTATTATGTATACACAAATACAAATTTAAAAAATCGTTTTCAAAGTCTAGTGAAATGTGTCATATGAAATTCCGCACGGAGCTAATGTGTGTGCATTTTTTCTAAATGGTATACAGTGGTACCTCTAGATACCAATGCTTCAAGATACGAAGATCCAAGATACGAAAAAATCCAAGATACGAAAGACCAGAGGAAAATTTGTTGTTCCAAGATATAAAAAAACGCACTGCTAACAACACTGGAAATAACGTGACGTCATTCAACGTGCCACCAATAGTTCTGCTCTCCTATTTGTCAATTCCAGCCCTATTACCGTGTCACAGCTGTTTGTTCGTGCGTGTCATGCATGTTTTATTTAATGTGTAGTTGGTTTGGTGTTGGTGTCCATGAATGTTTTCGTGAAATCTTTGGAAAATCGTATTTTTACATAATGGCTTCAAAAAATTTAATAATTTATCGCCTCACTCGAAAGGTAAAAATTTACAAATGTAAACATATTTTTTTTTAATTTATTTTATTCTATTTTCATTGTTTTATTATTATTTATTTATTTGTTTGTTTTAAAATGTGTGCTTTTACGGATTGAAGAATCCTACTTTGTTTTTCTACATTTTATCATCACATTTTCAATTTTTAGTGTTGTTTCTGTGGGGCTTGGAACGGATTGAATATTTTACATGTAAATCTTTGTTCGATATACGAAAGATCCACGATAAGAAAGCCACCCTTGAACGGATTAATTTCGTATCTCGAGGTACAATTCTTTTTAAATCCATTAAAGTCAGAACGTTTTTCTCAGCTGGTTTATTTTATATGACTTGTTAACAAAAAATGTATGTTTGCCATTGTATCGATGTTTACATCAAAATAAAACGATCATTACTCATTGATTACCACCAAGATGGAAGTTTGGACAATGACGGGCATTTTAGAAAACAAATTAGAATATTCTCATTGGTAATGGAAAGGAGCAAGACAATATCGGGCTAAAGCTGGGTTGAATAAATGAGAAAATAAAATAGCGGACTCGGACTGAACTAAAGAAAAGACTAACACTGTTGCAGAAATCCCCACACCTTCGTTCATTCGACACACAGACACATTTCACATTATAAAATGTAAGCCGAACAAGGACTTAGAACTTGTGAAGACCATTACTTGTCCCGGATGAACCACGGATAAACGGACTGCCCCTGCGCCACCTACGGTTGCCTGGAGACCGCATCCGCCCCTATGGCTGCCTAAGGGAAAACTAATATACATCTAGCAATTTCCAGGGCCCTTCAGTGTAGTAAGGGCTAAAAGGATGGGATCATTGTTGAGCGTCGACCAAATATTAGATAATTAGGATGTAGAGTGGTGTCAAATTTCTGGTAATAGAATGTTGGTTGGGAGGCGGGGCTGGGTCTTAGCTCAACGAGGTGAGTAGGTCAAGGGGAAGCAATGTTTTTTAAGGAAACTCTTCTGAGTAGAGAGTACAGCGTCGTTAGGAATCAAGGTCAAGATCATATTTAAAACAAGAAATAAAAACTCGAATGAGTATTTAAACGTAATTTCCAACAAGGAATTTCCGATTTTTTTATCAAGGGAAATCATTCTAGATTACAATAAAAGTCGATTTAAATAAGTAATTCTGAAACTAAACACAATATGACGTCATATCCCCCAGTGGCATAGCTAGGGTCATCAGCGCCCGGGGACATGACACACATTTACATTTTACGCCCTTTCTCGGACCGACAGATTCTGGGGGCCCACTGAGCCCCCAAGTAATTTTTTGAAATTTCACGGTTTATTTGGTTCATTTTCGAAGCATCTGGTATTTTAATGAAGTAGAATACAGACTAATAATTCTCTATGCGATTGTAAACAATTTATTTGAAGAAAAAAAAGACTCTACTAATTATACATGACTGCAATAAACAGATTCTAGAAAAAATTGATCCTCCTTGATTTGACAGTCGCAAACTCGACAATCACGTTGTCAAAATTAATATTCTCAAATGTTTCTCTTTCGATGCTAAGGAGTGAAAGATCATTAAGACGACATTGTCCCATGGAAGCATGTATATAAGACAAAATAACTTCAGTTTACTGAAGGACCACTCACAGCTTGAAATTGAAACAGAAATTGTTACAAGTATTTGCAGTGGAATGCACAGATTTGGAAATACGTCATCTGCATATGAAACAATAAAACCAAGAAGCTCCAAAGGAGTTTCCGGTAGAACTTCAGTCCGGGTAATAAACATCACTTTGCAGTCTCCGATTTATGTGCACAATTCATTCGTGCCCATTGATGTCGTAGAAATGTCCACAATCTAAGCAATTCTGAGGAAGTGTATAGACATTTGTCTCAGCGAGAAGGGTTTTGACGTTAATTAAAACTCCAAATTTGGTGTTTAAGTTTTTTAAGACAAAACCCGTATTGATATCTCCTGTTGGAGCCTATCATTTAGGCTATTCAAAACACGTGCAATTTCTTTTTCTGCTGAAAGTCCTGCATCTCTTGCTAATTCTCCAGGTATCCTCCGATGTCGTCTAATCCTTCTGTCAACCTCGATTCCCCAAGTTGTGGCTCTTGTTTTTCCATTGTCTATAGCAACTAGGATAAAATTATCACGAATGTTGACAAGTTCTTGCAGCAGCGATTCAAGATCAGATGCTGCTTCTTTGAAATTCATACGAGGATCCTGCAACCGTTTCTGGATACGATCAATTTTCCCAAGTATGATTATAATGTTCCAGAAATGTATCAAAACTAGGAAGTTTAAGTTTAATATACCTGCCAGTAACGTTTCTGTTGTCAGGTGTCATAGTTGCATCTTCTGATAATATTTCCAACAGCCCTAATAGTTCATACAGTCCTTCATAACGAGTTGTTGAACGAGAGAAAAACAAATACATACTTTCAACTGTTCCAAAAAACTTATAACAACTGGATCCTGTTTAGCTAGGGTTGCCAGATACGTGGACACCAAAAGGAGGGCATAATAAAATAATAAGGAGGACGACAACGGAGGACATTTTTAAAATTTCATTTGAGTCTTACCGGATTAAACTTAAAGTCAGTACAATTTTATTGTAATAGCTGCCACTGTTCATACAAGAGTATTTAAAAAAACGGTTCTTTTTTACCACGTTTTTATTAACTAGCTTTCGTTGGGCATTGTTTGTTTGTTTGTCCAAGTTTTTTTCAAATCTGCCAACGTAAAATTGAACCATTTCTGATGGTTCTAGAGATCTGAAAATTTTACCACAAATAGATCTTGGATGACAATGCATTGTATTAAAATTTCAGATCGATCGAATGTACCGTTATTAAATTATTGAACTTTTTAGTTTATCTATAGTCTATATATAAGAAACTGTACCGTCGGCTTTTGTTGACATCCGTGAGTTCCCCCCGTGACCACATCACAATGTTTTTAAAACGTTTGGCGGGCGCTTGTGAGGTGTTTGGTAAAATAAATAGAGGTAAAAAATATTGTTAAAAACCAAGTTTTTATTAGTGGACTAAAAAGAATAAAATAAATAAAGGTAAAAAAATGATTTTTAAAAACTATGTTTTTACAAGCGGACCAAAAAGAAGAAAATAATTTAAAACTGGTAAGTTCAAGTACTTTCATTTAATATGACTAAAAACGTGGGGCGGGTGTTTGGTATAAAAATTAAAGATTTCTAATTTAGAAGGCAAAAGAGAGATCTATAAGTGAGAGTATGAGTGAACTGCATATGTTAAACCTCATAAGCGCCCGTCCCACGTTTTTAGTCATATTAAATGAAAGTTCTTGAACTTACCAGTTTTAAATTATTTTCTTCTTTTTAGTCCGCTTGTAAAAACGTGGTTTTTAAAAATCATTTTTTTACCTTTATTTATTGCCTTGTACACATGATTTAAGATTGTTGTATTGGTCAAACCATTGCACATCATCTACAATACCTTTCTCTTTCAAATACAATATACACACCAAAAGGTCATCAAGTTTACATTCTTTTATATTATCTAAGTACATACAATTAAAGCATTGAAATTCATCAAAGGTTTTCATCCACTTTTCTAAGTAATTAGTGCATGCTTCATACACCAACTTAACATCTGCCAAACTCTTCTTCTTGACCACTTTCCTTAAGTCTTCTCAACATCTCCCTGACTTTCAGTGAAATAAATGTCTCCTCCAATCTATTTTTCAAAACTTACAAGGTTGTGTGAAGACTGCTCATAACCTCCAATACTACTGTTTCTTCATTTCATTTTCACTGACTGCGATATTATTTAACCTAGAATAGATTTTTTCGTCCTTGTTTAGATTTATAAGTTTTAAAAATAGCCATAATCTATTTTTATTTAAAGTAAACATACGATGTAATAGTTGTAAAAATGATACATAATAATCATAATATAAAATGTAAGAAAAGTCCGACATTTTAAACGATTTTAGCTTTACCTCCGGACAGAGAACATTGAACTAAAAAGGAGGACATGTCCTCCTTCTGCCGGACGTCTGGCAACCCTATGTTTAGCTGAGTTTAAGCTGTGGTTGTTACAGTTTGCAAACAATGCTCTGTGATTTCTGGCACATATTCGCTGTTGAAGGCCGGATATATGCCCAGTCATTACATCAGCATTGTTATGTTATTGTGACCGACAGTCGGCTAGAGGTATGTTATCATATTCCAGTTTCTCTACGATAACCCTTTCAAGGCTTGCTGCGTCTTTGGAATGTATATGAACAAAACCTAAAAAATTATTCTTTAATGGTTAATTTATTAGTTTGAAAATCCACATGGCGCCCCTTAATGGTAAATTGGGGTATCAAAATCATGCTTTCCAACTGGTTTGTAAAGAAGATACCTGTGGAGGTCCAAAAATCAATCTTGCAAAAGTATTTGAAATACATTAGTTAACATTAAAATAAATTTAAATAATTAATTGTAATATTCATTTTTGCACCCCTAACGTGGCGACCGGGGACTTATGCCCCCCTCACCCCCCTAGCGACGCCACTGATATCTCCTCACGCTACATCACACCAATAATGGGTCAATATAATGCGCACCACGAAACAATCTAACATAAGCATTCACAAATCTGGAAAACAAACATTAACTATCATTCTAGATTACATTAAAAATCATTTCAAATAAACAAAGTTTGAAGCGAAACAAAACGATTGCTTTAAAAAATTGCTTCTAAAATTACGGGAGTCGAACGTAAAGAGATTTTTGAAAAATTCCTGTTCCAACATTGTTCTAAAAATTATTAGCTATTGTTTGACGTTTGTATCAACACGATAGATGTTATGGTTGGTGAGAAATTGACAAAATACTGATATTTTTTAGTTGTTTTTTCTCATTTTCCAGTAAATCCAGTAAACCTTTTCGGTAGTTTTTTGGCCGTTGCACATCCTTGGGCCATCCTTAGCATATTTGCAAAAGACCCGAAATCTCTATCTATTATGGTTCAGGAGGAGTTGCATGTGTAAGCTTTACAGACATTTCGAATCTATAAACGCAATTTTCCAAGAGAAATTGCGTTAAAAATATAAAAATTATCATTGGACACCGTAGATAAGCATAAGTTAGTATATAAAAGAAGCTGGCATATTTTGGTTCCATGAAGCTATTCGCTAACCAGCTTGACAGAGTCGGTGGGTATTTCCGTATATTTTTTTTAACATTAATGTAAATTGTAAACTAATTTGAAATTGCATCTCAAGAAATAACTGACACATAGATCTATAGGCAGATTAGAAACTTATTTTAAAAATATACATCCAAATACATTTAAAAAATGTACATTTTCATTAGCTAAATAAGTTAATGTCAAGTATAGAGTTAAAGCATTTCCTTAAGCTAAATAAGTTAATGTCAAGTATAGTTAAAACACCATTAGATACACGTTTAATTGGATATAATAGTAGTTTTGTTTCACAATAAAATAAAGTAACATTTTTATATCTTAATTATAGGCATTATAGCAAATACAACTATAATTGAAAAATAGTAGTTAAATAGCCTGGTAATTGTAAACATAAAATTTGCTTAAAGCGTGTTGTTGTTTTTTTGTTTTTTTAAAGTTAATCCATGGTCTATAAATCAAAAGAAAAAGATTATTGTACTATTGATTAGCTAAATGTAAATCATAATCAGTCTTAACATCATTATTCAAATTGGACAACATCGAAGCACAGGACTTAAGGTTACAGCATTCAGACGTCTTATCACATAACCTTTGTACAGACTTGTATGTCCAGAAATATTACCGTTTGATTTCCTATCAGGTTTTATTTCCAAGATCACGCTTTTTAAAGTTTACTATTATAATTTGTCCAATGTTTTTTGTATTTAAATCCCTCCTAATAGTTGAGCTGGTAATTGTTTGATCTGAAGAAGTTACACGCTACATGAATATATTCGTTAGCTAATGGTGTATGACACAAAATAACTCAATAAATATGAGTTGGTGTAATTTGTTTATTTCTCTTAAACACAGATAATTAAGTAGATATGTTTTTGTATTTTATTTAATAAAAAGCTGGGGCTGAATTATGGAAACAAAATATAATAATTTTTTTTAAAAACGATTTCCTTGAATTTATTAACATTTGTTTTCTGAACAGACCTACTAAATCATGTGATAAATTCAATATTTATGTGTCCATTTCCAAAGTAAATGTTATATTACTCCAGCAGCGTTGCCACGAGACAATGTCACAGGTACTAGGTCATACAGACAAACTAAATTGAATTATTTTTTAAAAAAGTATTTGAAACTTTATTTAGGAAATATATATTCGTTTTTACAACAGGAAACATTTATAACAGATTTCTTTAGATAATAAACATATCCCCCCCCCCATAAATAAAACAGCAATAAAAATCCATTTTAATGCGCCTATCTCATTGCCTTGTGGAGCAGTAACATCTGAGCAAGTGGTAAAATTGATGGTATGTGTTGATCACAGAGAGTTTTTTATTGAGGAAATGTAATTCCTGGGATGGCTGCAGACCTCTAAATAATCTATATAGTAGAAATTGAATAACATTTTCAACATAATAAATCAAATAAGACAAACAGTCTTCTCGTTTCTCTAAGCTTCGCAACACGAATATTTACACAACTTAACCAGAATATTTTAACTCACTGATCGCAGTCAAATTAATCATGGTAAGCTTCGGTAATTGTGTGTGAAGTTTAAATACGGGGAAAAACGTATCAATGACACCAGTATGATTTAACACTGTTATCGATCAGCATTAGCGAGTTTAGAAGACGCTGAAATGGATGATTGCTGAGAATAACATTATTTACATACATTAAAGCAACACACATGTTAATTTGATGAGGGCCGGGGAGGAAAGGGGGGAAGGGCTTCACATCCAGAGACAGTTGAGGAAATGAACCCCCCGCCTCCCCGCCTCCCCCGCCTCCCCCGCCTCAGCTTAATTGAAAACTTTGGGAGATATAAGAGCGGGGATTAGAGAGATAGGATTAGAGAGATAGGATTAGAGAGATAGGATTAGAGAGATAGGATTAGAGAGATAGGATTAGAGAGATAGGATTAGAGAGATAGGATTAGAGAGATAGGATTAGAGAGATAGGATTAGAGAGATAGGATTAGAGAGATAGGATTAGAGAGATAGGATTAGAGAGATAGGATTAGAGAGATAGGATTAGAGAGATAGGATTAGAGAGATAGGATTAGAGAGATAGGATTAGAGAGATAGGATTAGAGAGATAGGATTAGAGAGATAGGATTAGAGAGATAGGATTAGAGAGATAGGATTAGAGAGATAGGATTAGAGAGATAGGATTAGAGAGATAGGATTAGAGAGATAGGATTAGAGAGATAGCAGGACAGAGAGATAGGATTAGAGAGATAGGATTAGAGAGATAGGATTAGAGAGATAGGATTAGAGAGATAGGATTAGAGAGATAGGATTAGAGAGATAGGATTAGAGAGATAGGATTAGAGAGATAGGATTAGAGAGATAGGATTAGAGAGATAGGATTAGAGAGATAGGATTAGAGAGATAGGATTAGAGAGATAGGATTAGAGAGATAGGATTAGAGAGATAGGATTAGAGAGATAGGATTAGAGAGATAGGATTAGAGAGATAGGATTAGAGAGATAGGATTAGAGAGATAGGATTAGAGAGATAGGATTAGAGAGATAGGATTAGAGAGATAGGATTAGAGAGATAGGATTAGAGAGATAGGATTAGAGAGATAGGATTAGAGAGATAGGATTAGAGAGATAGGATTAGAGAGATAGGATTAGAGAGATAGGATTAGAGAGATAGGATTAGAGAGATAGGATTAGAGAGATAGGATTAGAGAGATAGGATTAGAGAGATAGGATTAGAGAGATAGGATTAGAGAGATAGGATTAGAGAGATAGGATTAGAGAGATAGGATTAGAGAGATAGGATTAGAGAGATAGCAGGACAGAGAGATAGGATTAGAGAGATAGCAGGACAGAGAGATAGGATTAGAGAGATAGCAGGACAGAGATATAGGATTAGAGAGATAGCAGGACAGAGAGATAGGATTAGAGAGATAGCAGGACAGAGAGATAGGATTAGAGAGATAGCAGGACAGAGAGATAGGATTAGAGAGATAGCAGGACAGAGAGATAGGATTAGAGAGATAGCAGGACAGAGAGATAGGATTAGAGAGATAGCAGGACAGAGAGATAGGATTAGAGAGATAGCAGGACAGAAAGATAGGATTAGAGAGATAGCAGGACAGAAAGATAGGATTAGAGAGATAGCAGGACAGAGAGATAGGATTAGAGAGATAGCAGGGCAGAGAGATAGGATTAGAGAGATAGCAGGACAGAAAGATAGGATTAGAGAGATAGCAGGACAGAGAGATAGGATTAGAGAGATAGCAGGACAGAGAGATAGAATTAGAGATAAAGCAGGACAGAGAGATAAGATAGCAGGACAGAGAGATAGCAGGACAGAGAATGAAAGTTTCAGATGTGGTACAGAACTGACATGTTTTAGCGGGAAGAGAAAGAAGGCAGTGAAGTTAGTTGCAGTCGAAACGGAGCAGGACAAAACGACTATATAGAGTTAAAGGGTTGCAAAGCGTAGTAACGATTTAAGGGGAGGAAAGAAAGAGTGAGAAAAAATGAAATTAATATTACAACGACATAAACTTTCCTATTATTTAATTCCAGCTGTACCTATTTCAGTAATGAAAACAACCAAAGAATATTTGATGTCGAGTTGGTTCGAGATATATGTAACTGAAGAGCCATACAGCCAGGGATTGTATTCAACGCGGGATGTTGTAAATAAATATGTTTTGTTATTTTATGAATAATTATATTGACTTTATTTAAATTTCCTTGTTCAAATTTTATTGTTAGATTTGATTTATTAGGCAATTATTTTCATGTGAACTTGTGTAGAACAGACACTGAGATTGCGTAAACTTTTTCCATTGCTTACGCTGTTCTAAATTTTTTTTAAAAAGAATCAAGCTAAGAACATATAGATTTTAAAATTTTCAACCACAACACGTACTGTATAATTCCAATTACTGAGATGGAATTAGACTTAGGGACGCCATATTAAAGTCGCATCCAGCGGTTCTCACAATGAGAGCTCGTACCGTCAATAAAGGTAGATATGTGCATCGCACCGCTGAAATTTTGAGCAGCTGTGAGAGCAATCGTGGTAAACGTTATCAGGTATCCGCTTTTGGGGAATATATCACAGCATTCTATTGACAGCACACTATCACAGCATTCTATTGACAGCACACTATCACAGCATTCTATTGACAGCACACTATCACAGCATTCTATTGACAGCACACTATCACAGCATTCTATTGACAGCACACTATCACAGCATTCTATTGACAGCACACTATCACAGCATTCTATTGACAGCACACTATCACAGCATTCTATTGACAGCACACTGTCACAGCATTCTATTGACAGCACACTATCACAGCATTCTATTGACAGCACACTATCACAGCATTCTATTGACAGCACACTATCACAGCATAAGCATTCTATTGACAGCACACTATCACAGCATTCTATTGACAGCACACTATCACAGCATGCTATTGACAGCACACTGTCACAGCATTCTATTGACAGCACACTGTCACGTCATTCTATTGACAGCACACTATCACAGCATTCTATTGACAGCACACTATCACAGCATTCTATTGACAGCACACTATCACAGCATTCTATTGACAGCACACTGTCACAGCATTCTATTGACAGCACACTATCACAGCATTCTATTGACAGCACACTATCACAGCATTCTATTGACAGCACACTATCACAGCATAAGCATTCTATTGACAGCACACTATCACAGCATTCTATTGACAGCACACTATCACAGCATGCTATTGACAGCACACTGTCACAGCATTCTATTGACAGCACACTGTCACATCATTCTATTGACAGCACACTATCACAGCATTCTATTGACAGCACACTATCACAGCATTCTATTGACAGCACACTATCACAGCATAAGCATTCTATTGACAGCACACTATCACAGCATTCTATTGACAGCACACTATCACAGCATTCTATTGACAGCACACTATCACAGCATTCTATTGACAGCACACTATCACAGCATTCTATTGACAGCACACTGTCACAGCATTCTATTGACAGCACACTATCACAGCATTCTATTGACAGCACACTATCACAGCATTCTATTGACAGCACACTATCACAGCATAAGCATTCTTTTGACAGCACACTATCACAGCATTCTATTGACAGCACACTATCACAGCATGCTATTGACAGCACACTGTCACAGCATTCTATTGACAGCACACTGTCACATCATTCTATTGACAGCACACTATCACAGCATTCTATTGACAGCACACTATCACAGCATTCTATTGACAGCACACTATCACAGCATTCTATTGACAGCACACTAACATTTTTTTCTATTTTGATGCGCAGTGTGACTCTGAAGAATAAGTAACGTTTGATCAATTTGTAGATAGACGCTGATGATCAATATTAAGTGGGCGGATCCATACATTTTTTTAAAAACAGCCTACAATACACGAGTAATTATGAGTTTACCCAGAAGGGAAGAAAAATATTCTTACAGCTAAAGTTCTATGAGTATAATCCATGGTAATAAACTTGGTGTAAAAACACATGTTTGTCAATCATTCTAATTTCTTGTACTGAATTTTAGTATTTAGAGTATAGAGTTTAGCGAATTGATATTAAATTAAGTAAATTGTTATAAACCAGACTGCACATTTTCTGCGTCATTTATTCTCACAATTTATACAAATATTAAACAAGAAAAAAATTCTGCAGGAAAATATAACAAATAATTTATCTATGGTATCTATGGTATTTAATAATATGTACAAATATATTTAATACTAGTTTATGGTCAGCGATATAATTTTTTATTTAATTTATATCCGTCAACCTGATATTTTTTTTTCTTTGCGAACATAGTTCACATCCATCACCCATATATATGTGAACATAATTCACATACATGTTACGTATTTTTCTTTTTTTAGATATCATTTTACTGACTAGAGCTGCCCATTAATCTGAAGCATTATTTTCAATGTAGAGGTTTTTTAGTTGTTGGCGCCACACACGATACTTGGCTCAACTTCTGGCAATTACCAGTGTCTGGGACAAACAATCTCATGGCTCGGCTACAGACAGTCAAAGTAACAACGGAGAACAATTATGACGTCGACGTAATTAGAAGTAAGTCTGACATTTCACCATACCTCACTAACATAGACCGATACCAAGTGTTTTCCACCATGACTGAGGAATTGTATTTGAGTAATCATATGAACTTCGATTTCAATTTTTTTTAATATTAAGAGACTTAACTCTAAGAATGTGGGGACGCAATAATCTTCTGTATACAAGGAGCGTCTGGCTGTAATAGATACAATTGGGAGATCAAACAGTGTAGATGTAGCACTGGTATATGATACAAACAGTGTAGATGTAGCACTGGTATATAATACAAACAGTGTAGATGTAGCACTGGTATATAATACAAACAGTGTAGATGTAGCACTGGTATATAATACAAACAGTGTAGATGTAGCACTGGTATATAATACAAACAGTGTAGATGTAGCACTGGTATATAATACAAACAGTGTAGATGTAGCACTGGTATATAATACAAACAGTGTAGATGTAGCACTGGTATATAATACAAACAGTGTAGATGTAGCACTGGTATATAATACAAACAGTGTAGATGTAGCACTGGTATATAATACAAACAGTGTAGATGTAGCATTGGTATATAATACAAACAGTGTAGATGTAGTATTGGTATATAATACAAACAGTGTAGATGTAGTATTGGTATATAATACAAACAGTGTAGATGTAGCACTGGTATATAATACAAACAGTGTAGATGTAGTATTGGTATATGATACAAACAGTGTAGATGTAGCACTGGTGTATAATACAAACAGTGTAGATGCAGTATTGGTATATGATACAAACAGTGTAGATGTAGCACTGGTATATAATACAAACAGTGTAGATGTAGTATTGGTATATAATACAAACAGTGTAGATGTAGTATTGGTATATAATACAAACAGTGTAGATGTAGTATTGGTATATAATACAAACAGTGTAGATGTTGCACTGGTATATAATACAAACAGTGTAGATGTATCACTGGTATATAATACAAACAGTGTAGATGTAGCACTGGTATATAATACAAACAGTGTAGATGTAGCAACGGTATATAATACAAACATTGTAGATGTATCACTGGTATATAATACAAACAGTGTAGATGTATCACTGGTATATAATACAAACAGTGTAGATGTAGCACTGGTATATAATACAAACAGTGTAGATGTAGCAACGGTATATAATACAAACATTGTAGATGTATCACTGGTATATAATACAAACAGTGTAGATGTAGTATTGGTATATGATACAAACAGTGTAGATGTAGCACTGGTATATAATACAAACAGTGTAGATGTAGCACTGGTATATAATACAAACAGTGTAGATGTAGCACTGGTATATGATACAAACAGTGTAGATGTAGCACTGGTATATAATACAAACAGTGTAGATGTAGCACTGGTATATAATACAAACAGTGTAGATGTATCACTGGTATATAATACAAACAGTGTAGATGTAGTATTGGTATATAATACAAACAGTGTAGATGTTGCATTGGTATAATACAAACAGTGTAGATGTAGTATTGGTATATAATACAAACAGTGTAGATGTTGCATTGGTATATAATACAAACAGTGTAGATGTAGTATTGGTATATAATACAAGCAGTGTAGATGTAGCATTGGTATATAATACAAACAGTGTAGATGTAGCACTAATATATGATACAAACAGTGTACATCTAGCACTGGTATATAATACAAGCAGTGTAGATGTAGTATTGGTATATAATACAAGCAGTGTAGATGTAGCATTGGTATATAATACAAACAGTGTAGATGTAGCACTGGTATATGATACAAACAGTGTACATCTAGCACTGGTATCTCATACAAACAGTGTAGATGTAGCACTGATATAGGATACAAACAGTGTAGATGTAGTATTGGCATATAATACAAACAGTGTAGATGTAGTATTGGTATATAATACAAACAGTGTAGATGTAGTATTGGTATATAATACAAACAGTGTAGATGTAGTATTGGTATATAATACAAACAGTGTAGATGTAGTATTGGTATATAATACAAACAGTGTAGATGTAGCACTGGTATATGATACAAACAGTGTAGATGTAGATTTTGTATATAATACAAACAGTGTAGATTTAGCACTGGTATATAATACAAACAGTGTAGATGTAGTATTGGTATATAATACAAACAGTGTAGATGTAGCACTGGTATATAATACAAACAGTGTAGATGTAGCACTGGTATATGATACAAACAGTGTAGATGTAGTATTGGTATATGATACAAACAGTGTAGATGTAGCACTGGTATATAATACAAACAGTGTAGATGTAGCATTGGTATATAATACAAACAGTGTAGATGTTGCATTGGTATATAATACAAACAGTGTAGATGTAGCATTGGTATATGATACAAACAGTGTAGATGTAGCACTGGTATATGATACAAACAGTGTAGATGTAGCACTGGTATATGATACAAACAGTGTAGATGTAGCACTGGTATATGATACAAGCAGTGTAGATGTAGCACTGGTATATGATACAAACAGTGTAGATGAATCACTGGTATATGATACAAACAGTGTAGATGTAGCACTGGTATATAATACAAACAGTGTAGATGTAGCATGGGTATATAATACAAACAGTGTACATGTATCACTGGTATATGATACAAACAGTGTAGATGTAGCACTGGTATATAATACAAACAGTGTAGATGTAGCACTGGTATATAATACAAACAGTGTAGATGTAGCATTGGTATATAATACAAACAGTGTAGATGTAGCACTGGTATATAATAAAAACAGTGTAGATGTAGCATTGGTATATAATACAAACAGTGTAGATGTAGTATTTGTATATAATACAAACAGTGTAGATGTAGCATTGGTATATAATACAAACAGTGTAGATGTAGTATTTGTATATAATACAAACAGTGTAGATGTAGCATTGGTATATAATACAAACAGTGTAGATGTAGCACTGGTATATAATACAAACAGTGTAGATGTAGCACTGGTATATAATACCTCAGCCCATGTATTCGTAAAAAAACAATAAAGCGTAAAATGAAACAAAAATGCAAAAAATGTGAATTCATAGTCATTGGTTAAATCTGAACTAAAAGTGGTATCTTATATTTTAAATAAAAGTCAATATCCAACAAAGTTACAATCTAATATAATAAAAGATCAAGTCACTGACTCCGTAACGCTGAGGGACATAGAACAACAGTCCATAGCAGTTAAAAAAGAAAGGTATCATTTTGGTTTCGAAATTAACAGAGCGTGTGATGTTTCTGGCCGTAAAATATTATAAAATACTTTGTGTACATTTCAGAAAGTTTAATATTTCGTATTTATCAAGTTACTTGGGCTTTTGAAAAAAGGGGCCGCCATAGGCGCCCTACAACCCCTAGTACAAGCATAATTTCTTTACTCCGATAAATCAGAAGGTATAAGAATTTCTTATCTTAATTTATATATATATATAAATAGTTGTGCTCACTATCATGATGGCAAGTTTAGAAGTCCGGTCGGAACAACTGATGAAATTTTCTGCCTTTCCTTGACCAAGTAATCACATTGAAGATGCCTACAGCCATCCCGTTTGTTATTATTATTGGTAAAGTGCTGTGTAATCAGATGATAGAAGGATGGCATTGAACGAGATTTGATGTATGTAGAGAAGCTCCAATTATTACATAGAGAAGATAGCCGGCATAAACATTGGGTTATGGGTCGTATAGCGTGGCAGGAAATAAAAATAAAGTCGCTCTATTTTGTACAGGGAGTCCAAAACAACAACGACAACACAAAAAAAAGAGATATACAGAATTAATACATTTTTACTTTAATACACCCGGGATCTCTTTCGCCAATCTTTGCTATTTTTCTCTCACTCCCATTTGCTCTCTGTGTCTCACTCCTCTTTGCTCTCTTTCTCTCACTCTCCTTTTCTCTATTTCTCTCACTCCCATTTGCTGTCTTTCTCTCACTCCCATATGCTAATTTTCTCTCGCTCCTCTTTCCTCTCTTTCTCTCACTCCCCTTTGCTGTCTTTCTCTCACTCCCATTGCTCTCTTTCTCTCACTCCCATTGCTCTCTTTCTCTCACTCCCCTTTGCTCTCCTTCTCTTACTCCCCTTTGCTCTCTTTCTCTCACTCCCCTTTGCTCTCTTTCTCTTTCTCCCCTTTGCTCTCTTTCTCTCACTCCCCTTTGCTGTCTTTCTCTCACTCCCATATGCTAATTTTCTCTCACTCCTCTTTGCTCTCTTTCTCTCACTCCCCTTTGCTCTCTTTCTCTTACTCCCCTTTGCTCTCTTTCTCTCACTCCCCTTTGCTCTCTTTCTCTTACTCCCCTTTGCTCTCTTTCTCTCACTCCCCTTTGCTCTCTTTCTCTCACTCCCCTTTGCTCTCTTTCTCTTACTCCCCTTTGCGCTCTTTCTCTTACTCCCCTTTGCTCTCTTTCTCTCATTCCCCTTTGCTGTCTTTCTCTCACTCCACTTTGCTCTCTTTCTCTTACTCCCCTTTGCTCTCTTTCTCCTCTTTGCTCTCTTTCTCTCACTCCCATATGCTAATTTTCTCTCACTCCTCTTTGCTCTCTTTCTCTCACTCCCCTTTGCTGTCTTTCTCTCACTCCCATATGCTAATTATCTTTCACTCTTCTTTGCTCTCTTTCTCTCACTCCCCTTTGCTCTCTTTCTCTCACTCCCCTTTGCTCTCTTTCTCTTACTCCCATTTGCTCTCTTTCTCTCACTCCCCTTTGCTCTCTTTCTCTTACTCCCCTTTGCTCTCTTTCTCTCACATCGCTTTGCTTCCTTTCTCTCACTCGTTTTTGCTCTGTTTCTCTCAGAGGCGCAACTAGGTTTTTGGCGCCCTTGGCAAATTTATTTTCAGCGCATTTGATAAATTGACAAGTTTCAGCTTTGCATTTTTTTCATTTGTTAGAAAAAATCATTGAATTTATGCGTATTTTATGTATGACAATTATTACGTAGTCTGACAGTGACAGCCATACAAGGTGAATATAAAAAAGGCATAAGACAGGAACAATACTAATTTGCAGTTTGTTATTTACTAAATAATACCAAATAAATTGGTGGTTAAAACGGGATATTATTGCGTTAATAAAGAATACAGCAAAACTTGAATTAACAAGCATTATAAATAAAAACATTAGTGTCAATGTGTCAAACTCATTATCTCATACATAACGATAGAAACTCACAATTAAAAGTAAATTTAAGTAACACTCCACCTACTACAGCTCAGCACTTCCGTTAGCTGAAGTATTGACGTGCTGTTAATACAGTCGGACCTATCTAAGTCGAACTCAAGGGGGAAAAAATTCCACTTACCGAGTTTTCTAGTTAGGGAAACTGGCGTAATAGGCGCAGATTAATCAAGGACAATGTTGATATTGAGAGGGGGAGAGAAACAGCCATAGCGGCATAGAAGGCTTGACAGGATCACAGGAAAGAGGGGCGATGATGTTTCATATGAAAGGAGCCAACTTGCTTTGGCATACCGACACCTTCCCTCCTCTCCTCCACTTTGCTCCCTAGACAGTGGGATGAGGATACTAAGATTTTTTCTTTTTAAAAGGAAGACTGTAAAACGATATTGACATTTGTATGATAAGAAGCCCCGCCAAGGCCACAAACATAATAAAAATTTTTATATTGGTTTAAATGAAATATATTTAAATATAATTAATTATTCACTTTTTTGTTATGGAGGATAAAAGTGAAATACAGTCCCACCTCGCTAAGTCGAACTTCCCTAAGTCGAACTTCCTTAAGTCGAACTTCCTTAAGTCGAAAATATCCTTATATTGAATTAATTGTTAGGTCCCGGCCAAATTCCATAAGGCTAAAGTATTTTAGATCTCCTTAACTCCAAGATTTTTGGCTTTCAACCTCTCTTAGTTGAATTTTCCAAGGCGTTTGGGTTATTATTCTGAAGTGACATTTCAGAATACGTGTTCCGTAGAGCCACGTAAATGGACGTAAAATCTTATCTTAGAGCATTCCACGAGAGATTAAACGACCCTTGCAAGTACAAAAAAATGACAAAGACAAGAAAAAGGAGTGGTAACTAATTCGCGTCCCTTTGCTGCATGCTGTGACTCTTTTTAAAAAGAAAAATCTTACTCCTCCCATCCCACAAAGGAGAGAGTAAAGTGGGGGAGGGGAGGGAAGGTGTCGCCTCTCACGGGCTTGTGTAGGCATGGCAAAGCAAGTTGGCTCCTTTGATATAAAACATATACACCACCTCTCTTTCCTGTCAAGCCTACTAGCCGGTATGGCAGTAACCCCCCCCCCACCTCTCAATATCTACATTGTCATTGGTTAATCGGCGCCTATTACGCCATTTTCCCTAACTCAAAAACTCAGTTAGTCCATTTTTTTCGGGTCCTTTTGAGTTCGACTTAGAGATGTCCGACTGTATTTACATTTGTATTTAAATACAAATTTAAAAATTAGAGATTTAGTGGCGCCCTTTTGAGCTGGGGCCCTTGGCAACTGCCCCGATGCCAACCCGTTGCTACGCCACTGCTTTCTCTCACTCCTTTTTGCTCTCTTTCTCTCACTCCCCTTTGCTGTCTTTCTCTCACTCCCCTTTGCTGTTTCTCTCTCCCCTTTGTTCTCTTTCTCTCTCTCCCCTTGCCTCTCTTTCTCTCTCTCCCCTTGCCTCTCTTTCTCTCACTCCCCTTGCCTCTCTTTCTCTCACTCCCCTTGCCTCTCTTTCTCTCACTCCCCTTGCCTCTCTTTCTCTCACTCCCCTTTGCTAAATCTCATTCCCTCATTTCAGCTTGACCTTTACTTTATCCACCATAGCGATGTTTTTTCTAAGGAAAAATGTGATTCTAATTACAATAATACAGTAGACTGTGATTATCACAAATATCTTCCACTTATTTATTTATCTAATCAGGATTGTCGTGTTTAGTTAACATTTAAGGTTTGCTCTGTAATCATGATAGTAACATTAAGCATCTTTATTTGATAAGAATATAATAAATAGATGCAGTAAGAAAACAATTTAAAATATGCAAAGAGTTAAAATTTCTCGATGTCTGAGAACCTCATGCTCATTAGCTGTCCACGTACGATAAAGTCAAACTTACATGATTACTGTAACCTCTTCTGTTTTTATAAGACAGATTTAAGGTTACTGTAAACTCTTCCGTTCTTGTAAGACAGATTAAAGATTAATGTAACATCTTCTGTTCTTATAAGACAGATTAAAGATTACTTTAACCTCTTCCATTCTTATAAGACAGATAAAGATTACTTTAACCTCTTCTGTTCTTATAAGACAGATTAAAGATTACTGTAACCTCTTCTGTTCTTATAAGACAGATTTAAGATTAATGTAACTTCTTCCGTTCTTATAAGACAGATTAAAGATTATCCGGATTATTGAAACCATAAAATCCTGAAAAGTATTTTAATAAAGAAGATCAAGGTAAGTTAAGTTCATTTTTACCACCCCTTATATTTGTTTGGAATAAAGACTTTCAGTCAGTTAACTCAAAATTACCAATTTGGATGTTACATGCTACATGTAAAAGATCAATTTCCTAAACAGCCAAAGAGTTATACAATACGTCACATATTTTTATGTACATATCCAATTATACCCATTGACCGTATTAAAAATATGTAAATTTCATCTGCTCCGCTGTGGGGTAGATGCAAGATTACGTTAAGCGTCATTCAAATTCTTCTCTAGCCAAGACATACACAGGTTAAAAAAAACAGAAGCCCAAAACGAGAAGCCAAAATCGAAGATCAAACAGCCAAAAACAAACCGAAATCCAGACTAACTTGGGAATAGAAATCTGGTTATCCACATGACAGTCGAGCCGAGGTATCATTCCGGCCGTATGGTTAATTATGATTCAGCTCTACAAAGGCGATCGGGTAGCCCTTGGTAAGGAGGACTTCCCAACCCATAAAATTAGGAATTATTTTTTATTATATAATTTGAGGTATATTTAAACAAAATTAGTGACTGCTTTGAAAAGAAAAACTCATAAGAATATAGGTTGTCTATTGCAGCGGTTCCAAGACTTGACGTGTGTTAACGCAAAAAGCAAAAAAATTATTTGCCCATAGACAGAATCGTTTTTTACCCCCTGATAATTTACAAGAGGGTATAAAACAATAGTTATCCATGTAACAATAACAAATTGATTTGCAGAAATAGCTTGCGAATTAAATAAACTCTGAGAAAATGTTAATTTTGTATTTCAATTTTGAAATAAAATTGTGTCACATACAAATTTTAGAATTATACAACAAATGAACTACGTGTGTTGAAACATTGCCTTTTTTTGGTTCATACATAATTTTGTTTAATATACAACACTTTTTGGTAAATTAATTATTACAACACTCAAATTTAGTGAACATTTAATAATTCAAATAACTTGTAATAACTCTACTAGTGTATTCTTTTTTTCAAGTAATAGTGCTATTTTTAAAAGTATTTTATTCAGGTTTTTTAAAATTAATGATAATTAACTTCGCAATTCTGTCCGTTTGATGGTTTGTTTTCACTTGGTCGAGCAACGGACTTTCCATTATTAACGTCTAGGTTTAAACCCAAGGGGGAAACAATTTTTTTAAAATATATCTATTTTAAAATACGTTTTAGTTTGTAATGACAGAGGGGGATGATCATTAATATCATCTGTTTAATATCAACCCAAATGCCTCATCACTTGTATTTTTTTCAATTTTTTTGGTCAATAATAATTATAACAAAAGATATCAAAATAAGTATAGATGTCATAATGTTTGTCGATTTGTTACATGTGTTACTTGGTGTAGACTCGGCGTAACAACAATTCCCTCATTCGGACTGCAATAATTACTTAACAGAGACGAGGAAACGAATGTCTACCATAGTTAGATTGTTCAAGATGCACTGGCTTTCCTACTTTGACGTCAACAAAGTGTCTCATACACGAAGTATATTACATGTTTGATACACCAACCCCCTCCACATCCCGTGAATAATGAAATCTTCCCCCATTTTGTTACGGTCACATTGTTACAACACACAATCGATACATTCCTTCGAAAACCATCAGACCGTTGAAAATCTAATTGCAGTCGTAGTAGTCGTGGTTGTTGCTATTTTAATCTGAACTGCCCCCCTCTCCCCCCTCCGGGACTCGTAAGAACCGCGTGATGTGTTACACTAAGAAAACGGGAGATAAAATTAATATTTCTTGTCGCCATTAAGACGTCTGTAAGCTTTTTTGGAATGTACGACAAAGCTTTAGTAAATACGGTATGGAAGAGCTGCTCTAAAGTTGCAGTAAATACGATCCGAAGAGCTGTTCTAAAGCTGCAGCAAATACAGTATGGCATACCTGTTCTAAAGCTGCAGCAAATACAGTATGGAAGCGCTGTTCTAAAGCTGCAGCAAATACAGTATGGCATACCTGTTCTAAAGCTGCAGCAAATACAGTATGGCATACCTGTTCTAAAGCTGCAGTAAATACAGTAGCGAAGAGCTTCTCAAAGCTGCAGTAAATACAGTATGGAAGAGCTGATCTAAGCTGTAGTTTATACAGTATCGAGAAGCTGATCTAAGCTGTAGTTTATACAGTATCGAAAAGCTGATCTAAGCTGTAGTTTATACAGTATCGACCAGCTGATCTAACCTGTAGTTTATACAGTATCGACAAGCTGATTTAAGCTGTAGTTTATACAGTATCGACCAGCTGATCTAAGCTGTAGTTTATACAGTATCGACGAGTTGGTATAAGCTGTAGTTTATGCAGTATCGACTATCTGATCTAAGCTGTAGTTTATACAGTATCGATGAGCTGTTCTTGCGTACAGCACTACCACCGTCCACTTCCAAACCTGCTTTGTTTCAGTGAGCTTGCTGGCTTGTGCCCCAACCAGTTCCCAGATAAACTTATTACGTGGCACAAGCTATTCCCTGTGGTCGTTCCGAGCATAAATAACACGACCACTCTTCCCTCAAATGTATGTGGCTTACGCCTGGCTAGCATTATTTCACCACACATGTTTCCGTAAAGTGGATTATCTCTAGGTTTGACTTATATTTGTAGTTGGTCATTACTATTGCAGGAATTCAAGATACAACAATGACAGGATTGGACGGTGGCATCGACGTTGTTGGCGATGATTTATGACAATAGTATGGCACTAACTAGGTACAAAGTATTGTATGACTACCAGTAATGAATTCCTTTACGTAATCGTATAAGACATTCAGGAAAATCTTTCGAGAATATGTATCATGTTATATATAATGTATTCATATTTTTAAAAAATCATTCTTGAAGTTATCTGTTCGTTTTTCTGCCTTTTCAATTAATGGCTTATTTCTTCAGCAGATAATTATTAGTCATTAAAATTTTTAAGCTTAAACTTTTGCCAAATTATTTAGTTATTTTTGCGCAAAAAATAATTTAAAAAAAATAAAAAATTAAAGAAACTCAAAGCTCCTAACTTTTTTTTGCATGTGTGTAAATAATATAATTGCATGACTAAATAATAAAATTAAATGACTAAATAATATAACTAAATGACTAAACAATATAATTACATGACTTAATAATATAATTACGTGCTAAATAATATAAGTACATGACTAAATAATATAACTACATGATAAAATAATACATTTACATGACTAAATAATACAATTACATAACTAAATAATATAATTACGTGACTAAATAATAAAATTACATGACTAAATAATATAATAACATGACAGTTAAAAATAGGAAAAGGCACAGCAATATTCGTTTGCAGTGGACCATGTTGTACATATAGCCAGCTTCTTGTACATATAGCCAGCTTCTTGTACATATAGCCAGCTTCTTGTACATATAGTCAGCTTCTTGTACATATAACCAGCATATCCCACATACGTCATAAAACAATCTAATTAGCCGACTGCCTGGGGACCCCTACATTTTCTATTTATTGTATTCGTCTCTTTTGATCTTCACTTTTTTCTGTCCTGCATCTCTTAGTTTCAAGAACAAATGTTGCCCGTTGGTCAAGATTCCCAAGTGCACATTTGTAAACCACTACATTGATGCACCGAGCAGACTTATTTTTTGGATTAATAAGTATAGGTTTTTATAGTGGTGGTACAAATGAAATAAAATATTTGAACAAATCAAAAGGAATAAAAAATAAAATTTTAAGCCCATTGATTTATAATTTTATCCCAATCCATATTCTTATATCTTGTTGAAAATATGAAAGGGGACATAATTAAATAGCTTTAGATTACTTGACCCGACTAACAATGTCCTCAGACAACAAGATTAATGTCAATGTTTTCATGACATCTCTGACACTTGCGCTGTGACATTGCTCAAGTGTATTTCATTGTTTTTTGTTTTATTTTTTAGAAACATTAGATCCATTTTGAACATAAAAGCACCATTTTTTAAAGTGCTACTTATCTATGGAATTCTATAAATATATCGATCGAAAACTTATGCTATGTTTAAAACGTGTTAAAACGTGTGAACTCGTACAATGCATCCAAAGAATCAAACCAAAAATCTACCATCATTTTTATAGGAATTAAGACGTTCTAAAATTTGCCTGCTTTATTCACAGACACATCATTGATCTGTATTTACTTTTCTAAAAAAAAAGACAATTTTTTTTGTGCTTTAATGATGAAAATGGTTAACTCTTGTGCGCTGTACATTTTAACCAGGAACAATGTTAAAAGTAGCTGTCGCTGAAATTAGAGGTTTGACCCGACGAATTGTTTTTTTTTCTAAGCTGCTTTGATGGTTGTGATAGGTTTAAATTTATTTTCACTTTTCTTTCCCACAAATGCGGACAATTTTCTAAGTTTTGACATTTAATCCTTCATGTAAACCCAGTCACATTTTCAAAAAAAAACAAAACATAAAAACTTCCAAATTTGCTTTCCGGTTGGGATAAGAGCCTGAGATATATGCATTTAAAAAACTAATATATATGCCAGTGAATAAAATATGGGCATCGAAAGCATGAGCCGTTTACGTTATAATACATGTAGCAATGTCATTTACGTTTGATAAGATAATTATCCCTATGTATAGATTCCATGAAAGCGAACTGTGCATCAGATAACTTTAAACATAGGTAATGTAAACTACAAAACACCAACACGATGCCATAGTCATGACAAGGAAATGTCGTACACTGCACATACAAGATGGATTTTTTTACCCGCGCTGCAATTGAGTTGATTGTTAAGTTAACCATTTGCAAAATGAACTGTAAGCAACACGATCCATTTAATTTGTTTTCCTCAATAAATTTTGCCAACCTTCTCCGAGTTTAACAGGATCAATTGTGATTTGTATCAGTTTAACAATACATGCACACTCGGTAAAGAATACAGACAAGTGGTAAAAATACAAACAAGCTAACACTGGAGTGTAGTAATTTTTAGAAATATTTTAAAAAAAATTGTTTTGCTCATTTGGAAAACAATGTTTAATTATATCAAGCACAATCCGCATATAAATATAAAACTATTGTAAAGCTTTAAATTTCTTGTAAACTTTCTCTTAATGTATGTTATTTATGTCTAATTTGTAAACAGCATCCCTCATTACAATGTAGTTGATATCCTATAAGTATATATTAAAAATACTATGATACTAATCATAGTTGGTTATTTGCGATTTTTGTATTGGAAAGTACAAATGTTTCAATAGTTAAGATACAAAAGTAACAAAACTATTATTTAAAGTATTTTAAAATATAAACACACTGTATTCCTTGAATAGGATGAATGAATTTTTCATAAACTTATGCGATATTTACACAAAGTAGAATAATATATAGAACATTTAAGTTGCTGAAGAACCATATAAAAAAGAAATTAATTTTGTTTATTTGTTATATATATATATATATATATATATATATATATATATATATATATATATATATATATATATATATATATATATATATACCTATGAGTGCCCCACATGTTTCAATTGCGTCATCTCGACTGCGCGTCGAATAATCTCCAAATAAATTGTCGGCCATGTCGATGGGAATTATTGTCCAACACTGTCCATTTCTAATGATAAGCCGAAAGAAATCCCCGAAGGCTTATGGCCGGCTTAGAATGATGACCAGCGGTCGAGCTGCCAAGAACTCCACCGTAGCCCTGTAACGCTTTTGGAACAACAGAAGTCAGGTCTGGCAAGGTGACTGACAAGAAAGAATAAACAGACCTTACCAGTGGTAATCCAGAAATGTCCAATCATAAGGGGTTGTTTTCTATTCAAGGGTTGAGTAAAAAATTGTAAGTATAGAGAGATAATCTGCATCTATAGATGATTATTCTAAATATTTATATGTGTACGTAGCTATGCCTGTACACGATTAACTTTATAGACATGAAAGTGTATAGATTAAAGAAGTTTATACATAATAATATGATATAATTTATATATACAGTACTAGTTTGTATGTAGGCATAAAAATAAATTTATAACGCATTTCTTAACATGAAGATAATATCTCCGTCTTTACACCTAAAGAGAAACTATTTTAAAACCTAACAATATCTATGTCTATTCTTGAAGCTTGATTACAGTTTGTTTTAAATATATTTTTGTTCTATACATTTCACGTAAATATTTAGATACACTGTGCGTACGCCTTGTAGCTATTTATAAAAACTATTTAACATGACCCAAGCTGATTGAATTTAGAGCGGAATTTGTTATGCTTATCGCCATTCTGGGATAATAAATGGCTGTCATATGATGAGATATACTCAAGAGATCAAATAATTATACAGGACATACAGAACCGATCAATGTAATGACTGAATCAAATTAACTTTTGGAATGTGCATTACGTTTTTAGGGAAAATAAAATCATGTGGCGGTATTTTGAAAAACAAAAGTAATGTTAAGCATATTTCAATGGATTCGCTTTGTACTTAATAAAAATATATAATAAACATTACCCGATGTTAATTAAATGATCACTGCCTATAACGGCCAATGCCCATTTAATGTTCACGTTATTTGTGAAGTAAATCAATGTGATCAATGGATTTATTGATATTGTGGTTGATTCTGTCATTGATTGGTATTGAACTGGATGGATTCAGAGTTGACTGATTTTGAAATTAATTGATATTGGATTTCATTGATACTATAGTTGATTGAATTATAAGAGATTGATTCTTCAAATTAATCGATGTAATCATATGAAAATACCATAAAATTCAGTAAAATGGAGATTTGAAGTCTGAGAATTCTTTGAAGGGATTACTGCCCTTGATGACTGCCCTTGATGACTGCCCTTGATGTACAATACTTGAAAAAAAAATTTTTTTCTGTAACCAATTTTAATTGGAAAATCTGAATAGGACTTGAACAAAGCTATGAGCTATGAACCTTATCCCTTGCCATTGGTAAATGGATATGTTGTACACAGCATGGCGAGAATGTAGCAGCTGTAACAAGCAAGGACAGATGTGCACTCTATTAACATTCATTTAAAATGCATGGACGTTCTCTGCTGGCGAGAGCCTACACTCGTTTATATTTAGATAGTCAACGTGAAAATACGACGACTTACGCCTTATTTTGTACAAGATTTGTATACCATTTCTAGGCAGTAGAACAAAAACATCCGAGTTAAGAAATTTCTTAGCTTTTTACGAATGAATTAATTAACGAACATAATTGTGCTTATGCTTATTGATTGGTGCATGCTTGTTTTTTCCATCTTGTATCTAGGACAACTAAAGCTAGAACTCAACACAAATTGCTTTTGTATTTACGAATTCAGTAATCTCCCATCTGCCGTGTACGTTGCAGATAGACATCGTAATCGTATCAAGCTAACTCTATACCATTTTGAAAGTACTGTGTTCTTTGGCAAAGTTTCACATTTCATTTAATGTTCAAACAAAACCTTAGGCTTTATAAAAAGAAACTTTAACAAATGTAATAGAGATATAAAACTAAAATGCTACCTCACTTTGGTGAGACCTGTACTAGAATATGCATCTTCTGTATGGGACCCATCCACCAAAGAAAGCATTGATAAACTAGAACAAATTAAAAAAAGAGCTGCCAGATTCATTACTGGAGAATATTCAAAACTGACAAGAATAAAACCATTAGTTAAATCATTAAACCTTGAAACACTAGAGGATAGAAGAACCAAGTGCAAAGTAGTAATCATACATAAAGCAATTAATTCTAATTTAGAAATACAACACAAAGATACCTTAATACAATCCTCAGATAGACATAAGGATAAGAACACCTTTCTTATTCCGTATGCAAGAACAAACACATACAAATTTTCGTTCTTCCCGTCCGGAATTCGGACGTGGAATGGGTTGCCTGAAGAAACCAGGAAAGTCAACACTTTATCAACATTTAAATCTCTAATAAACATGCAGGACTAATCACAAACCATAGATAAGCGTAGGACGCAATAATCTTCTGCATAGAAGGAGCGTCTGTAAACAGATATGATAAGATTAGAACGTTAACACTACTGAATGTCTTGCCAAAGTTTTTAAAATTTATTTCAAATCTTGTTAATCGCAAACCCACATAAATAAGTTGAACAATAAAATGTATTTCCTTTTAAAGTTAAGATGTCATCTTTAGATTGTTTTTATTTAAGGAGTCGGGGTATTGTATTGAGTTCCAGTCTGCGCCAGGACAATCTAATTTTTTCCAATTGATTCAGCTAAAGAAACAGATTTATCAGTCTTGTTATAGTATACATTCCATAACAGACCCTGCTATGCTAGCTTACGTGCTATAGGAAGAAAATAATTCATAGAAGACTCTTATTTCAGGATAAACCACTTCGATATTGACCCCTTGTCAGAGGCGTCACTAGGGTTGGTGTCACCGAGTGTGGTAGCTCATGGTGTCACTGGGGTTGGTGTCACCCAGTGCGGTAGCTCATGGTGTCACTAGGGTTGGTGTCACCCAGTGCGGTAGCTCATGGTGTCACCCAGTCCGGTAGCTTATGGTGTCACCAGTGCGGTAGCTCATGGTGTCACCCAGTCCGGTAGCTCATGGTGTCACCCAGTGCGGTAGCTCATGGTGTCACCCAGTGCGGTAGCTCATGGTGTCACCCAGTCCGGTAGCTCATGGTGTCACCCAGTGCGGTAGCTCATGGTGTCACCCAGTGCGGTAGCTCATGGTGTCACCCAGTGCGGTAGCTCATGGTGTCTCCCAGTGCGGTAGCTCATGGTGTCACCCCTCTCACGACATACCACATAGACCCTGTCCAAGTCTGTCAGTCCCGAATAACGGGAACATAAAGAATTTTAACTTTTGGTGTCACCTGGTGCGGTCCGCAACACCCCACTAGCCGCTAGTGACGCCTTTGCTGTGCGTCCTATTTGTTTATTTACTGCTACAAGACAACAGTTAATAACGTTTAAGTTAAAAATAACATAAAATATTTTATTCAGGAAGCAATATGTGTACATTACAACTCTAGCTACATAGTTTAGACTTTGTGAAGATGTTGTTTTGTTTAACTGTTATAACTCTTGACGAAATTGACCTCGCTATAAATAAAATCCAAGACTAGGATATCATTGGCGGTGTAAGTTTAACTACAAAAAAAAATTGTTCATTCTAGACAAAATCGATAATACTGAAATGGATACTAGAAGGGAAAATTCGATTAAGAATTTTAAAGGAAAAAAATAAATTATCTTTCTTGGCTTGGTCTCTTTAAGCTTAGCCATAAATCACTTTCAAACATAACATTTCGAATTGAAAGCTGTAAAAAAAACACTTGAATGAAATATTAGATGTAGATTAATGTCGTGACAATGCTTCAAACTGTTTTTTATTGTTGAAAACGAGTTAAATGCTTCAATCTAAACACTGTTTTTTTATAAATGTATTTCACTAACTAAAAGAGAAGCATGATTTATTTTGAACATAAGTGTTTTTTTTTAATTTATCTATTTATATATTTATTATTATTATTATTATTATTCGTTTAGGTTGGTCTACAGATTTAGTTTACAGTCAACTTCGTTTCAATCTGGCTAATGAAATCAACACTACGGCAGTTTTGTTAGGCGACACGCGTAGATGTGTCAAAGCAGTTTTCCTGATATCAACTTGTAAGGTGGCTATAATGTGGCTACTACAGACGATGCTCGATTAGCCTGGCAATAAACGGAGTTGCTTTATAATGTGACCATAGAAAAACATCGAACAGCAGGCAATTAATAAAGATTTCATAACAAATAAAATATACCCGAAGATCGCCAGTGATATGTCAGAACAAAATTAGCGTTAACATTCCGAGATAACTGAGGTAGGCTTAAGGTTTGTGTGTGGATTATTTTACATGTTATCAACATACACACATCATCGTATTGCAGGCTTAAGGTTTGTGTGTGGATTATTTTACATGTTATCAACATACACACATCATCGTATTGCAGGCTTAAGGTTTGTGTGTGGATTATTTTACATGTTATCAACATACACACATCATCGTATTGCAGGCTTAAGGTTTGTGTGTGGATTATTTTACATGTTATCAACATACACACATCATCGTATTGCAGGCTTAAGGTTTGTGTGTGGATTATTTTACATGTTATCAACATACACACATCATCGTATTGCAGGCTTAAGGTTTGTGTGTGGATTATTTTACATGTTATCAACATACACACATCATCGTATTGCAGGCTTAAGGTTTGTGTGTGGATTATTTTACATGTTATCAACATACACACATCATCGTATTGCAGGCTTAAGGTTTGTGTGTGGATTATTTTACATGTTATCAACATACACACATCATCGTATTGCAGGCTTAAGGTTTGTGTGTGGATTATTTTACATGTTATCAACATACACACATCATCGTATTGCAGGCTTAAGGTTTGTGTGTGGATTATTTTACATGTTATCAACATACACACATCATCGTATTGCAGGCTTAAGGTTTGTGTGTGGATAATTTTACATGTTATCAACATACACACATCATCGTATTGCAGGCTTAAGGTTTGTGTGTGGATTATTTTACATGTTATCAACATACACACATCATCGTATTGCAGGCTTAAGGTTTGTGTGTGGATTGTTTTACATGTTATCAACATACACACATCATCGTATTGCAGGCTTAAGGTTTGTGTGTGGATTATTTTACATGTTATCAACATACACACATCATCGTATTGCAGGCTTAAGGTTTGTGTGTGGATTATTTTACATGTTATCAACATACACACATCATCGTATTGCAGGCTTAAGGTTTGTGTGTGGATTATTTTACATGTTATCAACATACACACATCATCGTATTGCAGGCTTAAGGTTTGTGTGTGGATTATTTTACATGTTATCAACATACACACATCATCGTATTGCAGGCTTAAGGTTTGTGTGTGGATTATTTTACATGTTATCAACATACACACATCATCGTATTGCAAGCTTAAGGTTTGTGTGTGGATTATTTTACATGTTATCAACATACACACATCATCGTATTGCAGGCTTAAGGTTTGTGTGTGGATTATTTTACATGTTATCAACATACACACATCATCGTATTGCAGGCTTAAGGTTTGTGTGTGGATTGTTTTACATGTTATCAACATACACACATCATCGTATTGGACACTTGGTCAATATTTTAAATAAAACGATGAATTGGTGTAAATCAAAGTGGTCAAAATGAAGACTGAGACCATATGTAAGCCGAAATTAATTAGATAATTTTGAGTGATGTAAAGAGATGACGTTCGCCATTTAAATTGAAGACAGCGTCATTGTGAGCTGATACTGACGCTGAACACAAACATAAAAACAAAACGCTCTCACATAGCGAAATCCGTGTTCAGGGGAACAGATTTATCTTGAATTTCTATTGTTTTGTGGGGTTTTTTTTTAATTTAAGATTTTAGCACAAAGAATTTATGATAAATAGTTTTTTTTCCCAATTTAAATGTAATTTTATTGATTATTATTATTTATTATGCAAACCGAAATTCCAAACATGTAACTGTCTATACAGCAATATGTGGATCTGTTAGGTCAAAGTAACGTTAATAAAAAATGCAGATTTATTTCAGATGCCATCGTGAAATGCGTTTTTTGAAAATATCACAAGGATTTTTGGTCAGCACTATTTTCTTTTTTCTAAAGAAATCAAAATAGTGGTAATAGATCTGAAGATGGTGCTAAAATATTCATATAATTCAGGGAAACCAGAGCATGACCAAAGTGTACGACCCCAATTATATCGTTTCAGACAATAATTGAGCTCCATCAAGTGATTCCCTAAAATCAGGCCTTCGTCACTGTAAACCCCTGACAAAAGTGCCCTGAAAATGTGTCTAGACTCACTCCATCTGTCACAGCTGATTAGCATCAACTCCCACAGTAGAGAACTTCTTTGACGGATCTCATAGTTTGACGGAAATCATCAACAAGTCTTCAGAAATATTGTCGATTCCTTCAATCTTTCATCAATTTTCTTTTAAACCAATAAAACCAGAGATTACTTCAATCTAATTATAACTTTGCGAATGTTTTAGAAAATGGCTTAAGTGCATAGAAGTCAATTTTACAACTATCCTAACCCCTTACCTTCATACTCCAGATGAGTTAGCAGAATGTGGCTGGGAGCTTTGTCGTCAGGAGCTATAGTGATGTAACACGGTGCCAATACGAAGCAAGAGGGAGAAGGGAGAAGGTCTAACATCAATTGGGATTCTGGTAGAAGTAATGGCATTACTTTCAAGCCTGTTTTGTCAAGTTGTTTTAGCAAGTTGGAAGTTGGAACAGCGCCATCGATATAAGTTTTAGGGGTTATTTTTAGCCAACACTTTAGAGCGGGTATCTTCGTTTGGGAAAATAATTTATAGGCATTACTTATGACTTAATGTAGTCCATTAAGTGTAACATAAGAGTAAGTTACTCTATAAACACAAAGTTATCGATTGAATGTAGAAAAACTTTTATTTGTTTTGCTCCAAATAATGATTAATACTACCGGCACACGATTTCTGCAAATAACACCAATTTGATGTTAATAAAACATAATTAAAATCCAATCTTTAATATTTTATTTTAACGACCTTATTAAAGGCAACAACAAACTGTATTATTATTCCAACGTTTGCGTTCAGTTTATTTCAAATGAGACGGTAAAAGTGTCCGTCTAAAACATACTGTGTCATTTTTTAACACCTTTATTTGTTATTTATTTTAAAAAAAAACAACCAGATAGTGTATTGTTTGAACCTTCTCAACCCCGTCCAGGGTATATAAATCTATGATTTACTTTTAATGCTTTTCCCGTCTGAAACCTTCCTCCCCCCTCCCTGAATGTTTTTTGTTCATTACGAGATCGGAGCCCTGCACAATCCCCCGTCTACAAACCAACTCACGATTTTGTGAACTTTGGGGGAAAGCTAAAATAAATTTAAATGAGAGTTTGATCTTCCCAATGGTCTTTGCTGCTGAGATTTAAAGGTCAGATTTGAGGCTTGGGCGACTTGGCGGAGGGGGGTCAATCTGATAATCTAATGACCAGCATTCGTGAGGTCCTGGCAATCGCAATAAATATAGGTCAAACTTGTAAAACGCGGGCATTGATTAAACGACATCAGTGCTGCTGTACAAGTCGCTGGAGAGGTACGCCTCTGAATGCCTCTGATGTGATTCTTGTATGTTCGTGATGCTCAAACATGTGCCTCCTTATACTAAGATTCAGTAGGAATTGTCATAGCAGAATAATAAAGTAACTTCATTTTGTTCCAACAAGCTAAATTTACTTTTCTTCACTTAATTGAAAATAAAAATTAACTTTACATTTCACACGATGTATAACGACTATTAGGATATGATTTGTCTCGTGGGAATAATGCATTCATTTCATCGTTTGAGAATCCCTGGTGTGCACGGAATTTTGTTCGGTTGAGCTAAGATATCCAGTGACTCAGATCGATGGGCAAACCACATTACACGGTCAAATACTTAACACCGCCAACCTAACCCCTCCCAATCTTATTAAGTTTCTAGACTCTAGAGCACAGTTGACTCTCTTCTTTTTGTGTCAAGCGAGTATGAAATTACGTGTTGTCTTAATTTATTATTAGGGAATAAACAACGGGCTGCGTATTGTGATGAATGAACTTGCAGTGTTTCTGATGATCTACTGCACTAACTTTCGCGTAACGAGCACAAGAGTGTATACAATATGTGAAGAGGTCGGGGGAAGGTGCTGATCCAGATCGAGCAGGAAATGTGGATGATAAGTTTGGGCATTACCTTATGTAGGATTTTAAATGTACCGAAATGATTCATTTATCCTCCGAAAGTTTAGGAAGTCCGCTTATCTCAATGGGGGTCTAGGATCCCTGACGATAGTGCACGTGACCCACGTTCCCAGTGATAAAAACTCAGCCTCCACGCTAAACGCGCATTAGGCCTTCCTGTCGGCTAAACGCTGGCGCTCCAGCAACCTCATTGGCATAATGCTAATCTCGCCCTATAAAGCCACCGCTTTGATCGCAACCCAATTGCGGTGCTTGAGAAAATATGCGTAAATAAATACAATTCACAATGAATAATTGGTGGAGAATTTGTCGGACGTTTGGTCATTTTGGGGTATTAATTTCCGCATCGAGAGATATTGTTAAGTTGGGAGGCATGTAACCTTAACAGGGTTCAAAAAAGGACGCACGGATGGTGGACGCCGCATTGGTGTGAAACTGATGTTAGAGATTAGCGGTCTTGGAAAACTCTCAGAGGTGCTTGAAGGTTCAGCAGAACAATATTTTTGTCTACATATTGTTTGTGGCAAACGGTGTTGAGTTAGATGAATTTGATCCGATACGCATTCAACTTTAGTGTAATAAAAATATTTCAAATATTTGTTAGTGCAGTTACGGTCGGCCCCTCTCCTATATTTCATTTCGATTCATTTGAGGCGACACCTTCAAGAAGGTCGTTTGTTTATATTTTGGGTTCCCTCCCCAGAAACCGCTCGAACATTATCTTAGGGGCCGTTCATAAATGACGTCACGCACCGAGGGGGTCCACACATTTGTGAGGATGTGTGACGAGGGGGAGGGGGTGTTTGAGAAATGTGACGTCACATCAAAAATCCAAAATTTCTTACAATTTATTTTATGACCCTTTACATGGCTTCACGTTTGTTACGATATTAGAGTTGCAACCTTAAACTAAATACATACTTAAATGACAACAACGTGATTTGAAAGAGGTTTTTTCAAATAGAAATACACTTTTTTTTTGGGGGGGAGGTTTCAAAGCTTTGTGACGTCATATTGGAGGGGGTCTAAGTTTTTGTGACGACGCGTGACGAGGGGGGAGGGGGGTGAAAAATCGGTCAAAATCGTGTGACGTCATTTATGGTCGGCACCTTATATTGTCTCAAACATATAGCCTAATGTTTTTGTTTCGTATTATGTTAGTTCATTTTGAAATCATCTCTATGTCTATAAAAATTGTATACAACTGAAAAGATTAACATTTGGGGAAAATGTATTAATTGAATGTATTCCAGAAATGTTTGTTGCATCTGTAAAATTTTAGTTTCACTAACTTAATCATTCCAAACTTAAGTTTTTGGGATAAATTCCTTACTAGTTTGTAAAGTATATTTACTTTGTAAACATGTATTTAACTTAAACTAAAAAAAAGTAAATTGTTTAGATGTTGGGGTATTTAAAAAAATATAAAAAATGTAATCATTAGTAATCTTTGAATTTTTAATATTCTTTAACCTTAACGTAGAGGTATATTATAGTCAATTATACTTTAATTGGGGGGCAGATGACAATGCATTATTCCTGAATATGATGGATGGTTTTTAGTCAATTAAACCTTAACCTCGAGATATACCTCGAGTATACTAAATTTAGTTTCGCCAGCCCAATATTGTTTCCTTTTCTAAATCTCTTAGCCAGCTGGGTGGTTATACACACTAGTTTAATAAAATTAACTTTTTTATATTCGAAAGATTTTTTTAACCTCCAATAACTTTGGAGCAATGGATGATGAATCTTTCATATTTTTTTTAAAAGATGTTTTTAAAATGTTAAATGGCAATGTAACGGGTATTTAAATCACTAGTCTCACCGAACAGTTAGACATTTTATAAAAAATATTTTTGTAATGGGCTCACAATATGTTTACACTTTATTCGCCTCATAAGAGAAATGACATGGGGAACTTTATGGCAGATTGATCTAACCACGTGTCTTTAAAACATATTTTTGTCGATTTAACTTGGTACAGAATATGAAATAATTCACCTAAATCACACTCACACATGCAACCAAACCAAACAGCTTTCAACGCACCATTCACTGAAACACGAGAAACATGATAACAACTGCGTTCAATACAACACAGCTAATGAAACAAGCTGTCCTGTTTTGCACCCGTGTTAAACGAAACAGCAAATTTAAACGTGTTTTTCTGTTTCGCAACGCTAGCGTCACCAACATCACCTGTGCTGCCAGCGTGACCAACATCACCTGTGCTGCCAGCGTGACCAACAGGTGTTTTCAATCGACCAACATCTGTAGCTGAAACGACGTCTTCCCCAACCACCCTAAATAAACACAACCCAAAGTCAACAAACACACAGGCGCACAAACACTCACGCGCACAGGCACACATACGCACACACGAAACAACTTGAGGTCACAACAAGATGGATTGTCTCCTAATCGGAGCAGCTGATAAGGTCGCCAACTCATTTCTTTAAAGCCTCATTCATAATTCATCCACGTTTCCTCTTTAAATAAGTATTTTCGAGCACCGCAGAATGTTTAACGTGATCTACTTCGTTTTAAATATCCACTTAACTAATGACCGATCATGTCAGGAGAACAATTTGGGCAGCAGTTAAGCAAATGGTAATTATTATTTAAAGCTCTCTGTGGTTAGTTTAGAAATATTCTCTTTGAGAAATTCTTGGTAATCTGATTCCCCCCCCCCATTATAATCAGTAGAGTTGCCCATGTTAATGCCCTAGGGTGGTATCGAAGCTCTTGTTGCCCCCTACCAGGAAACACTTCCCATGGAACACTCAGAAATGATATCACTCGTCATGAAGAGAAAAGTGTCGCCCTGGGTTGATTCCCACTTCCGACTTTCAGAATTGATTTTAAAACACGCTACAAAATGTACAAGTTGTGCGAGATGAGCATTGAAGACGAATATTTATTTTAGAGGAAGTGATTTCTAAAATTTAAACCGAAAGCCTAAAAGTTTAAATTGTTTATAATTTCAAACAAGTGGTTTCATCCATTGATTTCCTATGACAATGAGTTATTTCTGAAGTGATGGTTTCAACTGTTAGCCATGCATAAAGTATTATTCAATTTTTAAAAATATTTATCCTATATAATAAAAGGCTAAGTTCCGTGCGGTCAACAATAGCGATTGGTCCTTTAAACACATGTGACTCCTACAGCCAATCATGTTGAACACGTTTACGCGGACGTTCAAAACAACTTATTTTTGGTGCAGTATTTCTTCTAAGACTTTATTTTGAGCTATGCGCGTTTGGATTTATAGTAAAAAGATATCTTTTTACGAGTTATTTATTTTAACTACAATGAATACTATTTTTGACGTGATGCACATGTATGCCGGTCGAGACGGAGGGGAGTCACAACATGCCACCGAACGGTGGCAGAACGTCCTTGGACTGGCTTTGTTGCTCGTAATAAATAAACTATAATGTTAAATGTTTGAAATCCGCATTGAGTCACATTGTCACATTTTTGTGATTTATGTATGTTTTTGTCTTATCTATACACAGACGATTAATGTGTCCACAGACCCTGCCGGTCTGTTGGCAAGTGATGCAGCGTTCGCAGACCACGGCTATAAGTGTATAAGGGTTCCACGGATTACCCAGCCGCATTTATTACTCTAACTAGTGTTAGAGCAGCATCTACCGGTAGGGGTGCCCAAGGTGAGCAGAGTAAACTTGGGGCCTTTGCCAGCACCAGGGATCGAACCCGTGACCGATTTTTATTTTTTTTTAAATTATTTTTTTTTAGTCTTGGTACCACAGCGCACTATCACTTAGACCTCCGCCCCCCCCCCACATCAATATCGACATTGAAAACTTGGACGTTGTGGACAGCTTCACCTATTTGGGTTCCAAGGTCTCCAATACACTGTCCATTGAACAGGAAATAAACAGTAGAATTGGCAAGGCAGCTGCCACAATGGCTAAATTAAATAAACGGGTCTGGCAAAACACCAAGTTAACAGAGAAAACTATGCGAGACATGGACCACTTATACATCCCAAGACCACAAGCTTAATAGATTCCACTTGAGATGCCTGCGTCGCATCCTTGGCATCAAATGGCAAGACAAATAGCCTAATACTGAGGTTCTAATGCGTGCCAATACCCAAAACATGTTCTCAATCCTTAGTGAAAGTCGCCTGAGATGGCTAGGACATGTTAAAAGAATGAACCCTGGCCGCATCCCCAAGGACCTCCTATATGGAGAACAGGCATCGGGAAAGAGGAAGACAGGTATTTTTAAAAAACAATTCAGTCCAACTATATCATTTATTTAAAATTGTCACGATTCATTTCAAGCACAACTAAAGCATGTAACCATGGGGGTTGGGGTCCAAGTCAACATAACTTTGTTGTCCAACACTTAACGGTCCAAGTCAACATAACTTTGTCGTCCAACACTTAACGGTCCAAGTCAACATAACTTTGTTGTCCAACACTTAACGGCGACACTTTGCCATACATCCAACCAACAAACAAAACCATTACACTCAAAGGGTTGCAGATTACCATGTAATCGGTACTCACCACGGGAGACGTGTCATTACATCTACGTCCTACACCGCCAACGTTAAGTCCTGAGCCAGACACCCTACGCCGTTTAACATTCCCCGGCGTAACGACAACGGCCCAAAAACGTCTGAATGTCCACTTACTACTGGAGCCTTGGTGTGGATGTTAGGGTGTGAAATGACTGGAGTCCGGACATGAGCGTGCTATCAAACGAGACACGAAAACTTGTCGCCTCAGTAGTACAGTTCTGTGCGTGAGCCCCAGTGTGCTGACCCAGTAGAGAGGAGGGGATAAAATATAAGTACGATGGTGGGTAGTGTGTGTGGGGGTGAGGGGGTGGAGGTTAATAGAGCAACGAGTAATTTGCTACAGGCGAAAAGCTGTCGGTAGTAGAGAGTAACAAAAAATAATGTGTACTGGGAAATGTGGGCTGGTGGGTTAAATGACAAAATGGTTTCATTAAAATAAAGTGAGGCACATTGTGGAAAAATGAATATGAAAACTGTTCCAGTATTTGGTCGTAGAAAGAAGCGTATTGTAATTGGGTTTTTACATTTGTGTTTACTCTATGGGGTTTGTGAAGAGGAAAGTTTTGGCTTCTGTCTAGCCAGAACAGCATAGTACGTGCTAGAAAACAATAACAAATGATATACGTGTCCTCATAGTATTGCGTGTCTTAATAAACAATAAGGATATAATTATCTTGATAGCATTTTACGCCTGGTAAATACTAAAGATATAATTGTCTTGATAGCTTTGTATTTCATTGTAAACGTTTAAGGATATAGATTATCTTGGTAGCGTTGTACATCTTTATAAGCACTAAAGATGTAGGTGTTTGCTATTTAATTTGATGAAATTTGGACTCTTTAAATATTTGATTAATTGTTTCAAATAGCATCCATAAAACTATTTTAAAGCAAAACCTGCCATGTATTTTACACAGACTTACAAGCAGCTGTGTAGAGAGACTTGTTACCCTCTGGACTTTAATGACGACTGGCTAACTCTAACCTATATATGAAGACGTAAATATGCATAATGTTCTTTTTTGTTTTTTTTTAATAGTTTTATTTAAAAAAACAGATTAACGTTAGTGCATCATCTTGATCGGTGGACAATCAGAAAAAATGGAGGCGGTTCTAGAAATGGGATGCACATCAGCATATCATTGTTGAACATTCAGTTTGAAGGAATGCATGCTATGCGCGTAAGTTAATTGGTTTTACAACATCCTACATTAGTTCATGAGAAACATGAAGCATATTGGTGAGATTCTATGTCACTCTGCCGTTGGCCTGGATATATTTTTTAAACTCTCTTTTCATTTAGTTATTGCACAATAATTAATGTCTGAAATATTTATTCAAGCTATTACTGTTATCCTATAAAAAATTCACCAATTCATAAGCAATCATTTTAGTTCTTTTCCAATTTTCTCAAAGTTTCTATTTTTATTTTGTAGCAATCCTGATATCGTTTAAAACACCTGGCCGTCCTTTAACTTCGATATCGTGTTGTTGTTTTTTTTATTATTTTATTATTACACGCTTTAATTTAAGTCACACTGTTTTTATGTTGTATGTTGTATCCGTCAAATCTTGTAACGTAAAATTAAACCTTTTTTAATAATCCTAGAGATCTCAAAATTTTACCAAAGATAGATCTTGGATGACAATGCATTGTATCAAAATTTCAGATCGATCGAATGTACTGTAATTAAATTAATGCATTTTTAGTTTATCTATATAAACTTTATGTAGCGGTCGCTATTGTTTACATTTTACGGGTCACTTGACATCACCCCAGCCTTCGGTGAACACATCTCGTGTTTTAACCAGGTAAACCACCTGGAGTTGAGTTAACGCGTTGACGCCACCCGTCCATGTCCACACCCCCTCCCCCTTCCCACAGTTTTTAAAGCCAGGGGAGATAATTTCGCTTTCAGTCTCTAAATGTTTGTCACGTTTGAACATAATCGATACTTTTAGTTATGTATCATATATAAGGGATTTATAGTCAAAAACGTTGTTTTTACGGGGTTGTTTTATTTTATTTTTATGGGGGCGCGTTCGTAACCACGAAACAGAGTACGTCGGGACCGGCGTAACCAGATGACTCCCTGTTTTTGAAAAATGTTAAAATTATTTTCATAGAAATTAATGTTAATAATCAACATTAAAAACATTTTTTTAAAACTAGTCTTATATTAAAAATGCACTAGTTTTCTACTTTTTAGTCTACGCATTTTACAGTAAGTGCAAAGCCGGCGTACCTTTTGACTATAAATCCCTTATATATGAGACATAACTAAATGTAGCGATTATGTTTAAACGCGACATTTACAGACTGAAACAGAATTATCTCCCTTGGTTTTAAATCTGGGTGCAGGGACGGTAGGGGGTGTGAACAATGACGGTCGGCGTCAACGCGTGAACTTGGAACGTGAAAAAATTATAAACAAATAGTGGGACGGTTCTGATTAAACTTACAAAGCAAGTTAATATAAGACTAGTAATGTTAAAAAGAATATTATTAATATTGTTAATATTGTAAATATTGTTAATTTTGTTAATATTGTTAATATTTCACGTGGGAAATAAATATTGGCCACGAGTTTTATTATTCCTTTCATTTTATTGTTTTTGATCAAAATTATCGACCATCACTAAAAGGAAAATGTGTCCCTGGAGTGACCCGCCCACCTCATCCACTGCACCAGTCCCTATGGTTGAATGCGTGTCACAGATAGCAAGACGGTCTGACCTCTCGTCTCAACACAGCCTTCAAACACCACGATTGACTGAGTGCTTATATCATAACACAATATCATTGACTGAGTGCTTATATCATACGACAATATCATTGACTGAGTGCTTATATCATACGACAATATCATTGACTGAGTGCTTATATCATACCACAATATCATTGACTGAGTGCTTATATCATACGACAATATCATTGACTGAGTGCTTATATCATACGACAATATCATTGACTGAGTGCTTATATCATAACACAATATCATTGACTGAGTGCTTATATCATACCACAATGTCATTGACTAAGTGCTTATATCACACCACAATATCATTGACTAAGTGCTTATATCATAACACAATATCATTGACTGAGTGCTTATATCATACCACAATATCCCTGTCTATAAGCGGAGCGGCTTCTATTAACTTTCTACTTCAATCATACAACACAATCTCTGGTCATCGACACCTAACAATCTTCCATTATTTTCAAGTATGCGCTCACTGAGTACAGAAGCTCTCCCAAAATATTACTCTCCGTGCACTCATTCACCGAGACGTTATATCGTTTCCAGCTGGTTATATCAGAGTTCATGTCTCCCGCACAAAGCCGCGGTGCAGATAGGAGAGATGAAAATAGCCAGAGTATTCCTCGTATTTCGTGAGTATGTCAATATTGCTTCAGTTAAAGAATAGCCAGGATTCACAAACTGTGACTTGGAGACCCCGTGACGATCTTGCACAGTTGACTAGATCGGGTGCAACTTGCTTTTTGATCCGCTCGTGTTTTCAGTAAACAAATCGTGTCTCTAGTTACGTCTGAACTGTCTGTTTCTTACAATCCAGGATAGTGTCTAGAGCACAAGAGAAACCTCTGAACTGTTTGTTTCTTACAATCCAGGATATTGTCTAGACAGGACAGATGTCTAATAAAATGTAAGCCAATCAGAGCAGAAAAAGAAATTGAGCTATTAAAAATTTAGAGGCTCAAATATCTCTTACTGGAAAAAACCCTACGTAAAAATAAAACTACAGAAATGTTTTAAGTAAGGCTTGGTTGGAGAGAAATTCCAAAATAGTAGCAAATAAGACATTTAGAATAGTAGCAAATAAAACACGTATAAATTAGTAGCAAATAAGACATTTAGAATAGTAGCTAATAAAACACGTATAAATTAGTAGCAAATAAGACATTTAGAATAGTACCTAATAAAACACGTATAGAATAGTAGAAAATAAGACATTTAGAATAGTAGCTAATAAAACACGTATAGATTAGTAGCAAATAAGACATTTAGAATAGTAGCTAATAAAACACGTATAGAATAGTAGCAAATAAGACATTTAGAATAGTAGCTAATAAAACACGTATAGAATAGTAGCAAATAAAACACGTATAGAATAGTAGAAAATAAGACATTTAGAATAGTAGCTAATAAAACACGTATAGATTAGTAGCAAATAAGACATTTAGACTAGTAGCTAATAAAACACGTATAGAATAGTAGCAAATAAGATATTTAGAATAGTAGCTAATAAAACACGTATAGAATAGTAGCAAATCTGACACTTATAGATTAGTTTTAATAACATACGTATATGAACTTGAACTATCACTTAACCCGCCGTTGGGTCGTTGGGGCACCATCGTGAACTGCACACTATCTCACGCCATTTGTCCCGGTTCTGTGCTGCTGTTTGAGAGTCGCTGAATGACAGGCCGGTCCACTCCTTGATATCGTCTTCCCATCTCTTCCTTTGCCTGCCTCTTTTCCTTCCTCCCTGGACTGTGCCTTGCAATATAGTATTTGTGAGACCTCCAGATATTGTCACGTGCCCGTACCATCGTAGTTTCCTCTTCTTAATTGAGGTGAGAAGGTCCTCTTAGGGGCCAATGACAGTACTTATTGTGTTGAAGACCGCTTCGTTTGTGATGTGCGCTGTGTAGGAGATGTTCAATATCTTTCTGAAACATCTCATCTCTAGCGCATTGATTCTTCGTTGGGGGTCTGCAGTGAGCGTCCATGGCTCACAACCATACAAGAAGACCGACATCGCCAGAGAGCGCATTAGTCGGATCTTTGATCTCAGGGAGAGTTTCTTGCTTTGCCAGATGTGCTTTTGTTTACTCAATGCTGCCATTGTTTGGGGCCAATCTGGCAAGAATTTCTGGCTTTGAGCCTTTGTCGGATATTATGGCCCCTAGATATTTAAAGGTGGAGACCTCTTCGAGTTTTTGCCCGTTTATCCGAATCTAATTAGCGTCTTCTCCATTTGCCATGACCTTGGTCTTTTCTGCATTGATTTCCAAGCCGTACGCCTTTGCTGTTTTCTCTAGTTATACGTATATAACAGCAGCAAATAAGCACATATAATATAATATGGTTTGTGCAAAAAGATTTTAAGAGATGCAGATAAACTAGTTGAAGAAAAGTGACACATAAGATATTTATAGAAGAGTAGCAATTTGGCCAGTGGAGAAAGTCGGGAATATATCAAAGATGTTGTACGACCGCTAACCGGATAAATAGTGAAAAGGGAAACTACCGCGGATCTGAAGATGTACATCTATATGAAGCATTAAAGTTTCATTGCCCTGAGAACCGCTGACCTCTATGAAATAGTGAGCGCTGATCAATGCAAACAGAACACACACAGGTTTAAATACAAGTTGCAGCTCGAGCCAGTGAAATCACGCAGCACTTGACTACCGGCTATAACAAGGTCTCCACATTGGGGCAGTAAGGAAAGTTCAGCCTTCTTTCTCAACTGTTCTCTCTATCAATCTCGTCTTTTCTTTACCTTGGGCTCGTGACTTTGGTTATGGCCTTTGAGATAAGATAAGATAAGATTGAGACTTGGTCAAATAGCACGTGATAAATATGCCCGACTTTCCACAGGTCCGTCATGCAAATGTTAAAGGTTTTTTGTAGTTTTAAAGCGATAGACACAGATTACTAAAACCCTTACTTCGTTCTGTTTGTTTTATTGTTGTTAAATGAAGACACACAATGCTAAAATTCTTTCCTCTCAACAGCCGGATCCGTGGTACAAATTGCTCGAAGCGACATCGCGCCTTAACTCGTTCGGATCAAGAGAAGATGTTTCAACATCTAGTTGGGAACAATTTTCGTAAATGATTTGACATCTACATTCAGAATTTCAAAAGATTCATCGCTTCTCATTTCAACAAACTTCTTTCTTGCAACATCGATCAATTGTTTTGCAAATCCAATGTCAATGTCCATGCGTTGCAAGTAGTTTGATAAAACGAAGAACCATAGAATAGAGAGGGGGTAGGCAGAAATCTTCAACCCATTGAAGATCAATAAATATGCTACTGAAATAAATTTACGTTACTATTTTGAAAACATATATGTTAATATTGTTGATTCTGTTTGACTTGTTCGATGATTTAGAAAATTTACTAAGTTAGTGGACTAATAATTAATATTTACGCAATGCTGGGATATTAGTAAACTTTGGCGGCGCCCCCAAAAATCCTCCTGCCCCCCCCCACGCAGACAAATCTAAATCCGCCACTGCCTGTATTACATAATATATTATGATAACCATTCCGCCTAAAAAGTTGGACTACGAAAGTGGAGAAGATAGTTTAAGTACCATTATGGGCATACTACTATTAGTAAATAATACTAGGACACTGGTGTGGATAGTGTATGTTAGTGCCATTTAGGGTACCACAAGAATCGTTTAAAAATTGCATAAGCGATTTTAACATGCTTTCGTGTTAAAGTCACCTCAAAATGAGCCAGCAGTATCTAATCACGTGCCCCCGATATATTGCGCTGAGATTTTAAAATGTAGAAGAAAGATAGAAGATCTCAAGGAATGGTCTAGTGAAAGGTTAGAGTAAATCATGATGTCGTAAAAATGAAGTGAGATTTAACATAGCTGCACAATGTAACAGAACCGATGTATAATAAAAAAAATGGGAATGTGATCGGTTAATATGGTTGTACATTTATAGTCAGAGAATCGATGTGAGCTCATAGATAAATACAAGAAGTTCACAGAAGTGATGTAATGTGTGTGGTGAAAAGGGAGCAGAGGGGAGCGTCGCCAGCTCATTTAACCTGTGTGTTGGTATCACTGGAAATACCTCTCATTTCATAATGGGATTCCTTTGATGTGTGAGGAAGGATTGATGTAACATGTTTTGTTACATCCGTATTATTAAAATTGGTATCTGTAAAATGTAACTTTGTATGTCTAAAGTGATGCGTTATTTTTCTAGCCGTATACATGTATCTGTAACATGATATATCATTATATCTATACATGGTACGTTATATCTGCAACATGATATATCATTATATCTCTACATGGTACGTTATATCTGTAACATGATATATCATTATATCTCTACATGGTACGTTATATCTGTAACATGCTATATCATTATATCTATACATGGTACGTTATATCTGTAACATTAACATGATATATCATTATATCTCGACATGGTACGCTATATCTGTAACATGATATATCATTATATCTCTACATGGTATGTTATATCTGTAACATGATATATCATTATATCTATACATGGTACGTTATATCTGTAACATGATATATCATTATATCTCTACATGGTGCGTTAAATCTGTAACATGATATATCATTATATCTCTACATGTTACGTTATATCTGTAACAGGATACATCATTATATCTCTACATGGTACGTTATATATGTAACATGATATATCGTTATATCTCTACATGGTACGTTATATCTGTAACAGGACATATCATTATATTTCACCATGGCACGTTATATCTGTAACAGGATATATAATTATATCTTTACATGGTACGTTATATCTGTAACAGGATATATCATTATATCTCTACATGGTACGTTATATCTGTAACATGATATATCATTACATCTCTACATGGTACGTTATATCTGTAATATAATAATGTATATCTGTAACATGGTACGTTCTATTTGTAACATGATAATTTCATCTGTAACATAATAAAAATTTATATCTGTAACATGATAATTTTTATCTGTAACATGATAGTTTATATCTATAACATGATAATTTATATCTGTAACATGGTACGTTATATCTGTAACACGAAACATGTATGTAGAAAAGTCACTTATCATTTCTGAAACACGGGACGTTATATGAGTAGCGTGGTACTCTAAAATAACAATTTATAACTGTAACATGACATGTTGTATCGTTAACCTAATATGTTACATCTTGAGAATAAAAATAAAAATATCATGATTGAGTTTGTTCTGTAGCGTGCAGGGGCCGGTCAGCGGGTTTAAAGGCCATCGAAGTTTGTTTGGTTCCTCTTTGGGATACTTTGGGCATTCTGGAGTTTTACCCTTGACTCTCATATTCCATTGTGTGTGTGACTGTGTTAGTATGTGTGCCTGTGTTTGTGTGTGTGCCTGTGTTAAAATGTGTGTGTGCACGTGTTTAAATGTGTGTGTGTGTGCCTGTGTTTAAGTGTGTGTATGTGCCTGTGTAAATGTATGTGCCTGTGTTTGTGTGCCTGGGTTTGTGTCTGTGTTTGTTTGTGTGCCTGTGTTTAAATGTGTGAGTGTGCCTGTGTTTAAATATGTGTGTGTGCCTGTGTTTAAGTGTATGTGTGTGTGTGCCTGTGTTAGTGTGTGTGCCTGTGTTTGTATGTGTGTGTGTCAGTGTTTGTGTGCGTGTCTTTGTTTGTGTGTGTGCCTGTATTTAAATGTGTGTGTGTGCCTGTGTGTCTGTATTTGTGTTTGTGTGCCTGTGTGTGTCTGTGTGTGTGTGTGTGCCTGTATGTGTGCGTGTGCCTGCGTTTGTGTATGTATACCTGTGTGTGTGTATGTCTGTATTAGTACTATTTCAATAATTTTATCAGGGTGTTAAACAGAAACTAAGTAAGTAAGTTTTAAAAATATATTTGCTCACAATTAAATACTCCGAGGAAATTGATTCTGCCAGCAATCAGCGTCACTTAAGGAAATGGTCAGACTACAATCTCATTCCAATAATGGCACTACAAATACTTACCTATTCGATAGTCCATCATACTAAACTGCAAAGTCTCATTCCAATAATGGCACTACAAATACTTACCTATTCGATAGTCCATCATACTAAACTGCAAAGTCCGCTTTCAATCATGGGGAATAAATTTTACATGGTCAGCATTTAGCAAACTAAGGCAACTCAAACATTGTGATAGCTTTTTCGAACTTGGTTAAATCTAACTGTTAGAAAGAACTACCCCCCCCCTTGTACCCAGAATCATTCTTACAAAGAGAAAATAGATTACTCGACATTCATTTAGATGAAATCAATGACAAAGTCTGTCAAGCGATGTATCACAGAGACAATCATAGGAGGACAATGGGGTGTCTGATTTCTATGTTTTATAATTATTTATTAAAGAAATAAATCTTTTACCATCTCTCACCATAAAGTGAGGATAAACCTTTGTTTTGGTCATTTAACAAAAGAAACAACACATTTTTTATTCGTTACGGAATTCTTAGCAATATCATCTGTCTGGTTTTTGTTTTTTGTTGCTGTTGTCTCTTTTTTTTAAAATAATTCTTTTATAACTTTAAATTCGCTCATCGTAATTAACTGCATGTAAAGTTTTAAATTATTTTAAGTCAGTTTCATTAAATTTATTTAAATTGTACTTAAGGCAACCCATAGTCTGTAAAACACGAATTAATTCTTCTTGCTATGCATTCTATATTGATCAAATTTTTTTTAAATTAATACTTTCATTTTTTAAATTGTAATCTGATTTCTTTTTTAATAACAAAAATATATTCAAAAGGCATTCGTAACTTGGATCACAAGACTACGTCATATTCCACCTCTCATGTGTGTAAGTACTTAAGTTGCTACCAAACAGTGAACGACTCGCGCAATAACTGGTAAATTTTAAGTAAATTCACTAAACATGAGTTATAAAAACAGTTAATGAGAGGAGCCAAGGAAATAATAAAATAGACCAGACAATGTCACATTTTCGAAACAACCTGAAGAGAAGGCAAAATTAAAGTTCTTAAGACAGATTTTAAGTAAAGTCAAACCTGGCGAGCCTGAACCATGGTCAACTAGGGAAAAGAGGCAGAAATAAGAAAAACCCGTAAAAAAAACCAAGTTTTTGACTATAAATCCTTTATGTACGAGAAGTAATTAAAAGAATGTTCATTATAATACGCAGCGCCAGACCATCCAGAAATACAAAATTTCAGTTGTGTCGTAAAACATGTTTAATATAATGCGCACCGATCAGGAATATGTTTATAAAAAGAGCTGTCAATAAAATACGCACCTTATTGCGCGACAGAAAGGTTGTTCAATATAATACGCACCGCGAAAAAAATAGCATGATACATAGGAATAAAAAAAATAATCTAAAAAATCAATAATTTAATTACGGTACATGCGATCGATCTGAAATTTTGATACATTGTTTTTATCATCGGTACGAAACTGCCTGCAAAATTTCAGCTCGCTATCTTGCGAGCAAGTGGGATAAAAATCGATCAAAAGTTTTGGCGACAAGCAAGCAAGCAAGCAAGGTCCGCCGCAGACACCACGAGTTAATATAAAGGATTTAAAAAAACACAACAGAATGACATGTTCCTGAAGTTTTATTTCAAGGCGACTTTCCTCCGATACAATATCATCTCCTTCTCAACACCATGTTAGCAAGCACTTGACTCGTCTCACCAAGTTAAAGTGAGGCTAAATATTTATTTATTGCACATAAGTTATTTTTATTTATGTCTTTTAGTATTAAGAAATGTTTAAATTTTTTTGTAGAACTACGTCAATAAATGTATAATAAGAAAATAATAATATGATTTTTCCTGGGAAGGAATTAATAATTTTTCCTTTATTTCTTATGTTAAAAATACGTTTGGTGTACGTCCTGTTTTTGGTATAAGTTCAAGTGTTTTTAACGGATTTAGGACGTATACCGAGGTCCCACTGTATATAACAACACACGTTTTATTTTCATTAATTTTAAACAACTGTAATCATTTCGTTTTTTTTCTAAGTAACATTATTTTTAAAAAAATAATAATATAATGTACAAGTTTTGAAATTTCATATTCATATTTCTTCTCCTTTGAATATTACACTACTTTGGATTGATTTGGAAGCTCGGTTTATTAGCCGTATGCAACAGCAAAGTTTAGGTATAGAATTATTTACAAATGCATTGAACAAATACATTTCTTTACTTGTTTTTGATAAAATGTGTTATCCAATAAAATATATTATTAGCTTTGGGCATTGAAAAAAAAAGTTTTTAGTAATTCACAGGCAATAGAAAAAATCATTGTCGATATCATTGTTTTCCTTACGTGCGTTTTAATAAAATAAACTTAAAGATTTTCACTAATTAAACTGCTAATATTTTTACGTTTTCGAATTACATTTCAAAATAGATTTCTATTTTTTTTTAAATGAACTGGCAAAACTTAACCAACCTATTCTTGATTTCAAATAAAATTACCAACTCCACGAATAAGTCAGTTTATGTTTATGTTAATGTTTATGTAATGTTTATGTAATGTTTATGTTAATGTTTATGTAATGTTTATGTAATATTTGTGTTAATGTTTATGTAATGTTTGTGTTAATGTTTATGTAATGTTTATGTGTATGTTTATGTAATGTGTGTGTTTATGTTTATGTAATGTTTATGTAATGTTTGTATTAATGTTTATGTAATGTTTGTGTTAATGTTTATGTAATGTTTATGTAATGTTTATGTAATGTTTATGTAATGTTTATGTAATGTTTGTGTAAATGTTTATGTAATTTTTATGTAATCTTTATGTGTGTTTATGTAATGCATTTTGCAAAGAAATTAATTTATAGTTTAAGCTGATGAAAACTAGAAATAATAATTTCAATTATTTTAAAAATAAATTTATCGATAAAATATTGTTTACAAAAGTGTAGATCAGAACAATTTTTAAGCAAGAATTCGATTTGAATTATGGTGAAACTTATGAATGTTCTATACATCAGGACAAAGTCTTTAAAAAAAAAGAATCGAAGTGTTATCTATCACCCCGTCAATCATCTACGCTGACTTTGTCACTCTGTCACCCTTCAATCATCTACGCTGACTCTGTCACTCTGTCACCCGTCAATCATCTACGCTGACTCTGTCACTCTGTCACCTGTCAATCATCTACGCTGACTCTGTCACCCGTCAATCATCTACGCTGACTCTGTCAGTCTGTCACCCGTCAATCATCTACGCTGACTCTGTCACCTGTCAATCATCTACGCTGACTCTGTCACCTGTCAATCATCTACGCTGACTCTGTCACCCGTCAATCATCTACGGTGACTCTGTCAATCTGTCACCCGTCAATCATCTACGCTGACTCTGTCACCGGTCAATCATCTACGCTGACTCTGTCACCCGTCAATCATCTACGCTGACTCTGTCACCTGTCAATCATCTACGCTGACTCTGTCCCCTGTCAATCATCTACGCTGACTCTGTCACTCTGTCACCTGTCAATCATCTACGCTGACTCTGTCACCCGTCAATCATCTACGGTGACTCTATCAGTCTGTCACCCGTCAATCATCTACGCTGACTCTGTCACCTGTCAATCATCTACGCTGACTCTGTCACCTGTCAGTCATATACGCTGACTCTGTCACTCTGTCACCCGTCAATCATCTACTCCAGGGGTCAGCAAACAGGGGTAAATTACCCCATTTGGGGTAGAAAGGGGATTATCGGGGGTAACGGAGACTAATTTGGGATAAATAAAAAAACTTATTGTGACATTGCGATTGTACAAATTGAGCCTCAAAGGTTGGCAGAGACAAGTCTTGAACTTCTATCCAATAATGAGGCGAGTATTGAATTTGTAAACAGAGAAGATTTGACACTTTTTTGAATGTCGATTGCTGTGTAGGCTTTCAACATTGAACTTGAGAAGGCCTTTAAAACGTTTTTGCGTTTTGCAACAACGTACTTTTTTCAAAACCGATTTTCTACTCTAATGAACATAAAAACAAAGCCGAAAAATCGATGGGACCCTGAAGGTACTATCCAAAATTCCCTGACATCCAAGGGACTTATTTCGATGTGATTGTTTAAGTAACTTTGTGTTTATCCGACTTCACCGCATTATGTCCGATTTATCATTATTATAGAATGGTCAGTGCCGTTAAGCATATAAGCGCTATAACCATTATATTAGACTGTAAAATTTTTCCTTAAAGAAATATCTGGGGTGATTACACAGAATTAATGAAGCGTCACAAAAAATAATTTCTAATTACAAGTCTTGCTCATTTAAATTTTTAAAAAAGGATAAAAACACTTTTCCTGTACCATATAAAACACAAATCCTTTTTCCACCTGGCATTCAGACGTGGAAACGGTTACTTGAACAAACCAAGAAAACTAACTCACCATTAATACTAAAAAACTAACTCACCATTAACATTAAAAAACTAACTCACCATTAATACTAAAAAACTAACTCACCATTAACATTAAAAAAACTAACTCACCATTAATACTAAAAAACTAACTCACCATTAACATTAAAAAAACTAACTCACCATTAACATTAAAAAACTAACTCACCATTAACATTAAAAAAACTAACTCACCATTAACATTAAAAAACTAACTCACCATTAACATTAAAAAACTAACTCACCATTAACATTAAAAAACTAACTCACCATTAACATTAAAAAACTAACTCACCATTAACACTAAAAAACTAACTCACCATTAACATTAAAAAACTAACTCACCATTAACACTAAAAAACCTAACTCACCATTATACTAAAAAACTAACTCACCATTAACATTAAAAAAACTAACTCACCATTAATACTAAAAAACTAACTCACCATTAACATTAAAAAAACTAACTCACCATTAATACTAAAAAACTAACTCACCATTAACATAAAAAACTAACTCACCATTAACATTAAAAAACTAACTCACCATTAACATTAAAAAACTAACTCACCATTAACATTAAAAAACTAACTCACCATTAACAATTAAAAAACTAACTCACCATTAACATTAAAAACTAACTCACCATTAACATTAAAAAACTAACTCACCATTAACATTAAAAAACTAACTCACCATTAACATTAAAAAACTAACTCACCATTAACACTAAAAAACCTAACTCACCATTAATACTAAAAAACTAACTCACCATTAACATTAAAAAAACTAACTCACCATTAATACTAAAAAACTAACTCACCATTAACATTAAAAAAACTAACTCACCATTAATACTAAAAAACTAACTCACCATTAACATTAAAAAAACTAACTCACCATTAACATTAAAAAACTAACTCACCATTAATACTAAAAAACTAACTCACCATTAACACTAAAAAACTAACTCACCATTAATACTAAAAAACTAACTCACCATTAATACTAAAAAACTAACTCACCATTAATACTAAAAAACTAACTCACCATTAATACTAAAAAAACTAACTCACCATTAACATTACAAAAAACTAACTCACCATTAATACTAAAAAACTAACTCACCATTAACATTAAAAAAACTAACTCACCATTAATACTAAAAAACTAACTCACCATTAACATTAAAAAACTAACTCACCATTAACATTAAAAAACTAACTCACCATTAACATTAAAAAACTAACTCACCATTAACATTAAAAAACTAACTCACCATTAACATTTAAAAAACTAAACTCACCATTAACATTAAAAAACTAATCACCATTAACATTAAAAAACTAACTCACCATTAACATTAAAAAACTAACTCACCATTAACACTAAAAAACCTAACTCACCATTAATACTAAAAAACTAACTCACCATTAACATTAAAAAACTAACTCACCATTAATACTAAAAAACTAACTCACCATTAACATTAAAAAAACTAACTCACCATTATACTAAAAAACTAACTCACCATTAACATTAAAAAAACTAACTCACCATTAACATTAAAAAACTAACTCACCATTAACATTAAAAAACTAACTCACCATTAACATTAAAAAACTAACTCACCATTAACAATTAAAAAACTAACTCACCATTAACATTTAAAAAACTAACTCACCATTAACATTAAAAAACTAACTCACCATTAACATTAAAAAACTAACTCACCATTAACATTAAAAAACTAACTCACCATTAACACTAAAAAACTAACTCACCATTAACATTAAAAAACTAACTCACCATTAACACTAAAAACCTAACTCACCATTAACATTAAAAAACTAACTCACCATTAACATTAAAAAACTAACTCACCATTAACATTAAAAAACTAACTCACCATTAATACTAAAAAACTAACTCACCATTAATACTAAAAAACTAACTCACCATTAATACTAAAAAACTAACTCACCATTAACATTAAAAAAACTAACTCACCATTAATACTAAAAAACTAACTCACCATTAACATTAAAAAAACTAACTCACCATTAACATTAAAAAACTAACTCACCATTAACATTAAAAAACTAACTCACCATTAACATTAAAAAACTAACTCACCATTAACAATTAAAAAACTAACTCACCATTAACATTAAAAAACTAACTCACCATTAACATTAAAAAACTAACTCACCATTAACATTAAAAAACTAACTCACCATTAACATTAAAAAACTAACTCACCATTAACACTAAAAACCTAACTCACCATTAATACTAAAAAAACTAACTCACCATTAACATTAAAAAAACTAACTCACCATTAATACTAAACAACTAACTCACCATTAACATTAAAAAAACTAACTCACCATTAATACTAAAAAAACTAACTCACCATTAACATTAAAAAAACTAACTCACCATTAACATTAAAAAACTAACTCACCATTAATACTAAAAAACTAACTCACCATTAATACTAAAAAACTAACTCACCATTAATACTAAAAAACTAACTCACCATTAATACTAAAAAACTAACTCACCATTAATACTAAAAAACTAACTCACCATTAATACTAAAAAACTAACTCACCATTAACATTAAAAAAACTAACTCACCATTAATACTAAAAAACTAACTCACCATTAACATTAAAAAAACTAACTCACCATTAATACTAAAAACTAACTCACCATTAACATTAAAAAACTAACTCACCATTAACATTAAAAAACTAACTCACCATTAACATTAAAAAACTAACTCACCATTAACAATTAAAAAACTAACTCACCATTAACATTAAAAACTAACTCACCATTAACATTAAAAAACTAACTCACCATTAACATTAAAAAACTAACTCACCATTAACATTAAAAAACTAACTCACTATTAACACTAAAAACCTAACTCACCATTAATACTAAAAAAACTAACTCACCATTAACATTAAAAAAACTAACTCACCATTAATACTAAAAAACTAACTCACCATTAACATTAAAAAAACTAACTCACCATTATACTAAAAAATTAACTCACCATTAACATTAAAAAAACTAACTCACCATTAACATTAAAAAACTAAGTCACCATTAACATTAAAAAACTAACTCACCATTAACATTAAAAAACTAACTCACCATTAACAAATTAAAAAACTAACTCACAATTAACATTTAAAAACTAACTCACCATTAACATTAACAAACTAACTCACCATTAACATTAAAAAACTAACTCACCATTAACATTAAAAAACTAACTCACCATTAACACTAAAAAACTAACTCACCATTAACATTAAAAAACTAACTGACCATTAACACTAAAAACCTAACTCACCATTAACATTAAAAAACTAACTCACCATTAACATTAAAAAACTAACTCACCATTTATACTAAAAACTAACTTACCATTAACATTAAAAAACCTAACTCACCATTAAAATTAAAAAACTAACTCACCATTAACATTAAAAAACTAACTCACCATTTATACTAAAAAACTAACTTACCATTAACATTAAAAAACTAATAAATATTCAATATTAGACATAAACCATGGATGAGCGTAGGATGCAGTAATCTTCTTTTTAAAAGACGCGTCCATAATGTATGAGATAGGTTTTAAAAACCAGAGTAATATTTGCTGTTAATAAATATGTTAAGTGAATTTACCAAGCTTTACTTATAGGTAACTACTGATAGATTAGTTACCTGGCAGAAGCTGATGAGAAAGCTGTTTACCTATTCCTTCCACGAAAAGAATTTAAAAATGCAGATTTCTAGGGATTAAAATTTCACACCAAATGAAAACTGTTATACGCAGCCATACAATCATGACAAACAGATTGTTGTTTATGGTTATTATAACATTTACTAGTGTATCACCCGTCAAAAATGACCGAAGTTTACAAAATGAATACACATCAGATTTTTAAAAAATAACGTATATTGATAATTGTTTGATTTTTCCCCCTTTCATTTTAAATATATACATAAGTAGAGACCTTTTAAAAAAATAAGGATAAAGCAATTTTTGCTAGTAATACAATTTTTGCAATAAAATTACTGCCGCGTGTGGAATATTTTAATTAAGTGATAAAATAATGAAAGGACTTTTAATGGCCTTTTTTCAAAATACGACGAAATTTTAGGTTATTCATATTTTCTCATTTAAAGATATTTATCGCTCAAAATCTAATCTAATAAATTTATATATAATTGTTCATTGACATAATTTGATCACCCAATGAAACAACTTTTTAATATCATTTGTTAGATGGAGGTAACTATAAAATTGAATTTCTAAATATAACTTCAGTCTCGTGTGGCATTGCGAGTGCGTGGTTGGATCTGAGAGACTTATTTATTCCATCTTATTGCAACCTTTTACACTCTGATTACGACACAATTCCCACCCTAATGTGTCTTACATTTAGCAAAGTAAATATTTCATTCATATATACTTTACAATAGATTTATTTTTTAATTTAAAAGAAATAACCCTTACTTGATTCTTGACTGATGGTTAAAACATCAACAGTAAAACAATTGTTTTGAAATCGTTATTTCCGCTGCTACCCGCCAAATCAACAGGTCTGAAATCGAGTCTTTCACTTAACAAGAACACAATGGCAACCGAAAATCGTTTAATAACTGAACTAAATCTCCAAGCGCTCTGCTTAATGTCTAGCCCACGTCCACTTGTTCGTGGCGTCTAATGATCAAACAAAAAGTCACAAAGGAGAAAGAAAAACGGGAGAAATTTCCCAGGAGTGCCTCGTTGCGCCTCAATGTTTCTTCATTACTTCACCCGGCCACTGTGTTTTAGTGCCTACTAGTGTCCCCAAAACTTTTAGCGATGCTGGTCTTTTGGGACCATTATGGGCGTTTTAGTAAGGGAGTTTTGTAGTTGGTTTTCTCTTTCTGTTATTTTTATTTTTAGTGTTAAGGAGAAATGTTTGAAACTAAAGCACTTTGAGCCATAGGATTTTGGGTTGTTTATTAATGAATACTGCGTTTGACTGGAGAATCAAGGATCTTTGGACACGTCAATTGTCATGTTATTGGCGTCCTGAAAAATATTGCGTCATATAATTGCCTCTCAAATGCGTTTTTTTGGGTGTAATTTCAGGGAAATCCATCTTGAATTGTTCGTGATTACAGGAGAGTTTTTTTTAAAAATATTATTTGAATATGAAAATGGAATGAGTTGTAAAATTTTAATTTAAAAACTAGCAAAAAGAAACAACAAAGACATAAAAAAAAGTTGTGTTTTGTTTTAATTACACCTTCCCTAACTACATAACGAAATATCCCTTAAAAATTAAGAGTTTTCACAGTTAAAAGGTAACATTGTATAACACTGATTGAGAATAATAATTGTCTCCACATTTCCTTTTAATATGGTTATAATAAGGTTTTCGGATTCAAATTACGTGAAATATTCACTACATTCCTCTATATCAGAAGATTACCGGAAGGCAAACATACCACATACGAAAACAATAATTGCCTTTTAATTATAATGTTCAATTTACATAATAAACGGTATCAAATAAATACAAGATGTCGGCAGTTTATTTACTAACATTAAAAAATAATGTCGGCGTTTATTGTGTGACATTCAGTCACTCAGCAAAAAGGTTTGATTGGTTGGGATATACAGGTACCAGGAGTTTTTAAGAGGTTTGGCTGCAGCTTCGATTGGTTGTGATATACAGGTACCAGGAGTTTTTAAAAGGTTTGATTGGTTGGAATATACAGGTACCAGGAGTTTTAAGAGATTTGATTGGTTGGGATATACAGGTACCAGGAGTTTTTAAGAGTTTTGATTGGTTGGGATATACAGGTACCAGGAGTTTTTAAGAGGTTTGATTGGTTGGGATATACAGGTACATGTACCAGGAGTTTTTAGTTTTAAGGACTTGAGAAAATGTGTAAATATTATTATTATTTTTAGCAAAAGCTTATTTTGTTACTTTAGGAACCTTGAAAAAAATTAATAATTGTTCTGCTCTAGAATCAATTAAAAAAAAATCAATCCAGGACATTGTGTAATTGCAACAAACAGGGCCGGCCTTAAGGCAAGGTGAACGAGGAAACCGCCTTGGGCCCCACGCCTTTCAGGGCCCAGAGCTTTGACTAAATATCTTTTACTGCTTTTTTACTATTTTAATACCTTTACTTATACTTGTTTTTTATGACAATGGTATCAAGAAAAGTTTATATTTATTTTGTAAGGAAAAAATAATTACTCAAATAGCGTAATAATATAATAAAATATTATAATAACCCTAAATTATAATTCAAAAAGTATTTTTCCTATAGCATTTAAGTAACCATTTAGAAAAAAAAATGAAGAACAATATTTTCCAGCAGATAGCAAAAGACGGAATTTGTTTACAACATACTGCAAACGACTGATGGAAAATGGAGAAGTTTTAAACCGAAAATTGCTTATATATTCAGCAGCTAAGAACAAAATGTTGTGTTTGTGTTGCTAACATTTTGGCAACACTTTGTCTGCTCTGGGATCCAACGCGATTTCCGACTGGAAAATGCCAGTGTGAGAATGTCTGATCATGAGAAATCAAAAGGTCATATGACCAGAGCCGTCTTTACACCAGTTTGGGTCCGCGGGCAAAGAAATAGTGTTGGGCCCCTCCCCCGCAGGAATAAAAAAATAAATATACATACTATATATAAATAAACATATTCCTATGGGGCCTCTATGCTCGTGGGCCCCCGGGCAAATGCCCAACATGCCTATGCGTTAAGACGGCCCTGCATATGACATCTACTTTGGAATGGTCTGAGCTGGAAAACAGGGTAACAAAACGATGCACAATTGACAAGCCCAGCCAAAATTTAATAAACAGTGAAAAGTCTCGTTGGCATAGTGTATTTCAACGTCTCATGGCCATTGTCCAAAATCTTTCTGAGCAAAACATGGCTTTTCGTAGTTCAGTCGAAACTACATAGGTCACACAATGGAATCTTTTTGGGTCTTGATGAATTGCTAGCAAAATTTAATCATGTTTTGTAGGAACATGTACCAACTGATGAAATTCATGATCACTGCTTGGGAAATAAAATTCAAAATGAGTTCATTTCGTTGATGGAAAATAAGGTAAGGAAAATTATTGCAGGAAGAGTAAAATCAGCTAAATATTTTTCAGCAATACTTGATTGCACACTGGACCAAAGTCACCGACACCAGATGTCACTGATAATTCTCGATGTAAGCCCAGGGAGTGGATATTCTGAAGCAATTCATGAGCACTGCATAGGTTTCATACGATTTCTAGAAGTAGAAGAAAGAATTGGACAACACCTGCTTGGTGTCTTACTACTGGAACTGATAATATATGGCTTAGACGTTTCTGATATCCGCGGTCAAGGTTACGACAACGGTGCGAACATAAAACGGTTTAAGTAAGGCTTACAAGCTCATCTTTTACAATTAAATCCTAGGACATTTTTTACCCTCTGTACCTGTCAGTTACAACTTGATGCAATGTGATATGGCAAAAACCTGTCGTGATGCAATGACTTTTCTTGTGGGGGGGGTATAAATTCAACAAATTTGTTTTATTTTGTTCTTAAACAAAGCGATGGGCTATCATTTCCAAGTTTGTTCGAAATTTTTATGTGAAACCACTTTGTGAAACAAGATGAAAAAAGCCATGTGAAAAGGCAGTGCGATATCAAGCAGGCGAAATATATGATGCACTTTTTGAATTTACAGAGCGAAGTAGTGATCCAAAATCTCGAAGTGAAGTAGAGTCATTGTGCAAACAACTTAAGAACTTCAATTTAATTGTTTCAATTGATTTTTGATACTATTTAATATATTGTTCCAATTTAATTACATCCGCAAAGAATTACAAAATATTTCTGTCGAACAAGCAACTTCAGTTGAAAGCATGAAACATACTTGCAAATGGTTGAAATCTTACAGAAATTGCAGATTTTATACAGCAATCGCAAAAGAAATTGCCACGGACTTTGAAGTTGAACCTATTTTCAAAGAAAAGATAGAGTAAAAAAGAAAAGAAAAGCAATTTACATATGAAGGAGAAAATATAGGATTTGTAAATGCACACGAAAAATTTCGCACATATTTTTAAAACCAAAATGTGTCAATCGTGTCTGTAGACAGTCACTTTGACCAAAATGTGTCAATCGTGTCTGTAGACAGTCACTTTGAACGACTACGAAGGCATCATAACTCTTTTGGATTTCTTTATAACTTTCATGAATTACACACTAACACACACAAAATGACCTACTGAATTGCAGTATGAATCTGGAGAAAACGATTATTAATTTTTTTTCCAATATTAATTTACTTAGAAATGCAAATTTTTGCATGGGTCTCGCTCCTCAGCTGTTCCATTGGACCCGAGGCCCCGCTCATCATTTTTTGCCTTGGGCCCCGCATACTCTAGGGCCGGCCCTTACAACAACAAATACATCACAATTCTCAATAAAACGTGAAATTGAATTCTTTCCAAAAAAAAAGAACTTGCCGAAACCCGGGATCGAACCAGGGACCTTTAGATCTTCAGTCTAATGCTCTCCCAACTGAGCTATTTCGGCTGATATCTACACGTGCAATGATAATAAACATTCAATAGCCTTCTTTTTAAATCCCTTATATTAACTTCACCGCCGTCTCTGTCTCTCTCTCTGTCTTGGGCTCGGCGGGCGGGCGGAAAAACAGAAGTCAAAAATGACCCACTTCCCATTATCCGATCGAACTGAAATTTGGCACACGGACCCGTCTAACCTAACAATGCATTGTATCAAAATTTCAGATCGATCGCACGTACCGTATTTAAATTAATGCATTTTTAGTTTATCCTTATATGAGGTATGTAATTTAAATTCACATTTGTTATTGTTTTTTTGCCACGTGAAATTTTGAGCTGACGCATTGAGGCGACCCAACGAAACGACGGGCGCTTTTGTTTACATTTTACGTGTCACTCTGAGCTCGGTCAAGCGAATCGGTGACCAGACTTTTCCCCTCTCCCCCCCCACCCACCCCTCCCCCCACCCACCCCTCCCCCCACCCACCCCTCCCCCCCACTAGGGTTATGATGCAAAGTTGAGTTAAGACAGATCAGTCTGTAAATGTTTGAAAATGATCAATACTGTTAGTTATGTCTCATATATAAGGGATTTATAGTCAAAAACTTTGTTTTTAAATCCCTTATATTAACTTCGCGGCCGTCTCTCTCTGTCTCTCTGTCTGTCATCATCTCATGGGCTCGGCGGGCGGAAAAACAAAAGTCGAAAATGACCCACTTCCAATGATCCGATCGAACTGAAATTTGGCACACGGACCCGTCTTACCTAACAATGCATCGTATCAAAATTTCAGATCGATCGAACGTACCGTAATTAAATTAATGCATTTTTAGTTTATCCTTATATGAGGTATGTAATTTAAATTCACGATTTGTTATTGTTTTTTTGCCACGTGAAAGTTTGAGCATTGAGGCGACCCAACGAAACGACGGTGCGCTTTTGTTTACATTTTACGTGTCACTCTGAGCTCGGTCAAGCGAATCGGTGACCAGACTTTTCCCCTCTCCCCCTCCCACCCACCCCTCCCCCCTAGGGTTATGAAGCAAACTTGTGTTAAGACAGATTCAGTCTGTAAATGTTTGAAAATAATCAATACTGTTAGTTATGTCTCATATATAAGGGATTTATAGTCAAAAACTTTGTTTTTACGGGTTTGTTTTATTAAATCCCTTATATTAACTTCGCGGCCGTCTCTCTCTGTCTGTCTCTCTCTCATCATCTCATGGGCTCGGCGGGCGGAAAAACAGAAGTCAAAAATGACCCACTTCCAATGATCCGATCGAACTGAAATTTGGCACACGGACCCGTCTTACCTAACAATGCATCGTATCAAAATTTCAGATCGATCGAACGTACCGTAATTAAATTAATGCATTTTTAGTTTATCCTTATATGAGGTATGTAATTTAAAATCACGATTTGTTATTGTTTTTTTGCCACGTGAAAGTTTGAGCATTGAGGCGACCCAACGAAACGACGATGCGCTTTTGTTTACATTTTACGTGTCACTCTGAGCTCGGTCAAGCGAATCGGTGACCAGACTTTTTCCCTCTCCCCCTCCCACCCACCCCTCCCCCCCACCCCTCCCCCCTAGGGTTATGAAGCAAACTTGTGTTAAGACAGATTCAGTCTGTAAATGTTTGAAAAATCAATACTGTTAGTTATGTCTCATATATAAGGGATTTATAGTCAAAAACTTTGTTTTTACGGGTTTGTTTTATTACGGGTTTGTTTTTTAAATCCCTTATATTAACTTCACCGCCGTCTCTGTCTTGGGCGGGCGGAAAAACAGAAGTCAAAAATGACCCACTTCCAATGATCCGATCGAACTGAAATTTGGCACACGGATCCGTCTGACCTAACAATGCATCGTATCAAAATTTCAGATCGATCGAACGTACCGTAATTAAATTAATGCATTTTTAGTTTATCCTTATATGAGGTATGTAATTTAAATTCACGATTTGTTATTGTTTTTTTTGCCACGTGAAAGTTTGAGCATTGAGGCGACCCAACGAAATGACGGTGCGCTTTTGTTTACATTTTACGTGTCACTCTGAGCTCGGTCAAGCGAATCGGTGACCAGACTTTTCCCCTCTCCCCCTCCCACCCACCCCTCCCCCCCTAGGGTTATGAAGCAAACTTGTGTTAAGACAGATTCAGTCTGTAAATGTTTGAAAATAATCAATACTGTTAGTTATGTCTCATATATAAGGGATTTATAGTCAAAAACTTTGTTTTTACGGGTTTGTTTTATTAAATCCTTTATATTAACTCGTGGTGTCTGCGGCCGACCGACCGACCGACCGACCGACCTTGTCGCCAAAACTTTTGATCGATTTTTAACCCACTTGCTCGCAAGATAGCGAGCTGAAATTTTGCAGGCAGTTTCGGACCGATGATAAAAACAATGTATTAAAATTTCAGATCGATCGCATGTACCGTAATTAAATTATTGATTTTTTAGATTATTTTATTTATTCCTATGTATCATGCTATTTTTTGAGATAGAGCGTCGCGGTGCATATTATATTGAACAACCTTTCTGTCGCGCAATAAGGTGCGTATTTTATTGACTGCTCTTTTTATAAACATATTCCTGATCGGTGCGCATTATATTAAACATGTTTTACGACACAACTGCAATTTTGTATTTCTGGATGGTCTGGCGCTGCGTATTATAATGAACATTCATTTAATTACTTCTCGTACATAAAGGATTTATAGTCAAAAACTTGTTTTTTACGGGTTTTTCTTATTTAAATCCTTTATATTAACTCGTGGTGTCTGCGGCCGACCGACCGACCGACCGACCGACGTTGTCGCCAAAACTTTTGATCGATTTTAACCCACTTGCTCGCAAGATAGCGAGCTGAAATTTTGCAGGCAGTTTCGTACCAATGATAAAAACAATGTATCAAAATTTCTGATCGATTGCATGTACCGTAATTAAATTATTGATTTTTTAGATTATTTTATTTATTCCTATGTATCATGTTATTTTTTGAGATAGAGCGTCGCGGTGCGTATTATATTGAACAACCTTTCTGTCGCGCAATAAGGTGCGTATTTTATTGACAGCTCTTTTTATAAACATATTCCTGATCGGTGCGCATTATATTAAACATGTTTTACGACACAACTGCAATTTTGTATTTCTGGATGGTCTGGCGCTGCGTATTATAATGAACATTCTTTTAGTTACTTCTCGTACATAAAGGATTTATAGTCAAAAACTTGGTTTTTTACGGGTTTTTCTTATTTAATAGTAAATTTACCAACACTAATTTGTGCATTTATCTTATACAAACTATTTTTTTAAAGAAAAAAAATTCAAGATTCAAGGTAAACAAATTAACTGATATTAAAACCATTACCTTCAGTGATGTATGAAAGAGGAGGGGATGTGAGAGGTATTCGAAAGCTCTTTACTTTAAAATGTATACTTATATTATACTTATACGTTTAAGAATTATTCATGAGTAGAAAGTAAAAGCCTTTCCTTTTATTTTCATCCAAATCAAAGTTTCAAATACAGCTGACATAGATTCACACAAACTCACAAAGAGAAGATTTGAATTATAGGTAGGAGTACGGTAGGACATTGATTTGTTTATTAGTTGCTAGTGACAAGAAGGTAATCTGTACATTACTAAAATTATAAAAGGTATATCTTATTATTATAACTAATAATAACTCATATATTATAAGGTGTATTGGCAATAATTAATTTTCATTGTCATAGCTTAGACTTTTATTAATTCTAAAAACTATGACTTTTCAGTAGGCTAATAGGCTACTGATACTAATGTTGTACATGTAAAAAAAAAGGCAATTCAATGTCAAAAATGACAATGTCAATAAAAATTTGTATATTTCACTATCTTCTGTGACTAACGGCGCCATTGTTGTTGTTGGAAGTCTGCTTTTAAAAACCTTTTTCTAAGTTAAAAACCCCTTTAAATTCAACGAAACACACGAAAAACTAATTGTAAAGCATTAAATACTTTTTTTTAATTTCTGATTAAAGTGTTTAAATTAGTAAAAGTAAGTTATTTTATTTATTTTGTTCTAAAAATTTAAAATGCGCTGAAATGAGGGATTACCAGATTCCAGTCACTCGAAAAAACGGTTAAAATGGTAATTAAATTATTTTTGTACCCTCCAACTCAAAAGATGTCAATAAGCAATGATTCATAAATAATAAGCAGTAACAAGAATTTAGATATCGTTCGGCATCATTCTCATGGTCAAAACCGTGTGGCGGTGGGAATAACGCTTGGCATAATCCGCACGGTAAACCGTGCGGATAATGTTGGACCTTATTCGCACTGCCAAAATCGTGCGAATAACGCTTGCCGAAAAATAATGATGTTGTTGCTGCAACTTTTAGGTATGTTCTAGCATCAGCTTGAATAAATAATATGACAAACATTGCGAAATATAGTTACTTGGTATAAATAATATGACAAACATTGTGAAATGTAGTTACTTGGTATAAATAATATGACAAACATTGTGAAATGTAGTTACTGGGTATAAATATTCCTAAATTCCTATAAGACAACAGATTCTCAATTGTATCGAATTTAAACATCGTTCCCGTCTCTGTAGGTTAAATATAGCAAAGAGTTGTTAGTACGACCTAATGATGTCACCAGTCTTGTTGGCTTCTCCGAAACTTCGTGGTAGACCTTTGGGGTCGAGACAAGTATTTTATGAGTATTAACAATTAGTTTTTGAATAAGAACGTTGAGTGAAGCTATCATGTTCAATAAAATATTGTTGTCAAACTCAAATACAAGACTTTATATCGTTAATAATTTAAAATGAATAATTGCTGAACTATTATTTTGTTAGTAAAATGTAGGTGCTTCAACCAAATTAAGATTTTAATTTTAATTAAAAAGAATGTTTTTCTAAACATGTGGGCTGGAAATGTTTAGAGTTTAGACCAGCGTTTCTCAACCTTTCTTGTGTCGCAACCCTTTTAATAAATTACTCGTGCTGTGGCGACCCCCGCCGTCATATTTTTTTGGTATCTACCTCATAGCTGTAATTTTGCTACTGTTAATAATATATTTAATTATATCTCATGTGCAGAATGACACTGTATTCTCATTTTTACAAATTTTACGTAATTAAAGCGCAGACACCGTTCTCGTAGTAACGTAGTTAGTAATAAAAAAAACACAATATGTAACAATGATTACACTTACATACATGTCATACATTACATACAAGGTATTCGTATTTATTTCGAATTACAAATACGTAAGAGAGCCAAAGTCAATTAATGTGAAGGTTGAGGTTGCTTCTTTCTCACAAGATCTGAAATTCTCGGGACAGTCTTTGCGAGAGCACAACGAAGATCATCTTCCACAACAAGTCTACTTCTGTATTTAGACTTGATAACCAGCAAGCTGGAAAACCCTGTTTCACAAAGATAAGTTGAAAAAGGAAGAAGAAGGCGCAACACAGTTTCGGACAGAACAGGATATGACTGCAAACACTTGATCCAGAATTTTGTAACTGACATTGAAGAGAAATATTTCATCACTGTTAATGAGTTCGATGAACTCCTCTTGTGCTGTCTCAGGAATATCGTCGACTTTGACTGTGAATGGACTTCTGGCAAGTGCAAACGGAGTGTTAGGTAGATTTGGAAAGTACGATGAAATTTCGTCCACCAGCATATGCAAGTGTTCTTTCACAGAAATTATCATTTTACTTCTCTTGTCCGGTTCAATGTCATTTTCCTCAAAGAAAGCAGATAAGGTGGGCAACATGTACATTTTATTGTCATCCAAATTTTTTGCCAAAGCTGAAGTTTCATTTCGAATGATCGGATCTTTTCAGACAAATCTAGGCATGTTGCATTTGGTCCTTGCAGTGAAAATTTAACTCATTCAAAATGGCAAATATATCTACCAGGTAAGCAATTTTCTGAAGCTAATTTTTGTCGTTGAAAAGTGCTTCGAACTGTGGTTTAGACTTGTGATTAAAGAACATTTTTAGTTCGTCACGAAGATCAAAAACGCGTTTCAAAACTTTCCCTCTCGACAACCATTTCACTTCAGTGTGAAATAGCAGAACATCATTGGACGCATCAATCTCATTACAAAGTTTCGAAAACAGACGACTGTTCAGCGCACTCGCTTTTACAAAATTGACACAACTTACGACGCTTTTCATTACTTCCTGAAACTCTTGTGGCAACGTCTTCGTTGCTAGCACTTCTTGATGAATCATACAGTGAGTTCCAATGACTTTTGGTGATTCATTTAGTACCAAACGAAATCCAGACCGACATCCTAGCATAGCTGGAGCACCATCAGTGCAAACACCACAAACCTTTTCCCAAGAGATCTTATGATCTTTCAGAAATGAACCAACTGTATCAAATACATCCCGTGCAGTTGTTGTCGTTTCAAGAGGTTTGCAAAAAAGAAACTCATCTTTAAAGTCGCCTTCATTTATATATCTCGCGTAAACCAGTAGTTGTGAACAGTTTGCAACGTCCGTGGATTCGTCAAGCTGGATGCTAAATATTGGAAGTGGAGCAGATTTTATTTCCTGGATTACCTGATCAATAATATCAGAAGACATATCATCTATTCTTCTCCGGACAGTGTCATTAGATAAGGAAATTGCACTCAATTTCTTAACAAATTCGGGTCCGATCATAACTCGAACAATATCTTTGGCCGCTGGCAATAATAAGTCTTCGGCAATGGTGTGAGGTTTCATAGCTCTTGCGATTCTGAGCGCCACCAAATATGAAGCTTCAACGGCTGCTACGTTTTGTTGGTGGTACTTGCCGCCAGTGTCAAGTCTGGCTTTCCTGACGCCATCAGCTTTACTTCTAAAATACTCGGTATCATTCCCCGCAAAACTTGGATGTTTGCTATCAAAATGACGTTTCAGTTTGTTTGGCTTCATAGATTCGGCTGAAAGAACTTCATTACAAATAACGCATTGTGGTTTCTCAATACATGCTGTAACTATTGAAGTAAAACCATATTGTAAGAAATCGTCACTATATTTTCTTTTCTTAATTATAATGTTCTTCTCTGCAAGTTCCATTTCCATCGGTTGGTTTAAAAAAATTTAATTTAAAATGAAAAATTTATAACGATAGCTTTCAATACCACGCACAATGAAATATTGACCTACAGCCCTACACTACAGTGTGTGGAACCAGAAGCAGCAGCAGTTCAGCTTCTGCGTCACTTAGCCAGCCTGCTGAGCTCAGACCTCTGAGCATCCAGACGCGCCCTACTCTCTGTTGATATAATGACCGGTTGTTGAGGGGTTCATAAAATAGTGTTGAAATAAACATTTTAAAAAGCTAAAAATAATTAAGTTACAACAACTAAACTTACTTAAGTTACTGAATAGACTATAGACTAGTATAGAGTAATAGAAAAAATATGTATATGGCAAGGTTTAAACATTTTTAAAAATTTAAACACACAAAAAACATATTTTTCCAATGGTCTTTGGTGACCCCTGCCAAATCGTCATTCGACCCCCGCGGGGGTCGCGACCCACAGGTTGAGAACCGCTGGTTTAGACCCTTTAAATTTAATTCATTTAAAAAAATCCTTTTATCAAATCTTAAATGAAATAAATAATTTTAAGTTTTAAATTATAACAAGAAAGATTACAATTTTGAAGATGAGATTTGTCTGTTTATCATGATAACATGATAAGATATCCGGGAGATTTTCATTTCCTGTTAGGTGTTCAATGACTAATCAATATTTTAAGAGGAAGACAATTTTAATTTTACTTGGTCGAACTCAAAGAAAAAAAGTTTCGCACCATAAAAAAGACGATGCGAATAAAATGATCATATAAATAATTACCCTCAATTAAGTATGACTATGTGCTAACACTAAGGGACATCACTCTGCTTTTTTTTTAAATTGAAAATATAGACTTAAAAATCATACTCATTTTGGTTAAAAGATTAACATTAAACTTCCTCCACACTATTATTTTAATGCGGACGTTCGAAAAGAGGTTTTTTTTGGTGCAGTAATTTGGTGCGCAGCTTTCTAAAATTAGTTAAAAATCGTGTGGTGATTAGCACTGTAAAAAAATATTATATAAATACTTTGTGTACATTTCAGGAAAATTTAGTATGTACCTTTGTCATTTCATTCTAGGCTACTTTGGCTTTTGACCTAAAAAAAAGTGGGTGCCTTAGGCGCCCTACAACCCCATTAGAAAATACATTGTGTACATTTCAGGAAGTTTAACATTACATATTTATCATACAAGGACAATCTGTATAATCTATAGAACAATTAAATCAGAACAAGATAGCAAAATTTTACAAAAAGACTTAGATGAATTGATAAAATGGGAAACTAACTGGAGTATGTCTTTCCACCCAGAAAAGTGTCAACTGTTAAGAGTAACAAAGAAAAAGAAACAAATAAATTCAAAATATTACATTCATGGAAAAGAACTGACCCAAACTAAAGATGCAAAATACTTAGGAGTCTTAAAAAATGAGAAACTATCATGGAATCCCTATGTCAATGAAGTTATTAAAAAAATCAAACAAAACCTTAGGCTTTATAAAAAGAAACTTTAACAAATGTAATACATATATAAAACTAAAATGCTACCTCACTTTGGTGAGACCTGTACTAGAATATGCATCCTCTGTATGGGACCCATCCACCAAAGAAAACATTGATAAACTAGAACAAATTCAAAAAAGATCTGCCAGATTCATTACTGGAGAATATTCAAAACTGACAAGAATAACACCATTAGTTAAATCATTAAACCTTGAAACACTAGAGTATAGAAGAACCAAGAGCAAAGTAGTAATCATACATAAAGCAATTAATTCTAATTTAGAAATACAACACAAAGATAACTTAATACAACCCTCAGATAGACATAAGGATAAAAACACCTTTCTTATTCCGTATGCAAGAACAAACACATACAAGTTTTCCTTCTTCCCGTCCGGAATTCGGGCGGGGAATGGGTTGCCTGAAGAATCCAGGAAAACCAACACTTTATCAACATTTAAATCTCTAATAAGAATGCAGGACTAAACACAAACCATAGATAAGCGTAGGACGCAATAATCTTCTGTATAGAAGGAGCGTCTGTAAACAGATAAGATAAGATAAGACAAGTTAGTTGGGCTTTTGAAAAAGGTTGGCGCCGTAGGCACCCTAAAAAAAGTGGGCGCCGCAGGCGAGACTGCGCCGCAGCACAAACTAGTAAACAATATAATAGCCCAAGTCACAGGCTGGAAGAAAGGATCCGTCCCGCTATGACGTCATTTGTTTGAGCTTATATTTAAGTATATATACAAGGCGCGCATCAGGAGGTGTGCAAAATTCTACAAATTCTAAAAGATTCTTTAAAAAATATTATATGACGTCATAGTTTTAGCTTATATTTTAATATTGGAAAAGAGAGCGATGTAAAAAGAGGATTTGAGGATTTATAATTATAAAATACTTTGTGTACATTTCAGGAAGTTTAATATTTCGTATTTATCAAACAAAGATAATTTACTTGGGCTTTTTACCAAAAAACCAAGTGGTCGCTGTAGGCGCCCTAAAACCCATAGTATATATTATTTAATATAATACCATGAAAAAGTATAGTTTTATTTATGTTTTAATGTGTCTTATCTTTCCTCTGGTCTCCAATAAACGAAAACAGTAAGCTCTTCTGTATGAAGATATAATTTGTCTTGCCTCTGGTCTCTAGGTTTCAATAAACGAATACATTAAGCTCTTCTGACTGGGGATATTTGTCATCGATCTCAGCACATAAATATTTCAGACTTTGTCTCCTCTCTCCGGAGAGTTCCGTCTCGTCGAGATCATGTAACAGAACAATTATCACTCGACCCGCATCGCCTTCATTTGGTCATTTCATCTTTGCTGTCTAATGTCAGCTTCACTTGGTCATTTCATCTTTGCTGTCTGTCAGCTTCACTTGGTCATTTTTTTTTGGTGTCTGATGTCGGCTTTATTTTGTCATTTCATCTTTGCTGTCTAATGTCAGCTTCACTTGGTCATTTCATCTTTGCTGTCTAATGTCAGCTTCACTTGGTCATTTTTTCTTTGGTGTCTGATGTCGGCTTTATTTTGTCATTTCATCTTTGCTGTCTAATGTCAGCTTCAATTGGTCATTTTATCCTTGCTGTCTAATGCAGACTGTGGTTGCTGGGGCCAAGCTGGGAGCAAAATTGGGGAAATGTTTATCTTTTACATTTTGTCTAACGGATTGGCGTGGCGGGTGGGTAACTCCTGGAAGATAAGCGCACACAACAATCATGTGGGAGAGTTTGGGTTCTGTGTCTATAAAGAAGATAAGCGCACACAACAATCATATGGGAGAGTTTGGGTTCTGTGTCTATAAAGAAGATAAGCGCACACAACAATCATGTGGGAGAGTTTGGATTCTGTGTCTATAAAGAAGATAAGCGCACACAACAATCATATGGGAGAGTTTGGATTCTGTGTCTATAAAGAAGATAAGCGAAGACAACAATCATATGGGAGAGTTTGGGTTCTGTGTCTATCAAGAAGATAAGCGCACACAACAATCATGTGGGAGAGTTTGGATTCTGTGTCTATAAAGAAGATAAGCGCACACCACAATCATATGGGAGAGTTTGGATTCTGTGTCTATAAAGAAGATAAGCGCACACAACAATCATGTGGGAGAGTTTGGATTCTGTGTCTATAAAGAAGATAAGCGCACACCACAATCATATGGGAGAGTTTGGATTCTGTGTCTATAAAGAAGATAAGCGCACACAACAATCATGTGGGAGAGTTTGGATTCTGTGTCTATAAAGAAGATAAGCGCACACCACAATCATATGGGAGAGTTTGGATTCTGTGTCTATAAAGAAGATAAGCGCACACAACAATCATGTGGGAGAGTTTGGGTTCTGTGTCTATAAAGAAGATAAGCGCACACCACAATCATATGGGAGAGTTTGGATTCTGTGTCTATAAAGAAGATAAGCGCACACAACAATCATGTGGGAGAGTTTGGATTCTGTGTCTATAAAGAAGATAAGCGCACACAACAATCATGTGGGAGAGTTTGGATTCTGTGTCTATAAAGAAGATAAGCGCACACCACAATCATATGGGAGAGTTTGGATTCTGTGTCTATAAAGAAGATAAGCGCACACAACAAAAATGTGGGAGAGTTTGGGTTCTGTGTCTATAAAGAAGATAAGCGCACACCACAATCATATGGGAGAGTTTGGATTCTGTGTCTATAAAGAAGATAAGCGCACACAACAATCATGTGGGAGAGTTTGGATTCTGTGTCTATAAAGAAGATAAGCGCACACAACAATCATGTGGGAGAGTTTGGATTCTGTGTCTATAAAGAAGATAAGCGCACACAACAATCATGTGGGAGAGTTTGGGTTCTGTGTCTATAAAGAAGATAAGGGCACACAACAATCATGTGGGAGAGTTTGGGTTCTGTGTCTATAAAGAAGATAAGCGCACACAACAATCATGTGGGAGAGTTTGGGTTCTGTGTCTATAAAGAAGATAAGCGCACACAACAATCATGTGGGAGAATTTGGATTCTGTGTCTATAAAGAAGATAAGCGCACACAACAATCATGTGGGAGAGTTTGGATTCTGTGTCTATAAAGAAGATAAGCGCACACAACAATCATGTGGGAGAGTTTGGATTCTGTGTCTATAAAGAAGATAAGCGCACACAACAATCATGTGGGAGAGTTTGGGTTCTGTGTCTATAAAGAAGATAAGGGCACACAACAATCATGTGGGAGAGTTTGGGTTCTGTGTCTATAAAGAAGATAAGCGCACACAACAATCATGTGGGAGAGTTTGGGTTCTGTGTCTATAAAGAAGATAAGCGCACACAACAATCATGTGGGAGAATTTGGATTCTGTGTCTATAAAGAAGATAAGCGCACACAACAATCATGTGGGAGAGTTTGGGTTCTGTGTCTATAAAGAAGATAAGGGCACACAACAATCATGTGGGAGAGTTTGGGTTCTGTGTCTATAAAGAAGATAAGCGCACACAACAATCATGTGGGAGAGTTTGGGTTCTGTGTCTATAAAGAAGATAAGCGCACACAACAATCATGTGGGAGAATTTGGATTCTGTGTCTATAAAGAAGATAAGCGCACACCACAATCATGTGGGAGAGTTTGGGTTCTGTGTCTATAAAATGGTCAGTGCAGATTGATTACATGTTTGGTCTGATCTAACAACAAGCGTAGAGGACCTTCAGCAACAGAATACAATTAAGGAATCTATATCCACGTAAAAAAAGATTTTTTATATGAAGAACAGAAAATGATCTGATTGTTGATTGAATGTACATTTTGATTTCTCTTTGACAAAAAAAATAAATTATATTTTATTTTTCCTTTTTCAATAATGATAAATTCCACTGCTATTTATATTTAATACTTTGTTTGTGTTTTTGCTTTTTTAAATTTAAGACTAAATTTAATTCAACGAAGACGTTGATCTCCTTTTTAAATCCCTTATATTAGCTTCACCGCCGTCTCTCTCTCTCTCTCTGTCTCTCTGTCGTTCTGTCGTCATCTCTCTCTCTCTCTGTCTCTCTGTCGTTCTGTCGTCATCTCTCTCTCTCTCTGTCTCTCTGTCGTTCTGTCGTCATCTCTCTCTCTCTCTGTCTCTCTGTCGTTCTGTCGTCATCTCTCTCTCTCTCTGTCTCTCTGTCGTTCTGTCGTCATCTCTCTCTCTCTCTGTCTCTCTGTCGTTCTGTCGTCATCTCTCTCTCTCTCTGTCTCTCTGTCGTTCTGTCGTCATCTCTCTCTCTCTCTGTCTCTCTGTCGTTCTGTCGTCATCTCTCTTTCTCTCTGTCTCTCTGTCGTTCTGTCGTCATCTCTCTCTCTCTCTGTCTCTCTGTCGTTCTGTCGTCATCTCTCTCTCTCTCTGTCTCTCTGTCGTTCTGTCGTCATCTCTCTCTCTCTCTGTCTCTCTGTCGTTCTGTCGTCATCTCTCTTTCTCTCTGTCTCTCTGTCGTTCTGTAGTCATCTCTCTCTCTCTCTGTCTCTCTGTCGTTCTGTCGTCATCTCTCTTTCTCTCTGTCTCTCTGTCGTTCTGTCGTCATCTCTCTCTCTCTCTGTCTCTCTGTCGTTCTGTCGTCATCTCTCTCTCTCTCTCTCTGTCTCTCTGTCGTTCTGTCGTCATCTCTCTCTCTCTCTCTCTCTCTCTCTCTCTCTCTCTCTCTCTCTCTCTCTCTCTCTCTCTCTCTCTGTGTCTCTCTGTCTTGGGCGGGCGGAAAAACAAAAGTAACAAATGACCCATTTCCCGTGATCCGATCGAGCTTAAACTTGGCACACGGACCCGTCTCACTTAACAATGCATGGTGTCGCAATTTCAGATCGATCGAACGTACCGTAATTAAATTAATGCATTTTTAGTTTATCCTTATATAACTTATGTAATTCAAGTTCACTGTTTGTTAATGTTTTTTTTCCCACTTAAGAGTTTGAGTTGACGCGTTGACGCGACCCATCGAAGTACCGGCGTGCTTTTGTTTACATTTTACGTGTCACGCTGAGCTCGGTCCAGCGATCGGTGACCAGAATTTTCACCTCTCCCACCCCCCACCCCGGTTATACAGCAGGAGTTAAGGCAGATTCAGTATGTAAATGTTTGTCGCGTTTGAAGATGATCAATACTTTTAATTGTGACTCATATCTAAGGGATTTATAGTCAAAAACTTTGTTTTTACGGGTTTGTTTTATTATAAGCTGTTATCTGACTCTTTAGAATTTAGCTGACCACTGAACGACTGACCTTTTCTTGTCATCATCTTAGCAAATATCTGAACTACGTTTACCTATATAACACCATCTGTCAGCCATCTGGCCTGCAACTTAGCACTATAACACCATCTTACAATCTTGATACAAATACAACATATTATAGCTACCTGACCCAATCTTAAACTGCAACACAATCTTACAAAGTGATAACAAATAAAATTTCTTTTAGCTATCTGACCCAATTTTGTAACTATTACACCATCTGATAAATATCGTACCTAATCTTTTTACTGTCTACACCATCTAAAAAACCCAAATTATTTGGTTTCATTCTAATTTTGCCATTTTCTTTTGGCTGAATCTCTTGCACAGATGCATCCTGGTAACGCCGCCTTAACGTCCTTTAACTTGCCATTGCCCACAATTATTGCCTTGAAAACAAAAGCACGAAGCCGGTTACGATATTCCGACATTTAAGCGGTGGTAAAAAGTGGACGAGTTCATTGTTGGCGTTTCCTATCGAGTTAAACATAGCTCTATCGGCTTACGAGACGAACTGCTAATGAATGTTTCGAATGAAAGCCCTACCTCTGTCTTTGTGGATGAAAACATTTAACTGAAAAATTCTTCTCCGTTTCTTTCAAAACCAGTTAATTGGGTTTTAGATATCACATTTCCCGAGAGCGTTTTAATTAAGAGATCCAACAACGTCAAACATGAGCTACAACATAGGAACGACCGGTATTACAAAATTATGGATTCAGTGTTGGAAATCAAAATTGTTATTATTTTTAATCTCGAAAAATAGTTTGTTGTCTGGTGTTAGCGTTAAGTTTTTAAAAAAACAACAACATCAAATTCAATTATCGCAACAAGACACCAAACAAGGAACGCCTATATATTATTCATTTGATCATTTTTGTAAAATATTCAATTAGGCCTACAAAATTTACAATTATTACTATAATTCAACAACTGAATTTAAACATGAAATTATACACTTTTCAAATGAAGTCTTGTTTGGTATACATCTTTTCCATTTTAAAAAAGTGTGTTATCTAAACAATTACATTTTTAGTGACTATCTTTTTGATTGTTCTACGGTGTTAAATTCTGCTTACTTAAGTTTCTCTAAAACATTATCTATACTAATAAAAGGCAAAGCCCTGACTGAATCACTCACTCATCACTAATTCTACAAAGTCCCGTGTAGATAGAAGCGTGAAACTTTGGGAAGTTAATGAGTACACCCTCACAATGATAATTGGCAAAAACAAGAATTTTTAAATTACCAATCATGGGGGGGGGGCCAGGAGCCCGCAATTTTTTTTCCTTTCATGAGCTATATAAAATGTTTTTAAAATTTGGCTACTGTTTAAACGAATGTATCTTGACTAAACTTGGCATATAAAAAATTGGTGACTCATCTCAAAATACTATAGGGCAATAAACTCCTAATGACTATTCTTTTTGTGCAGGGGGCCATAAAAAAATTGTCGTTAACATTTTATTCTTTACTCCCCATTGCATTTTACACGATTTGACCAATGTTGACAAATATATCCGTCATTATCCCGATTGAAATCAATAAGTGTTTTGAACTTAACATCTTACACCGCTTGGGCCCGGGGGGGGGCCTTATTGCCTTTTTAACCACGTTTTATTAACTCGCTTTCGTTCCTGTGGCATTGTTGGTTTGTTGGTTTGTCCAAGATTTTTTCGAATCTGCCAACGTAAAATTGAACCACTTCTGATGGCATTAGAGATCTGAAAATTTAACCACAGATAGATCTTGGACGACAATGCATTATATTAAAATTTCAGATCGATCGAATGTACCGTTATTAAATTATTGAACTTTTTGGTTTATCTATAGTCTATAGAATCTGTCCCGTCTGCTTTTGTTGACATCCGTGAGTTCACCCCGTGACCACATCACAATGTTTTTAAAACGTTGGGCCGGCCCTTGTGAGGTGTTTGGTAAAATAAATAGAGGTAAAAAATATTTTTAAAAACCATGTTGTTATAAGTGGACTAAAAAGAATAAAATAAATAGAAGTAAAAAAAATATTTTTAAAAACCACGTTTTTATTAGCGGACTAAAAAGAAGAAAATAATTTAAAACTTATAAGTTCAAGTACTTTCATTTAATATGACTAAAAACGTGGGGCGGGTGTTTGGTATAAAAATTAAAGATTTCTAATTTAGAAGGCAAAAGAGAGATCTATAAGCGAGAGAATGAGTGAACCGCATATGTAAACCTCATAAGCGCCCGCCCCACGTTTATTTAAAATCTTTTTTTTACTTCTATTTATATTAATTATGTAAGCTGTATAAATATTATTGTATTCATCCGATTAAAATGAAACTTAAGGAAGTAGGGGACGCTGTGGTCGAGTGGCAGCGTGCTCGACAAGCGTGCAGATGGTCACGGGTTCGAATCCATGTGAAGGCAAGGATTTGATCCCGGGGCCTAGGGCGTCCTTGAGTCACCCAGCTCCGAATGGGTACTTATTATTAGTTAGGCGGCTGGGTAATGCGTGGAACCCTCATAGCCGTGGTCTGTGAACGCTGTATCACTTGTCAACAGATTGTCTGTCATGGTCTAACATGAATTACATAAAAGGTATTTTAAAAGTTGCTACTGGGTAAATGGATGAATTTTGACCAAACTTGGTATATAAAAATTTGATGGCCTTTATTAAAGATCTATACGATATTAAACTCCTGATGTCCATGCCCGGGGCTCTATATAGTTATTTCGTAAATTTTAAAGCCTTATTTCCTATTCGATTTTGAACAATATTGACAAATACTGACACGTATTTTTCCTCCATCATGGTCAAGATTGAATTTAACTATTTTGTTTTTGAAATTTACATCTGACACCAATTAGGGTGCTTTTAATGTCTCTTTTTACCACGTTTTTAAATCCCTTATATTAACTTCACCGGCGTCTCTCTCTCTCTCTCTCTCTCTCTCTGTCTGTCTTGGGTGGGCGGAAAAACAGAAGTCAAAAATGACCCACTTCCCATGATCCGATCGAACTGAAATTTGGCACACGGACCCGTCGAACCTAACAATGCATCGTATCAAAATTTCAGATCGATCGAACGTACCGTAATTAACTTAATGCATTTTTAGTTTATCCTTATATGAGGTATGTAATTTAAATTCACTGTTTGTTATTGTTTTTTTCCCACGTGAAATTTTGAGCTGACGCATTGAGGCGACCCAACGAAGCGACGGGGCGCTTTTCTTTACATTTTACGTGTCACTCTGAGCTCGGTCAAGCGAATCAGTGACCAGACTTTTCCCCTCTCCCCCTCCCACCCACCCCTCCCCCCTAGGGTTATGAAGCAAACTTGAGTTAAGACAGATTCAGTCTGTAAATGTTTGAAAATAATCAATACTGTTAGTTGTGTCTCATACATAAGGGATTTATAGTCAAAAACTTTGTTTTTACGGGTTTGTTTTATTTAAATCCCTTATATTAACTTCACCGGCGTCTCTCTCTCTCTCTCTCTCTCTCTCTCTCTCTCGTCTCTCTCTCTCTCTCTCTCTCTCTCTGTCTTGGGTGGGCGGAAAATCAGAAGTCAAAAATGACCCACTTCCCATGATCCGATCAAAATGAAATTTGGCACACGGACCCGTCTAACCTAACAATGCATCGTAATCAAAATTTGAGATCGATCGAACGTACCATAATTAACTTAATGCATTTTTAGTTTATCCTTATATGAGGTATGTAATTTAAATTCACTGTTTGTTTTTGTTTTTTTCCCACGTGAAATTTTGAGCTGACGCATTGAGGCGACCCAACGAAGCGACGGGGCGCTTTTGTTTACATTTTACGTGTCACTCTGAGCTCGGTCAAGCGAATCAGTGACCAGACTTTTCCCCTCTCCCCCTCCCACCCACCCCTCCCCCCCTAGGGTTATGAAGCAAACTTGAGTTAAGACAGATTCAGTCTGTAAATGTTTGAAAATAATCAATACTGTTAGTTGTGTCTCATATATAAGGGATTTATAGTCAAAAACTTTGTTTTTACGGGTTTGTTTTATTTAAATCCCTTATATTAACTTCACCGGCGTCTCTCTCTCTCTCTCTCTCTCTCTCGTCTCTCTCTCTCTCTCTCTCTCTCTCTCTCTCTCTCTCTCTGTCTGTCTTGGGTGGGCGGAAAATCAGAAGTCAAAAATGACCCACTTCCCATGATCCGATCAAAACTGAAATTTGGCACACGGACCCGTCTAACCTAACAATGCATCGTATCAAAATTTCAGATCGATCGAACGTACCGTAATTAACTTAATGCATTTTTAGTTTATCCTTATATGAGGTATGTAATTTAAATTCACTGTTTGTTATTGTTTTTTTTCCCACGTGAAATTTTGAGCTGACGCATTGAGGCGACCCAACGAAGCGACGGGGCGCTTTTGTTTACATTTTACGTGTCACTCTGAGCTCGGTCAAGCGAATCAGTGACCAGACTTTTCACCTCTCCACCTCCCACCCACCCCTCCCCCCCCTAGGGTTATGAAGCAAACTTGAGTTAAGACAGATTCAGTCTGTAAATGTTTGAAAATAATCGATACTGTTAGTTATGTCTCATACATAAGGGATTTATAGTCAAAAACTTGATTTTTACGGGTTTGTTTTATTATTAACTCGCTTTCGTTGGGCATTGTCCAAGATTTTTTCAAATCTGCCAACGTAAAATTGAACCAATTCTGATGGTCCTAGAGATCTGAAAATTTTACCACAGATAGATCTTGGATGACAATGCATTGTATCAAAATTTCAGATCGATCAAATGTACCGTTATTAAATTATTGAACTTTTAAGTTTATCTATAGTCTATATAAAAGCATCTGTACCGTCGGCTTTTGTTGACATCTGTGAGTTCGCCCCGTGACCACATCACAATGTTTTTAAAACGTTGGGCGGGCGCTTGTGAGGTGTTTGGTAAAATAAATGGAGGTAAAAAAATATTTTTAAAAACCAGTTTGTTATAAGTGGACTAAAAAGAATAAAATAAATAGAAGTAAAAAAAAGATTTAAAAAAAACACGTTTTTATAAGCGGACTAAAAAGAAGAAAATAATTTAAAACTTATTAGTTCAAGTACTTCGATTTAATATGACTAAAAACGTGGGGTGGGTGTTTGGTATAAAATTTAAAGATCTCTAATTTAGAAGGCAAAAGAGAGATCTATAAGTGAGAGAATGAGTGAACCGCATATGTTAAACCTCATAAGAGCCCGCCCCACGTTTTTAGTCACATTAAATCGAAGTACTTGAACTAATAAGTTTAAAATTATTTTCTTATTTTTAGTCCGTTTTTTAGTGTAAAAACACAATATAATACAGGCAGGGTACCCAAAAGGTATTTTATACAATTGCTAATAGGTAAATGGATGTATCTTGACCAAACTTGGTATATAACATTTGATGGCCTATGTTACAATTCTAAATGATACTAAACTACTAATGTCAACTCATTCGGGGGTTTTAAAATTAATGGGGAATAAAGCTTTAAAAGTTTACCCCCCCCCCGGGTGGTAAACTTTTAAAGCTTTATTCCCCATTAATTTTTTAACAATTTTGACAAATATTGACACATAACTCCATCATGATTCCGATTGAATTTCTGTGGACTTTTAAACATTACATCTTGCACCGTTTTGTGCAGGGGCCCGTAATGTCATTTTATACCGCATTTATTTTAAACGACCTTGACAAATATTGACAAAGAAATATATTCATCATGATCCAGATTGAAATAAATTGGTGCTTTTAAATTTATATCCTGCTCCGATTGGGCCCGATGAACCATAATGAAGTTTTTTAAATTCATATTAATGCTGGAAAAATATCATTTTAGTCACTGATGGCCATGAAAGTTTAAACTATTTGAGTACATTCCTGCGAAGGGTTCTGGCTACAATAGATGTTTCTTGATCAAGCTTGGTACATGCGATTTTGATGACTCATGTTTTGAAACCCTGATGTCCAAAAGTTAAGCAGGTTTCATTTCAAAATTTTACGCGTAGCGGCCTTAACGGTCGACAATGTTTGCCATGTAAAACTTTCTTATTTATTGCCCTATTTTCACGCAATTTGGTAGGCGGCTTCCCTGCTCTAACAGACACGGACGAACGTACTTATTTCATTGGTGTGACACCAATGTCAGTTGCCATGTTGAACTATTGTAACGGTCTTTATTACTTTTGGTCCACTCTTCCAGATATTTGGTCCACTCTTCCAGATATTTGGTCCACTCTTCCAGATATTTGGTCCACTCTTCCAGATATTTGGTCCACTCTTCCAGATATTTGGTCCACTCTTCCAGATATTTGGTCCACTCTTCCAGATATTTGGTCCATTCTTCCAGATATTTAGTCCACTCTTCCAGATATTTGGTATGCGATATTCCAACGCTAACTTAATCCTACATTTCCCGCTGCTGCTTCGCGGTTATTTTACAAGTGTATAATATATAGATATATATTAAATCAAACTGAATCAGCTGTGGGTTCAAAAGGACATTATGCTCACTCCCCATCAGAACTCCATGTTTTTTTTTCGAAATGTCGATCAATTCTGTCATAGACCTTTTTTCGTTGAAATGTCTGTCTCCACACGATGATACAACTTTAATCAACAATGCGTTGCCGAAATTCATGTTAAATTACAATTATCATCAGAAGATAACATATCACTGCGATAGCTTTATTACATTTTTACTTTCATCACGGTCTTATCCAACACAAATAGGTGACTTTTTTTATAAAAATTAACATCGACAGAACGATATGAGAATCAACATAGGTATTTAATACAATTGATGAGCTTTTTAACGTCTGGTGTTTAGATCATAATTTCACAATTGACGTTTCTTTTCTCTGGCCAGTGATTGTTCTTATTGAAAAATTAATCCTCCTAGTCTATACAGTCTATCACTGGTGCCGTTTAATCCTCCTAGTCTATACAGTCTATCACTGGTGCCGTTTAATCCTCCTAGTCTATACAGTCTATCACTGGTGCCGTTTAATCCTCCTAGTTTATACAGTCTATCACTGGTGCCGTTTAATCCTCCTAGTCTATACAGTCTATCACTGGTGCCGTTTAATCCTCCTAGTCTATACAGTCTATCACTGGTGCCGTTTTTTTTCCTAAGTGCAAAGACTCAGCCTGATACGCATTACAGCGTGGTAATCTTTAACTGGAGCTAATAAATACTGAGATGGACTTTAACAATGTGGTGTGATGTATGATAAACTGTTTCTTAAAAGACACGGGGCAAATTCAACATTAAATCTATGGGCGCCGTTATTTGAAGAAATATTAAAACTTTATATTTGTTTAGTCTCCCTTGCCAAAACGATGCAATAAATATGTGTGTGAGGCAATAAAAAATGTCTCAATGTTTGAAAAATGCGATAAAATAAATTTCTTTATTTTAAGATGGTGTCGAGGGTCGTTAAAATGTTATAATGAATATAAAGTTGCTGATTTCACCGGTACACTGCCTCGTGGAATCCCCATGGGATGTTTCTTTTAATTCTCTATCCATATCAGAGATCAGCATCGTCACACCAATGTCATGGGAATTAAGCTCGGGTGACTCAATATCGCGGTGAAGAAAGGGGAGCATTAGCTAATGGCCATGTGGAGCAATTATCTCAAAATTACCTGCGTGTGAGCCTGGGCCTCGGAGAAACGATATCAAGTCGTGGAACTTCGTGTTCTCTTTCATCGAGCTCGAATCTGACCTCCTATCTGGCGTTTGTTTTTAAATCCTTTATATTAACTTGTGGTGTCTGCTTTCGTGCTTACTTGCTTGCTTGCCGAAAAAACTTTGTATCGATTTTAACCCACTTCCCCGTATTCTGGCGAGCTGAACTTTTGCAGGCAGACTCGTACCGATGATAAAAATGATCTATCAAAATTTCAGATCGATTAAATTTAATGTATTTAAATTAATGAATTTTTATATTATCTATATTTATCTCTATGTAGCATTTTAATTTTTATACTAGAGTGTCGCGGTGCGTAATACTTTCCTGTTGCGCTGTGCGGCTGTGCGGTACGTATTATATTTACGATACATTTTTAAAAATGTATTCCCGATCTGTAAATGTAAATGCTATTAATTGCTAATCTGTCTCGCGCTGCGCACTATGTTAAACATCTTTTTATAACCCTTTTATCGTAATCAAATCGAGCTGAAATTTAGCAGGCAGACTGTAGAAGTCTTTTTTTTATACTATAAATCCTTTATATATTTGATACATAACTAAAATTTTGGATTTTGGGATTGTCGTGCGATGTGTATTATAATGAACATTCTTTTAGTTATGTCTCTTACATAAAGGATTTATAGTCAAAAACTTGTTTTTTACGGTTTTTTTAATAGAGTGAAATAAACATTTGATCATGGGGACAGAATTAAATAAGGAATGTTTAACAGAGTCATGGCCTCCTTCTATTGTTAAAATGACACTTACTTGATATACATTTAGGTAGATATAAAAATTTATATTGTCATTAGCTCCTAAACCATGGGAACGGTGGTCGAGCGGCAAGAGTGCTCGGCTGGCGTACCTAGATTGACGGGTTGGGATCTCCTAATTGAAGGCAGGCACTTGTTCCCGGACCAAGGGTGTCCCCAAGTCCGTCCTTCCCCTAGATAGGGAAACAAAGGTTGCTGGGAATAGTGTGGTCCCTCAGAGCCTGTGAAGGCTGCGTCACTTGCTAATACGTTCTTATCAGAGAGTAGGACTCACTAATCAATAATTTTCTGTAATAAGATAAAATACCCTTCTTGCAATGTATTGACACCTTCGCTACCAACCTTTTCAGCCCTATTAAGCTTTTAAAATCTAGCACATTTTCCCGCCTTTTTTAAAAATTGCTACTCTGCATTTCTGAATTATTCTACGAACAAGATTATTCTCGTACTTGTTTGTTCTCATTCCTGAATTATTCTCATACCAGCATTGTTTTTGTGGCGCAGTGCCCAGCCGCCTTTATTTACCCTAACTTTATTTCAGGTGCCCATCACATTTTAGTGCTGCTCGACCGCGGATATAACCAGGATTGTTCTCATAGCGGCATTGTTCTCTATCCTGTATTGTTCTCATAGCGGCATTGTTCTCTATCCTGTATTGTTCTTATAGCGGCATTGTTCTCTATCCTGTATTGTTCTCATAGCGGCATTGTTCTCTATCCTGTATTGTTCTCATAGCGGCATTGTTCTCTATCCTGTATTGTTCTCATAGCGGCATTGTTCTCTATCCTGTATTGTTCTCATAGCGGCATTGTTCTCTATCCTGTATTGTTCTCATAGCGGCATTGTTCTCTATCCTGTATTGTTCTCATAGCGGCATTGTTCTCTATCCTGTATTGTTCTCATAGCGGCATTGTTCTCTATCCTGTATTGTTCTCATAGCGGCATTGTTCTCTATCCTGTATTGTTCTCATAGCGGCATTGTTCTCTATCCTGTATTGTTCTCATAGCGGCATTGTTCTCTATCCTGTATTGTTCTTATAGCGGCATTGTTCTCTATCCTGTATTGTTCTTATAGCGGCATTGTTCTCTATCCTGTATTGTTCTTATAGCGGCATTGTTCTCTATCCTGTATTGTTCTTATAGCGGCATTGTTCTCTATCCTGTATTGTTCTCATAGCGGCATTGTTCTCTATCCTGTATTGTTCTCATAGTGGCGTTGTTCTCTATCCTGTATTGTTCTCATAGTGGCGTTGTTCTCTATCCTGTATTGTTCTTATAGCGGCATTGTTCTCTATCCTGTATTGTTCTTATAGCGGCATTGTTCTCTATCCTGTATTGTTCTCATAGCGGCATTGTTCTCTATCCTGTATTGTTCTCATAGCGGCATTGTTCTCTATCCTGTATTGTTCTCATAGCGGCATTGTTCTCTATCCTGTATTGTTCTCATAGTGGCGTTGTTCTCTATCCTGTATTGTTCTCATAGTGGCGTTGTTCTCTATCCTGTATTGTTCTCATAGCGGCGTTGTTCTCTATCCTGTATTGTTCTCATAGCGGCATTGTTCTCTATCCTGTATTGTTCTCATAGCGGCATTGTTCTCTATCCTGTATTGTTCTCATAGCGGCATTGTTCTCTATCCTGTATTGTTCTCATAGCGGCATTGTTCTCTATCCTGTATTGTTCTCATAGTGGCGTTGTTCTCTATCCTGTATTGTTCTCATAGCGGCATTGTTCTCTATCCTGTATTGTTCTCATAGTGGCGTTGTTCTCTATCCTGTATTGTTCTCATAGTGGCGTTGTTCTCTATCCTGTATTGTTCTCATAGTGGCGTTGTTCTCTATCCTGTATTGTTCTCATAGTGGCGTTGTTCTCTATCCTGTATTGTTCTCATAGCGGCATTGTTCTCTATCCTGTATTGTTCTTATAGCGGCATTGTTCTCTATCCTGTATTGTTCTTATAGCGGCATTGTTCTCTATCCTGTATTGTTCTCATAGCGGCATTGTTCTCTATCCTGTATTGTTCTCATAGCGGCATTGTTCTCTATCCTGTATTGTTCTCATAGCGGCATTGTTCTCTATCCTGTATTGTTCTCATAGCGGCATTGTTCTCTATCCTGTATTGTTCTCATAGCGGCATTGTTCTCTATCCTGTATTGTTCTCATAGCGGCATTGTTCTCTATCCTGTATTGTTCTCATAGCGGCATTGTTCTCTATCCTGTATTGTTCTCATAGCGGCATTGTTCTCTATCCTGTATTGTTCTCATAGCGGCATTGTTCTCTATCCTGTATTGTTCTCATAGCGGCATTGTTCTCTATCCTGTATTGTTCTTATAGCGGCATTGTTCTCTATCCTGTATTGTTCTTATAGCGGCATTGTTCTCTATCCTGTATTGTTCTTATAGCGGCATTGTTCTCTATCCTGTATTGTTCTTATAGCGGCATTGTTCTCTATCCTGTATTGTTCTCATAGCGGCATTGTTCTCTATCCTGTATTGTTCTCATAGTGGCGTTGTTCTCTATCCTGTATTGTTCTCATAGTGGCGTTGTTCTCTATCCTGTATTGTTCTTATAGCGGCATTGTTCTCTATCCTGTATTGTTCTTATAGCGGCATTGTTCTCTATCCTGTATTGTTCTCATAGCGGCATTGTTCTCTATCCTGTATTGTTCTCATAGCGGCATTGTTCTCTATCCTGTATTGTTCTCATAGCGGCATTGTTCTCTATCCTGTATTGTTCTCATAGTGGCGTTGTTCTCTATCCTGTATTGTTCTCATAGTGGCGTTGTTCTCTATCCTGTATTGTTCTCATAGCGGCGTTGTTCTCTATCCTGTATTGTTCTCATAGCGGCATTGTTCTCTATCCTGTATTGTTCTCATAGCGGCATTGTTCTCTATCCTGTATTGTTCTCATAGCGGCATTGTTCTCTATCCTGTATTGTTCTCATAGCGGCATTGTTCTCTATCCTGTATTGTTCTCATAGTGGCGTTGTTCTCTATCCTGTATTGTTCTCATAGCGGCATTGTTCTCTATCCTGTATTGTTCTCATAGTGGCGTTGTTCTCTATCCTGTATTGTTCTCATAGTGGCGTTGTTCTCTATCCTGTATTGTTCTCATAGTGGCGTTGTTCTCTATCCTGTATTGTTCTCATAGTGGCGTTGTTCTCTATCCTGTATTGTTCTCATAGCGGCATTGTTCTCTATCCTGTATTGTTCTTATAGCGGCATTGTTCTCTATCCTGTATTGTTCTTATAGCGGCATTGTTCTCTATCCTGTATTGTTCTCATAGCGGCATTGTTCTCTATCCTGTATTGTTCTCATAGCGGCATTGTTCTCTATCCTGTATTGTTCTCATAGCGGCATTGTTCTCTATCCTGTATTGTTCTCATAGCGGCATTGTTCTCTATCCTGTATTGTTCTCATAGCGGCATTGTTCTCTATCCTGTATTGTTCTCATAGCGGCATTGTTCTCTATCCTGTATTGTTCTCATAGCGGCATTGTTCTCTATCCTGTATTGTTCTCATAGCGGCATTGTTCTCTATCCTGTATTGTTCTCATAGCGGCATTGTTCTCTATCCTGTATTGTTCTTATAGCGGCATTGTTCTCTATCCTGTATTGTTCTTATAGCGGCATTGTTCTCTATCCTGTATTGTTCTCATAGCGGCATTGTTCTCTATCCTGTATTGTTCTCATAGCGGCATTGTTCTCTATCCTGTATTGTTCTTATAGCGGCATTGTTCTCTATCCTGTATTGTTCTTATAGCGGCATTGTTCTCTATCCTGTATTGTTCTCATAGCGGCATTGTTCTCTATCCTGTATTGTTCTTATAGCGGCATTGTTCTCTATCCTGTATTGTTCTTATAGCGGCATTGTTCTCTATCCTGTATTGTTCTTATAGCGGCATTGTTCTCTATCCTGTATTGTTCTTATAGCGGCATTGTTCTCTATCCTGTATTGTTCTCATAGCGGCATTGTTCTCTATCCTGTATTGTTCTCATAGCGGCATTGTTCTCTATCCTGTATTGTTCTCATAGCGGCATTGTTCTCTATCCTGTATTGTTCTTATAGCGGCATTGTTCTCTATCCTGTATTGTTCTTATAGCGGCATTGTTCTCTATCCTGTATTGTTCTCATAGCGGCATTGTTCTCTATCCTGTATTGTTCTCATAGCGGCATTGTTCTCTATCCTGTATTGTTCTTATAGCGGCATTGTTCTCTATCCTGTATTGTTCTTATAGCGGCATTGTTCTCTATCCTGTATTGTTCTCATAGCGGCATTGTTCTCTATCCTGTATTGTTCTCATAGCGGCATTGTTCTCTATCCTGTATTGTTCTCATAGCGGCATTGTTCTCTATCCTGTATTGTTCTCATAGCGGCATTGTTCTCTATCCTGTATTGTTCTCATAGCGGCATTGTTCTCTATCCTGTATTGTTCTCATAGCGGCATTGTTCTCTATCCTGTATTGTTCTCATAGCGGCATTGTTCTCTATCCTGTATTGTTCTCATAGCGGCATTGTTCTCTATCCTGTATTGTTCTCATAGCGGCATTGTTCTCTATCCTGTATTGTTCTTATAGCGGCATTGTTCTCTATCCTGTATTGTTCTTATAGCGGCATTGTTCTCTATCCTGTATTGTTCTCATAGCGGCATTGTTCTCTATCCTGTATTGTTCTCATAGCGGCATTGTTCTCTATCCTGTATTGTTCTTATAGCGGCATTGTTCTCTATCCTGTATTGTTCTCATAGCGGCATTGTTCTCTATCCTGTATTGTTCTCATAGCGGCATTGTTCTCTATCCTGTATTGTTCTCATAGCGGCATTGTTCTCTATCCTGTATTGTTCTTATAGCGGCATTGTTCTCTATCCTGTATTGTTCTCATAGCGGCATTGTTCTCTATCCTGTATTGTTCTTATAGCGGCATTGTTCTCTATCCTGTATTGTTCTCATAGCGGCATTGTTCTCTATCCTGTATTGTTCTTATAGCGGCATTGTTCTCTATCCTGTATTGTTCTCATAGCGGCATTGTTCTCTATCCTGTATTGTTCTCATAGCGGCGTTGTTCTCTATCCTGTATTGTTCTCATAGCGGCATTGTTCTCTATCCTGCATTGTTCTCATAGTGGCATTGTTCTCTATCCTGCATTGTTCTCATAGCGGCATTGTTCTCTATCTTGTATTGTTCTCATAGCGGCATTGTTCTCTATCCTGTATTGTTCTCATAGCGGCATTGTTCTCTATCCTGCATTGTTCTCATAGTGGCATTGTTCTCTATCCTGCATTGTTCTCATAGCGGCATTGTTCTCTATCCTGCATTGTTCTCATAGTGGCATTGTTCTCTATCCTGCATTGTTCTCATAGCGGCATTGTTCTCTATCCTGCATTGTTCTCATAGTGGCATTGTTCTCTATCCTGCATTGTTCTCATAGCGGCATTGTTCTCTATCCTGTATTGTTCTCATAGCGGCATTGTTCTCTATCCTGTATTGTTCTCATAGCGGCATTGTTCTCTATCCTGTATTGTTCTTATAGCGGCATTGTTCTCTATCCTGCATTGTTCTCATAGTGGCATTGTTCTCTATCCTGCATTGTTCTCATAGCGGCATTGTTCTCTATCCTGTATTGTTCTCATAGCGGCATTGTTCTCTATCCTGTATTGTTCTCATAGTGGCATTGTTCTCTATCCTGCATTGTTCTCATAGCGGCATTGTTCTCTATCCTGTATTGTTCTCATAGCGGCATTGTTCTCTATCCTGTATTGTTCTCATAGTGGCATTGTTCTCTATCCTGTATTGTTCTCATAGCGGCATTGTTCTCTATCCTGTATTGTTCTCATAGCGGCATTGTTCTCTATCCTGTATTGTTCTCATAGCGGCATTGTTCTCTATCCTGTATTGTTCTCATAGCGGCATTGTTCTCTATCCTGTATTGTTCTCATACCCTGTTGTGTCCTATAAGACGATAACGCGTCCAAAGAAGTCATGATGAGGCTGGAGCTCTGATCTGGTGATGGTGATATTAGCTGATGGTCCGTTAGTCTAAAGATCATATTGTGAACAAGACCTCGTCCTTGACCCTGCGTGACATTAGGGCCTTCCTGCGACCAGATCATCCAGTCATTGTTCCCACGTTACCTCCCTTTATCACTGTTGATCACATGGAGAAGATGTTCTCATGCTGGTTTTTACCATATTAATATGATGGTTATGAAGCACAAAAATCAATTACAGAACATTTTGATCTTATCGCTCGACGGGAGTTGCTGATAATTAAGCCCAAATGGGATTTTATTGAAGGAATATTGAGTAAAAAAAAATTATAATAATTTTCATTATTGGATACACTTATTAACATCAAACGATTTGGAATACCCTGAAAATACGTGAGATAACAAAGTACTGTAAAACATTAAACATCATTTTTTGATTATTATTTTAATGAAATTGAAGGCTTAAGCAACGGAATTCATGTGTTTGCCGACACATGTGTTGTCTCTGATTGTTATATCTCTTCTAGCCAAGTTAATTGAATCAGTTTGACTGTAGGAGTTTGACTGAATCAATTTGACTATATCAATTTAACTGCACTATTATGACTGTATTATTTTGATTATTTCATTTTGACTATGGCAATTTCTTTTCATCATTTTGAAGGTATCAATTTAACAGCATCATTTTAACTAAATCAGTTCGACTTTATAAATTTTAACACATTCAAATGTGTTTTGTGTACAAGAATCCATCATTTTTACAAATTAATAATGATAAGATCTTAAAGACCAAAAATAATTTTGAATCTCATTTCCTCAAATGAGTACTTTTTTTTACCTAAGTACTTTAAACTCACAAACCTGACGAAGCGATCAAAAATAATTTAAAAAATGATGAATGATTAATTTAAACAACAACAAAAGACATACAATTTATTACTTTATAAAATAATAATACTAATGGTAATAATTATAATGAAATTTCTTGCCTGATTCTTCTTCTATTTATAGACGGGCCAAAGATCAACACACATCATTACGACTTCTACATTTGGTCCCAAAACACTTCATTCACTTCTTCAGTGTTAATCTGGATCCAATTAAGAATTTTGTTACATAGTTATATTTTAAGGTATAAATCTCCCTGTTTCAAATCAAAGCATTTAGTTTCACGTAAAGACGAAGACGACAATACAAATTAATTGGAAGCCTCTTTGTGGCATTATTAAGTTTGCGGCACATACACAGTACGCGTATATTTCCAATGGTAAACCCAAGAGGAGAGCAGAAGTTAAACGCTCTCCTCTGTGTTAACCCAAGAAGCCAGTAGAGGTTTAACGCTCGCCCAGTGCTAAGCCAAGAAGCCATCAGAAGTTGAACGCTCTCCCCGGTGCTAACCCACGAAGCCAGCAGGAGTTGAACGCTCTTCCCAGTGCCTCCCCTGTGCTAACTCAACTAATGATGGTCATTCTGGTCCCATCTTATCACCAGACGCCATCTTGTGTATGCTATCACGTACCGGCTCATGGCCAGCTGATAGATTCGGGCTCCCTGTGGGGAGCTCAGAATTGAAATTTGGATTGAGAAATAGCGCAAGTGCGTCAAGTGGAAACATCCTAAAGCATTACCAGAGTTAGTTATACATTATTTTTGAGCATCTCCTGAACGTTGGATCCAAAATTCTAGGCCTTATTTTAAATGGAAAAAAATAATTGTAGTCACTTTAGACAGTATAGACGGTTTTCTTTCTCTTTTTTTATAGACATGATAATTTCAGAATATCCAACAACAGTCAAGAAATGTGACAGCCACAAAGAGAAAGGTAGACAACAACGTGTCTATATCTATTCTTGAAATCTTGATTTTATTTGTTCAAGCAGTGATGTTAGTGTTCGTCATTGATGAACATTTGAGTTTAGTCCCTTTATTCAATCACAACTTCGACTTATCTACGCTTTTATGTATGACTTCCAAGCCTTGATAGCCTTAACGAATAATAGCCAGAAATTTTGAATTTATTGGCATTTTTGGAATTGGGGTCTAAGGAAGTTTACTTACCCCGCTGCCATTGTTATGTGGGTCAAGTCAAGTCTGACCATAAAGCCGTCTCATGTGGTAAGCGATGCCCACAGATTCTTTGGACGGTGTCGAACTTACCGGACAAGATTCACAAGGCCCTCCCATCCTAAAGATGTCACTTGTCTGCAACCTCACCCCCCCCCCATCCTAACGATGCCAATAGTCTGTAACCTCTCCCCCTCCTATCAGGAATACAAGTAATGCGTTGACCAATTTCAAAAGAAAAGACGCATTCCAATGACAGAAAGTCCAATAAACTGGACATTTCCAAACAGAACAATCTCTTTTTGAAAGTTACCGTTTAAGATAAAGTGATCGTTACTTTATATTCATTAGGAGTGACGTCACATCATTGTAACGATGTAGTTGATGAAGCTATACGTTTTTAAAAATTATATTTTGTAATAATTTAGCGAATATAAATTTCGAAAATTTTAACTTGCTATATTCAAAATGAAATATTATTGTATTTCCTGAGAGTCCATGCGATTTATGCAGATCAGAGATATTACAGAATGCAATTCAATGAATCTTTCCATGTTGTACACGTGAAGACGCCTGTGCTGTTGTCTAACGATATAATTTATAAGGGCCCATTACAAATGTTCCCGCTTTTACGTTGGGATTGAATGTTTAATGTAACGCACCAGTTTGCGGATGCCTCCTTTATTCTACACAGAGTGCAGCTCTATAAATAACGTAATAATCTAATTCTTAACTTCACTCTGAGTTGTCTACCCCAAACGCATCCATTATTTATTTGGTTCCTTTATTCCTCCAAAGTTTAACATCGTACAGTAACAGAAAGAAAAAGAAAAAGTGATTCTCCGATTTTTGCATTCAATTGAAGGCGTCCATTTGTTACCAAGACATTACGTGCTCAGAATGTATTTTGAATACCTCAGTTGATTGTGTAAACTTTTGTGTAGCTGCAACGAAGTTTTCCTTAAAAATACGATACATGTTATGCTATAATCAAAACAAATATTTTATTTACAACAGTATTTAAAGCTATTCAATGAAAAAAATTACAATTTTCCGTATACAATTATCACGATGAAGAAAAAAATTCCACTCCCCCGAGTAGTTAAACTTGAACCGAAGAGACTTAAATCACCAACATTCGGGTGACAGAGTCTAGTCAGCACTTGATTTGATTTAGTGAGTTTACATAACTAGTCATGACCGGCTGAATAGACGCCTCTGATTGGACAATACAGGGCTGTTTGACGCAGTCTCAGAGGGACCGAAATGCTAGCGGGGAGGGAATGTGTTGACTAAACGAGCGATTTTCATGGCACTTTAGGACGTCCAGGCAGATTATGAGGAGAAGTTTTATGGAAAATGCCGCCTGTCTGCTTATAAAGTCTATTTTGTAAAGGCTTCAGGGGGAAATTGGTGTCAAAATTGTCTTGTAACACTACAAAAGATATAACTGTTGGTATTTACCAGGCTGTAGACCATAGGTTTAAACACAAAGTGTTCGTGGAATCGGAAAAGATAAACGGTGACAATGGAAAACCATCTTCGGCAATTAAAAACCAAGAGGATGATGATCTACGTTCAAAACAATTTAAAGGATGTGTTAACAAGTGTGTTAAGAAGTGTGTTAAGAAGTGTGTTAAGAAGTGTGTTAAGAAGTGTGTTAACAAGTGTGTTAACAAGTGTGTTAACAAGTATGTTAACAAGTGTGTGAAACAAATCCTGACCTGAAGCAATTCATATGTTTGACACAATAGTTAGACAATTCAAACTTTGATCCGAAAAGTTGACATGTTGACTGTTTTAGTGACTAAATGCTGCGAGATCAAGCGAAAGAGAGAAAAATTCATTGCTCTATCAGAAAAGGCACTTGAGAAATTTAGCAATGATGTTTGACAAACCATTTTACCCAACATTAGTGAGGCAATGTCGTTTATGTTGCTGTGATCAATGAAATCATGAAACTAAAAAAACTAAATAGTGTAGGCCTACTTTTATGTGACACAAATCATGTATACTGCAAATGAAACTTATCTTAGATTAGTACTGAGACTGTCTAAGTGCAGTTAACTATGTTGAGATATTCGATGATGAAAATATAATTAATTTTCTTTCAGTCTTATTATAATGTATATTGATGTGTTCTCGGTAACATAATAACATCTCTTAATCAAGTCATTCCTAAGTTGATCAAATTTATAAACTTTCCAAGCGACAAACAACTTGTTCTTTTTGCTACTTAAAAACACATGACGGAGACAGTATTTTATATCAGCAATGGATTGTTCCTTCTAAAAAAGCATTATTTTATTCTGTAAAAACAAAGTCCAGTTTGTTGGCATACATCAGCTTCGGTTTAAAAAAAACAATATCAATTTCACCTTCGTAAGTTACGTCTAATTGTTTTTTTTTCTTTAATCTAAAGTTTCGCAATTAATTTTCAGTAAGTCTTAATGAGGCTGAGAAATTAGATATTGCAACGGTGACTTTGTAGGTCTAAGGTTTCAGTTGAAATGACTTTTTAAAAAGTACATGTGTCTGTGTAATGATGTTAAAAAGTACATGTGTCTGTGTAATAATGTTAAAAAGTAAATGTGTGTGTAATGATGTTAAAAAGTACATGTTTGTGTGTAATGATTTTAAAAAGTACATGTGTGTGTGTAATGATGTTAAAAAGTACATGTGTGTGTGTAATGATGTTAAAAAGTACATGTGTCTGTGTAATGATGTTAAAAAGTACACGTGTCTGTGTAATGATGTTAAAAAGTACGTGTGTCTGTGTAATGATTTTAAAAAGTACATGTGTGTGTAATGATGTTAAAAAGTACATGTGTGTGTGTAATGATGTTAAAAAGCACATGTGTATGTGTAATGATGTTAAAATGTACATGTGTCTGTGTAATGATGTTAAAAAGTACATGTGTATGTGTAATGATGTTAAAAAGTACATGTGTGTGTGTAATGATGTTAAAAAGTACATGTGCCTGAGTAATGATGCTAAAAAGTACATGTGTCTGTGTAATGGTGTTAAAAAGTACGTGTGTCTGTGTAATGATGTTAAAAAGTACATGTGTGTGTAATGGTGTTAAAAAGTACATGTGCCTGAGTAATGATGTTAAAAAGTACATGTGGCTGTGTAATGATGTTTAAAAGTACATGTGTGTGTAATGGTGTTAAAAAGTACATGTGCCTGAGTAATGATGTTAAAAAGTACATATGTCTGTGTAATGGTGTTAAAAAGTACATGTGTGTGTAATGATGTTAAAAAGTACATGTGTCAGTGTAATGATGTTAAAAAGTACATGTGTCAGTGTAATGATGTTAAAAAGTACATGTGTCAGTGTAATGATGTTAAAAAGTACATATGTCTGTGTAATGATGTTAAAAAGTACATGTGTCTGTGTAATGATGTTAAATAGTACATGTATGTGTAATGATGTTAAAAAGTACATGTGTGTGTAATGATGTTAAAAAGTACATATGTCTGTGTAATGATGTTAAAAAGTACATGTGTCAGTGTAATGATGTTAAAAAGTACATATGTCTGTGTAATGATGTTAAAAAGTACATGTGTCTGTGTAATGATGTTAAATAGTACATGTATGTGTAATGATGTTAAAAAGTACATGTGTCTGTGTAATGATATTAAAAAGTACATGTGTGCGTAATGATGTTAAAAAGTACATGTGTGTGTGTAATGATATTAAAAAGTACATGTGTGCGTAATGATGTTAAAAAGTACATGTGTGTGTAATGATGTTAAAATGTACGTGTGTGTGTAATGATGTTAAAAAGTACATGTGTCTGAGTAATGATGTTAAAAAGTACATGTGTCAGTGTAATGATGTTAAAAAGTACATGTGTCAGTGTAATGATGTTAAAAAGTACATGTGTGTGTGTAATGATGTTAAAAAGTACATGTGTGTGTGTAATGATGTTAAAAAGTACATGCGTGTGTAATGATGTTAAAAAGTACATGTGTGGGTAATGATGTTAAAAAGTACATGTGTGTGTAATGATGTTAAAAAGTACATGTGTCTGAGTAATGATGTTAAAAAGTACATGTGTCAGTGTAATGATGTTAAAAAGTACATGTGTGTTTAATGATGTTAAAAAGTACATGCGTGTGTAATGATGTTAAAAAGTACATGTGTGGGTAATGATGTTAAAAAGTACATGCGTGTGTAATGATGTTACAAAGTACATGTGTATGGGTAATGATGTTAACAAGTACATGTGTATGTGTAATGATGTTAAAAAGTACATGCGTGTGTAATGATGTTACAAAGTACATGTGTATGGGTAATGATGTTAACAAGTACATGTGTCTGTGTAATGATGTTAAAAAGTACATGTGTCTGTGTAATGATGTTACAAAGTACATGTGTATGTGTAATGATGTTAACAAGTACATGTGTCTGTGTAATGATGTTAAAAAGTACATGTGTATGTGTAATGATGTTAAAAAGTACATGTGTATGTGTAATGTGGTCCAAGGTTGTCATTGCCAGGGTGGGGGTGGAAGATAAGCATCCACTCCTCTAGAAATGCCCTATAAGGCTTGCGTCTCTTAATGCCTCTGTCAACCAAAATCCAGCTCCTGGCCTTCTCGCGTGGCTCACACAAAAGCCCGGCGGACCATGTTTCTACTAACAGGAGAAGGGATGAAGGCGGTCAACTGGCGCCTCAAAACCAGTAGCTTCGGGTAGATGAGACTCGTTAACCATGGTCGGTAGCTCATCTAGGAGAGGGAAACTCTTATTCTAAACCTCCGCTGCCTTGCGGCTAAACCCTCATGGGAAAGGCTAGGGGAGTAAACCCCGACAGAAAATCAGGAAATGGAGCTCCTAAGGCGGTCTGCTATTGAAACAAATTGCATTCCGGCAGCTCCTGCGACGCGAATGGTGCCAAGCCGTATCGACATTAGTCGTTCCATTGGATCCACCATTGGCGTGGAGAGGGGGGATCTGCTGTTTGGGCAGCAGCTGGTTCTCCATAGTAACACGCCCAGGCTTTATCTTTACTGGAGAGGACACTCCAGCATCGCCGCAAGGTGTGAACACAACACGGGAAGCAGCAGTTTACCGGTTATAAGCCATAGCTCAATTGGCGTAGAGCTAGGCGCCAGGGGTTGCTTCTGACGGTGGGAGAGATCACCATGTCTCAATGGATCGCTACCGCCCGCCTCAAGCTGGGCAGCCCCCAGCCAATAAGGTGCTATCCCGCCATGGCCTACCTGCTCCACTGGGTGCATGGAGCTCAGAGGAACTTCTCAACAAGTAGGCCAGTAAATCCTGCTCCTAGAAATAAAAAAACAAAAGATAAGAAGACTCCAGCTCTTCGCCTAGCAAGCTGGAACGTTAGGACTATGTGTCCAGGCATTACTGCCGACCTGCAGCTTATTGATGATGCCAGGAAGTCAGCCATCATTGACAGGGAGCTTACCAGACTAAACATCGACATTGCCTGCCTTCAGGAGACTAGACTCCCAGAAAGTGGTACCATAAAAGAATGCAACTACACTTTCTTCTGGCAGGGTGGACCAATGGACACACCAAGGCAACATGGGGTTGGTTTTGCCATAAAAAATGGACTCTGCTCCTCCATAGAACCCCCAACAAAGGGCACTAAAAGAATACTAACATTACGACTATCTACATCCTCAGGATTAGCCAACATCATCAGTGCTTATGCTCCAACCTTATCCTCGAGCTCAGAAGCAAAAGACAAGTTCTATGAAGATCTCAATCAAACACTAGCCAGCATACCCCCCAATGAAGCAATCTACCTCCTTGGTGACTTCAATGCAAGAGTTGGAAGTGATCACATGGCCTGGCCAACTTGCCTCGGTTATTTTGGAAGAGGCAGGCTAAATGAAAATGGGCAGAGATTACTAGAGATGTGCTGCTTACATGGACTATGTGTCACAAATACTTTCTTCAACTGCAAAGCAATCCACCAAGTGTCATGGAGGCATCCCCGCTCTAAACACTGGCACCAACTAGATCTCATCATCACAAGACGCACACAACTGGCCAGTGTCCTCCTCACGCGCAGTTACCACAGTGCAGACTGTGACACAGATCATTCCTTAGTGGCTAGCAAGGTAAGGTTACTGCCAAAGAAATTGTACCGCAACAAAAACAAGGGGAAACCACGCATAGGCATCTGCTCCACCAAGAATCCAGAGAGAACAGCAGAATACACCCAGAGACTACAAGAAGCTCTTGTACAAGTGCCACCAGTAGACACTATTGAGTCCAAGTGGTCACATCTGCGGGACACCATATATGGCTCAGCTATTGCGGCATTCGGCAAGAGAGAACGCAAAAGTGCAGACTGGTTTGAGGCCCACTGGGAGGATATGAAGCATGTCACCGATGCAAAAAGAAAGGCTCTTTTAGCCTATAAAGACAGGCCTTGCCCAGAAACTCTACATTCCCTTAAGAGCGCCAAGAAAAATGCCCAGCAGGCAGCTCGCCACTACGCTAACACGTACTGGCTCAATCTAAGTTCCAGCATACAGTCAGCTGCTGATAGAGGCGATACAAAGGCTATGTACGAGAATATAAAACAAGCAACAGGCCCTCTGACCTCCAAGACAGCACCCTTAATGTCAAAAGCAGGGGAAATTATCACTGATCGGGACAAGCAACTCAAACGGTGGATCGAGCACTACCTGGAGTTGTACGCAACTATAAATCATGTCTCAACTGCTGCCCTGGACGATATCCCAGACCTGCCGGTCATGGAAGAGCTCGATAGCCTACCCACAATGGTCGAGCTAAGTAGAGCCATAGATTGCCTAGCCTGCGGGAAAGCCCCTGGTAATGATGGAATTCCTCCAGAAGTTCTCAAATGTGGAAAAGAAATACTTCTACAGCCTTTGCATGACCTCCTCACTCTGTGCTGGGAACAGGGGCAGATACCGCAGGAGTTAAAAGATGCCAACATCGTTACACTGTACAAAAATAAAGGAGACAAGAGTGACTGCAACAACTATCGTGGAATCTCTCTCCTCAGTATAGTTGGAAAGACCTTCGCCCGAGTTGCATTAGCACGCCTGCAGACCCTAGCATCGCGTGTACTCCCAGAATCACAGTGCGGCTTTCGAGCCGGAAGATCAACCATAGACATGATCTTCTCTCTGCGCCAGCTGCAGGAGAAATGCAGGGAGCAACATATGCCTCTATACATCGCGTTCGTCGACCTAACTAAAGCTTTTGATCTTGTCAGCAGAAGCGGCCTTTTCCAGATCTTAGTAAAAATAGGCTGCCCTACACATCTGCTTAACATCATCAAGCAATTCCACGAAAACATGCAGGGCACAGTGTGCTATAACGGTGCCACATCTGAGGCTTTCCCAGTAAGTAGTGGAGTAAAGCAAGGCTGCGTGTTGGCACCTACTCTATTCGCAATATTCTTTTCCATCTTACTCCAGTATGCCTTCAAGAACAATAGTGAGGGGATATACATCCACACCAGAGCTGACGGGAGTTTATTCAATATTGCCCGACTTAGAGCCAAGACCAAAATAAGGAAGATTTTGCTGCGCGAGCTCTTATTTGCAGACGATGCCGCCTTAATATCCCACACAGCAGACGGCCTGCAGAGCCTTGTATCCAGCTTCTCCGCTGCCTGCAAAGAGTTTGGCCTGACCATAAGTATAAAGAAAACCAACATTATGGCACAGTATGCTGCCTCTCTCCCGACTATCACCATTGACGACTGCAACCTGGATGCTGTTGACAGTTTTACTTATCTGGGATCAAACATCTCGAGCACCCTCTCACTGGAAGATGAGATAAGTAGTAGGATAGGGAAGGCAGCAACTGTTATGGCTAGACTGTACAAAAGAGTCTGGTCCAATGCTAAACTCACAGCAAGGACTAAGCTGCAGGTATACCAGGCCTGCGTACTGAGCACACTCCTCTATGGATGCGAGTCTTGGACCACCTATACCAGGCATGAAAGAAGGCTCAATAGCTTCCACCTCAGATGCCTGCGCCGCATCCTAGACATCAAATGGCAAGAGAAAGTCCCCAACACAGAGGTCCTGGCTCAAGCAAGCATGAGTAGTATTGCAGCAATATTAACCCAAAGACGCCTCCGTTGGCTTGGACACGTCAAGAGGATGCAAACTGGTCGCATACCCAAGGATGTGCTTTACAGCGAGCTGGCGACAGGGAAAAGGTCGGTTGGTCGGCCATGTCTCAGATACGTGGACATATGCAAGCGAGACATGAAAGTAGCCAACATTGATATACAAAACTGGGAAAACCTGGCAGAGGATAGGTCCATGTGGCGGGCTATAGTGAAAGAAGGATCACTAAGAGCAGAGGAGCAAACTAGGGCAGAAGCAGTCGGGAAAAGAGCGAGGAGAAAGGCCAGGCAACACTGCCCCACTGCTTTCGTGTGTGTGTCATGCAGAAGAGACTGCCACTCAAGGATTGGTCTCATCAGCCACACCAAGAGCTGCAAATAATAAAGATAAATCTATCGTCTTTCGTAGACGGACAGATGCCATATGTGTAATGATGTTAAAAAGTACATGTGTATGTGTAATGATGTTAAAAAGTACATGTGTATGTGTAATGATGTTTAAAAGTACATGTGTATGTGTAATGATGTTAAAAAGTACACGTGTCTGTGTAATGATGTTAAAAAGTACATGTGTCTGTGTAGTGATATTAAAATGTACATGTGTATGTGTAATGATGTTAAAAAGTACATGTGTCTGTGTAATGATGTTAAAAAGTACATGTGTATGTGTAATGATGTTAAAATGTACATGTGTCTGTGTAATGATGTTAAAAAGTACATGTGTCTGTGTAATGTTGTTAAAAAGTACAGTGTGTAATGATGTTAAAAAGTACATGTGTCTGTGTAATGATGTTAAAAAGTACATGTGTCTGTGTAATAATGTTAAAAAGTACATGTGTGTGTGTAATGATGTTAAAAAATAGATGTGTATGTATAATGATGTTAAAAAGTACATGTGTCTGTGTAGTGATATTAAAATGTACATGTGTATGTGTAATGATGTTAAAAAGTACATGTGTCTGTGTAATGATGTTAAAAAGTACATGTGTATGTGTAATGATGTTAAAATGTACATGTGTCTGTGTAATGATGTTAAAAAGTACATGTGTCTGTGTAATGTTGTTAAAAAGTACAGTGTGTAATGATGTTAAAAAGTACATGTGTCTGTGTAATGATGTTAAAAAGTACATGTGTCTGTGTAATGATGTTAAAAAGTACATGTGTCTGTGTAATAATGTTAAAAAGTACATGTGTCTGTGTAATGATGTTATACTGTCGGGAGATTCTTGTCGCAGGTTAGAGAGCATGAGACTATTTTATATGTGAGGTCTGATTATGGATGCAATGTGGAGACGGTTTTATATGTCAGATCTGATTGTGGATGAAATGTGGAGACGGTTTTATGTGTCAGGTCTGCTTTTAGTTGAAATTTGAAGATGGTTTTATATGGAGGGTCTACTTGTAGTGATGAAATGTGGAGTCTATTTTATATGTCAGGTCCGCTTGTAGTGATGAAATGTGGAGACTACTACATAGGGAGTGTCTGGTTGTAGTGATGAAATGTGGAGACTACTATATAGTGAGTGTCTGGTTGTAGTGTTTAAATGTGGAGACTACTACATAGGGAGTGTCTGGTTGTAGTGTTTAAATGTGGAGACTACTACATAGGGAGTGTCTGGTTGTAGTGTTTAAATGTGGAGACTACTACATAGGGAGTGTCTGGTTGTAGTGTTTAAATGTGGAGACTACTACATAGGGAGTGTCTGGTTGTAGTGTTTAAATATGGAGACTACTACATAGGGAGTGTCTGGTTGTAGTGTTTAAATGTCGAGACTACTACATAGGGAGTGTCTGGTTGTAGTGATCAAATTTGGAGACTACTACATAGGTAGTGTCTGCTTGTAGTGATGAAATGTGGAGATTACTACATAGGGAGTGTCTGATTGTAGTGATCAAATGTGGAGACTACTACATAGGTAGTGTCTGCTTGTAGTGATGAAATGTGGAGACTACTACATAGGGAGGGTCTGCTTGTAGTGATGAGACGAGTAGATGATTTTAAAAGCAGAATTCTCATTGGACCTGGACAGTTTAATTTGAAAAGGATAAAATTGTAACATAAACATGTGCTTCTTTCAGAGAATTACGTGCTATTCTATGAAATAGTTTGTGCTGTGTCGCCCTTGGCGCCTGCGGCGCCCCCGTTTTTTAAGAGAGCCTACGGCGTCCACCTTTTTCAAAAGCCCAACTAACTTGTCCTTGTGTGATTACTAGAACACATAATATATAGTAAAATAGTTAACCACCTAGACAAACATAATGCCCTATGCTCACATCACCACGGCTTTAAAAAAAACAGATCATGTGAAACACAATTAATAGGTTTAATAGATGAACTATCAAAAGGCTTAGACGAAAATGATCAAATAGATACAATATTACTAGACTTCTCAAAAACATTTGACAAAGTTCATCACCTTAGTTTACTTAAAAAACTTAACTACTTTGGAATCTCAGGTTCCTTACATCACTGGATCCAAGACTTCCTTTTGGGCAGGGAGCAGACTGTAATAATTAATGGATCTAAATCTGCACCAATAAAGGTCAATTCAGGAGTTCCACAAGGAACTGTGCTAGGTCCCTTACTCTTTTTAATCTATATAAAAGATTTAACCAACAACATCTCAACAGTAACAAAAGTTAGGTTATTCGCTGATGATTGTATAATCTATAGAACAATTAAATCAGAACAAGATAGCAAAATTGTACAAAAAGACCTAGATGAATTGATAAAATAGGAAACTAACTGGAGTATGACTTTCCACCCAGAAAAGTGTCAACTGTTAAGAGTAACAAAGAAAAAGAAACAAATAAATTCAAAATATTTTATTCATGGAAAGGAACTAACCCAAACTAAAGATGCAAAATACTTAGGAGTCATAATAAATGAGAAATTATCATGGAATCCCCATGTCAATGAAGTTATTAAAAAATCAAATAAAACCTAAGGCTTTATAAAAAGAAACCTTTTCAAATGTAATAAAGATATTAAACTAAAATGCTATCTCACTTTGGTGAGACCTGTACTAGAATATGCATCTTCTGCATGGGACCCATTCACCAAAGAAAACATTGATAAACTAGAACAAATCCAAAAAAGAGCTGCCAGATTCATTACTGGAGAATATTCAAAATTGACCAGAAAAACACCATTAGTTAAATCAATTAACCTTGAAACATTAGAGGATAGAAGAACCAAGAGTAAAGTAGTAATCATGCATAAAGCAATTAACTCTAATTTAGAAATACAACACAAAGATAACTTAATACAACCCTCAGATAGACATAAGAATAAAAACACCTTTCTTATTCCGTATGCAAGAACAAACTCATACAAATTTTCGTTCTTCCCGTCCGGAATTCGGGCGTGAAATGGGTTGCCTGAAGAAACCAGGAAAGCTAACACTTAATCAACATTTAAAACTCTAATAAGAATGCAGGACTAAACACAAACCATAGATAAGCGTAGTACGCAATAATCTTCTGTATAGAAGGAGCGTCTGAAACAGATAAGATAAGAAGAAGATAAGATACATATGTAATATTAAACTTTCTTAAATGTACACAAAGTATTTTATAATAGGGTTTTTTATTTTTTGCAAAAGTCCAAGTAACTTATCCTTGTATGATAGATACGAAATATTCCTGAAATGTACACAAAGTATGTATATAATATTTTTTTTACAGTGCTAATCACCACACGATTTTTAAAGTAATTTTAGAAAGCAGCGCACTAAATTACTGCACCAAAAATAACTCTTTGAGTTAGTCAGCACTGTTTACAACACAAATGCTGACGTCATAGGTTCGTGCGTTGTTTGGTTAATGTTAACCTGGAAACCAAAAGGATTATGATTTAGCGTTATGCCACAGTCAGCGATAATTGAGCGTAAATATATATATACTAGCGTACACCCGTCAAAAATGACGGAAGTTTTCAGCTGAAATCAATTTATTTTATAAAAATGCACTTTTTGTTAGAGCGCCTACGGCACCGACCTTTTTCAAAAGCCCAACTAACTTGTCCTTGTTTGATAAATACGAAAAATTAAACTTTCTGAAATGTACACAAAGTATTTTATAATAGGGGTTGCAGGGCGCCTGCGGCGCCCCGTTTGTTTTTTGATTTTATAATTAACCATCATCTAATTCTCTCTTTACAATGTTCACTTTTCCAAAATTAAAATATGAGCTTAATCAATGACGTCATATAATATTTTTTACAGCGCATCTTTAATTTGCACACCTTTTGGTGCATTGGTGCAGTAATTTGGTTTTCCCTGCTTTCTAAAATTAGTAGCGTCAGGACAGACTGACTGACTTGCGTGACAATTGCAAATTATATAGTTTTATACTAGCGTATCACCCGTCAAAAATGACGGACATTTTCAGCTGAAATCTATTTATTTTATTAAAAAATGCACTTTTTTAGGGCACCTACGGCGCTGACCTTTTTCAAAAGCCCAACTAACTTGTCCTTGTTTGATAAATACGAAATATTAAACTTTCTGAAATGTACACAAAGAATTTTACAATAGGGGTTGTAGGGCGCCTAAGGCGCCCCCTTTGTATTTAGATTTTATAATTAACCATCATCAAATCATCTTTTTACATTGATCCCTTTACCAAAATTAAAATACATGTATGAGCGAAAACAATGACGTCATATAATATTTTTTTTACAGCACATCTTTAATTTACACACCTTTTGATGCATTGGTGTAGTAATTTGGTTTTCCCTGCTTTCTAAAATAGTAGCGTCACGGACAGACATTGCAAATTATATTGTTTAATGGTGATATAAAAAGGATTCTACATTTAAGAAGATGAAAATCAAAAGGGAAAAAAATCAATTATAAAACTTATAACAAACATAAATAACAATCTGTTTGTCATGATTGTATGGCTGCGTATTACAGTTTTCATTTGGTGTGAAATTTTAATCCCTAGAAATCTGAATTTTTACATTCTTTTCGTGGAAGGAATTGGTAAACAGCTTTCTCCTCAGCCTCTGCCAGGTTACTGATCTATTAGTAGTTACATATTTATAAAGATTGTTAAATTCACTTAACATATTTATTACCGGTAAATCATACTCTGGTTTTTAAATCCTATCTCAATACATTATGGACGCGTCTTTTAAAAAGAAGATTACTGCATCCTACGATCATCCATCGTTTATGTCTAATATTGAACATTTATTAGTTTTTTAATGTTAATGGTGAGATGGTTTTCTTGGTTTGTTGAAGTAACCGTTTCCACGCCCGAATTCCAGACGGAAAAAGGATTTGTGTTTTATATGGGACATGGAAAGTGTTTTATCATTTTTTTTAAAAATTGAGTGTGCAAGACTTATAATTAGATTTTTTTCTGTTACGCTTCATTAATTCTATGTATTCACCCTAGATATTTCTTTAAGCACAACAAAATGTGATAAGACATAAATAAATAAATATTTTGTTAAATACAAATTTTCTTTTTCCATCTTTAAAAAGGTTAAAATTAAAGTCTAAAAAATTCCAGCGAAATAAAAGAAATAAAGATTCTTAAAAACATACATTTCTGCTTCTTTTTCCCATTGATTTGTTTCTTATTTCTTTTTGTTCAGGATTTAGTCAATAAAACAATATTCATTGTCATAAACCAATACGATGTGTGCTAAAGATTGACATAATCTTTATCATAATCTTTAATGGTACCGGTGCTAAAGATTATGTCAATCTTTAGCACCGGTACCATTGATTTCCAATAAAAGTGCAATCTTTATTTTCCTGCGAAAATAATCATTTGAAATATATTTAATGTCATTTAATACTCGCCTCATTATTGGATAGAAGTTCAAGACTTGTCTCTGCCAACTTTTGAGGCCCATTTGGTACAATCGCAATGCAACAATAAGTTTTGTATATGTCTCTAATTAGTCTCCGTTACCCCCGAGAATCACATTTTTACCCCAAATGGGGTAATTTACCCCTGTTCGCCGACCCCTGGCGTAGATTATTGACAGGTGACAGAGTGACAGAGTCAGCGTAGATGATTGACGGGTGACAGAGTGACAGAGTCAGCGTAGATGATTGACGGGCTGATAGATAAGACTTTGAATATTTTGTTTAAAGACTTTGTCCGGATGTATAGAACATTTGTAAGTTTCTTTACAATTCAAATCGAATTCTTGCTTTAAAACTGTTATGATCTACACCTTTATAAACAATATTTTATCGATAAATTTATCTTTAAAATAATTGAAATTATTATTTCTAGTTTTCATCAGCTAAAACTAGAAATTTCTTGGCAAAATGCATTACATAAACATAAACATGTATTTGCACTCAAGCTTTTACCAGGAATTCTTAAATTTCGTGATTAAAATTATTACTAGCGAAATGATGACGAATGTCATTTAATTTACCAAACTAAAGGAGAATTCGGATCATTCAAAGATAAAAAATTCCTTTTCTCAGAAATATGCAACATTTCCTAAAGCTTTGCTCTAACGTCTGCACAAGGAAGTCATGTTGTTTGTGGAAAGTGCCCTTTCTTGTCCACGTTGCACTTACCGATGTGGACGGATCCAAACTCTTCACTAGTGGACCCGATAACTCAACTAAATAAAATAATAATAACGTTTGTTGTTTCGCTTTATACTGGAGGGATTGAGTCATTATTTATTATGGAAAATACTGTGTTTGATAACTGGGTGTAAGATTAATCCACTTTAAATCACACCCAATTCTTCGTTTGTAGCAGTGATTGCTCAAAATGAATGGATTAAGTTAAACACCATTACCACTTGTATAGCGTCTTTTCGGTAATTTTTTTAAGTGCATATGTGGTAGTGATCAATTTTCGAGCTAATGAATTTTCAATCAAACCCTCCTTTTATTATCGATCTTCCTTATATAGAGGCTGAATATTTTTAATGTTTATTGAATTTTATTCTTAATAAATGAAAGACAGCTGCTACTGAATTAACCAAGCAAAGAGTCATATAAAATATCAAGAAGCCTCATTAGCGCACTGATTAAATGGTGGCTAGTCTTTACGAAGGCGAGAACCACTCTTTCGGAATCCGTGCTCGTTGGAACAATGGAAGTGATCAATAATTGAACGGTTGTTCAGGATGGTTGATCGAAACTGTAATCCACTGCTGATTGCTTTTGTTAATGTTATTTGTACAGCCATTAACACACGGCTTTTCTTGATGTCTGCCTCTAACGTGCGGTGAAACAGCCATCAAATGTTGGTGATAGGGTTGAGCATCAACGAAAAACAATCTACGTTTTTTTTGTTTTGTTTTTTCGAGGATCAAATGCTACTGAAATAGTTTCTTTCGTCACCGAAGAATCCAGTAGTGACAATTTACAAAGCAACAGATTTTTTTATCTTGCAGGTAACTAAATAAGTTATTTTTCGTCCAGCATTTGCAACGTCGGAAATAAAAATTGAAACTCACGTAAAAACACGCTACTTTTAATCAAAGTTCCACTTAAATATTGGATTTCTTACTATTTATTTTATGACGTTTTATATGGATTCAAGCGTGTCAAGATGTTAGAGTGCAGTCTTACACTAAATACATACTAAAATGACAATAAAGTGATTTGAAACATGCTCATTTTCAAATAGAAAATACCGCTTTTAGGGGGGCGGAGTCCACAGCTTCTTGACGTCATATTAGAGGGGGGGGTCTAAATTTTTGTGACGAAGTGTGACGAGGGGGGGAGGGGGCTAAAAATCGGCCACAATCGCGTGAAGTCATTATGGACGGCCCCCAAAACTTTTTTTGAATGATTTTTTTTTACTAAATTTAACGAAAATAATTTGAAACCAGAAGGCGACAAAATAAATTTAAATTTACCCAAAACTAAAAACGTTTTTGGTACAATTTTGTACAAACAAAATTTAGTAAGAGCAGAATATTCTAAGTTTTCAAATCTTTCGAAATAGCAAAATATAGATAAATATTTTCTGGCATACTGTCAACACACACATAACGGCTTTTCATGCACGCAAGAAACCAAAGATTTTAAGACGTTCTTCTCTTGAATATTCCCGACTGTTGAAACCTTTAGGCTTGGACAAACTCAGATCCCAAACACAGATGAATCCAAACTAAAACAGGAGCAGCTTATTGAAATATCCAAATAAGGAACTTAAACCAATGTTTGAACAAGGATACCCAAAATTCTGGTTACAAAATCAGATCCCAATTTTATATCTTGCATTATGTGTTATTGTACAGAAGTTTTTGAGTGCTTTCCCATCTTCCTATTTGATAGAGCGTGGATTCAGTGCCGTCATTACAAACAAATAAAAACCGACTAGAAATTGGTGCTCATAGGGATTTTCTACTAACAAACATTGAGTCAGACATAAATACACTCATAAAATCTCATCATGTTCATTCAAGTCATTAATTGTTTTAAAATTTCATATTCTTTCAAGTTATTATTTCATTAAATAATTATAATTCTTAATCAAAATTTTGCTTTTTTCAATTTGTAAATTTTATTTAGGTAGTTATTTACACTTGGGGGTTTGTGGGGAAGTTTTGACTATAAAAACGGGTCCATGGGTCAAAAAAGTTTGGGAACCACTGATTTAGATGGAACTTTTTTTTTAATTGACAAATTGTTTTCTCCAATGTAGGTCTGAGTAATGCCTTTTATATTTTGCTGATTTAAAAGTTATTTTTGAAGTAGTTTTTTGGAAATAATAGTGAACATAATGAATTTTCAAAAAGATTCAATTGCAAATAAAATCAAATGAAAGATTTTTAAAAATACTTATCTATAATTAAGTCAAACATTTTTTGGAAAACAAATCCAGATTTTAAAAAATATTGAATTTTGGATTTAATGATAAGAAAATATTTACCAAAGGGGCCGTCCATAAATGACGTCACGCACCTAGCGGGGAGGGTGGTCACACTTTTGTGACGATGCGTGACGAGGGGGAGGGAGGAGGGTTGAAGAAATGTGACGTCACATCAAAAGGGTAACTTTAAATAAAACTTCCACAGAAATATTTGGTCGCTTACAATTTATTTAATGACTTTTTGTTTTCTTAAATCAGTTCTTCTCAATGTGCTGGTCGGTAGGCCATCAGACGCTGGTTGACGTAAGCTATCAAGACACGAAAATTAAATCTAATTATAATCCTTAAGTTTGAGAATCCACAAGATAACATATGAAATTGTTGTCCTCGTCGTTTGATGTTGACATCAAAGCATTTGTGATGTAACCGCAGCTCCGTTTGGTTCTCTAACTATAGGAGTCGGCGAACTTTTTTGCCCTTACCCCAAAATATACAAGTTTATGTGTGCGTTACAACCCCAGACTCTAGGTCCTGCTCACATGACTCGGGGATTTGGGGAGCGTCTTTAGTCGAAAATGCAACTGGTGAGTTTTACAAGCATGAAAAGTGTCTAAAAATGATCTGAATTATTCAATAGGATTAGGTGTAGATATTTTAGGTCAAAACGACACGGAATATACTTTTTCTTTAAAAAGAAAGGGGGGGGGGAAATATATTTAATAAATTATAAACGTTTTAAGTTTGATATAATTGTTCGATTGGTTTTTGTTCAAAAGATTCTGGTCATTCTAGATATAAATGAGCCCATTTAAAATTAGTCAAGTATTCATTAACTTTATTGAAAGCATCAAATTCTTGACATCGCAATTCGAGAGGAGCACAATACAACTTTTCTTCTTAGCTCAGTTTTTACGACATTAATTTTAAATATCACAGAAAGGATACATGTTACAGTCGAGTCATGTGGATTAAGATTATTGTCACTCGTGTCAATATAAATGAAAGGTAGGGTGGATTTAGGTGTCTCCGTATAGTACGTAGGTAAGAAATCTACATAGTTGTCAAATTTTAAAAATATGCATTTTCTGTAAGGAACCGATTCAATAATGGGCATATTTTCCAACCTTACACTTACACATGACGTATTTTAATAAATCTAGTGGATTTTAGTGGATGTTATATGTCCCAAATGAGTCTGCATTATCCCCAAGAATTCCCTTTTGACCCCAGATGAGGTAATTTACCCCTGTTCGCCGACCTCTTTCTTACGGGATGCCCGTCAGTCAATTGAGGGTTTTTTAAAAAATGCTTTTTAAATATATATTTTTTAAATAATTGTTTTTTCTAAACAAAGACGTTAACCGTGATGATTAATAGTTAATGTTTAATTTGTGTGCATTAAAATAAAATGTAAACTAAGGATGTTAACAAAGTTCGTTTTCTGAAGGCGGTTAAACGTTTTTTTAAAAATACTTCACGCGGGTTACAATATTACAATGTAGACCTTCGCTAAATAAATAATAAATACTTAAATGACAATAAAAGTGATTTGAAACATACTTTTTTCAAATAGAAAATAAGGGTTTTTTTCTTTCTTTTTTTTGCAAAACTTTGTGACGTATTTTTAGAGGGGGGGGGGTCTAACTTTTTGTGACGACGAGTGACGAGGGGGGGGGAGGGGGTCCAAAATCGCCCAAAATCGCATGACGTCATTTATGGACGGCCCCAAAGCGTGTGTATACGAATTTGAATTTTAAAATAGGCTAAATAACAGATACATTTTCATTTCGTTGCTATTGAAACCAAGCAGTTTTTGGCAAATATGTATTGAACTGTTCTTACCAAATTTGGTAATCTGAAAGAGTGCAATTCTCCAGTTTAAGCAAATCCATGAGTCGTCAAAGAAACCATTGAAAGCCCTCATAAAATTTTGTCCGTATTCTAAATTGGCAATTATAAATTTGGAGTGCTCCTCATGATCAGATTTCTGATCGCAATACGTTTAATTGTACTGACTTATTCGTGGAGTTGGTAATATTATTATTTGAAATCAAGAATAAGTTTGTTAAGTTTTGCCAGTTCATTCTATACAATTAGAAATCTATTTTGAAATGTAATTCGAAAGCGTAATAATATTTACAGTTTATTTAGTGAAAATCTTTAAGTTTATTTTATTAACATACACGTAAGGAGAAAAAATGACAATGATTTTTTCTATTGCCTGTGAATTTCCAAACAAAAATTTTCTGGTCAAAGCCCAACGCTCATAAAATATTTTATTGGATAACACAATTTTAAACAAACACAAGAAAATAAATTTTGTTGTTCAATGCATTAGTAAATAATTATATCCCAAAATTACTGTGTTTGTTTACAACTAAAACACCCAGCTTCCAAATCAAACCAAAGTAGTGTAGTGTAGTGTAGTGTAATGTAGTGTAGTGTAATGTAGTGTTATGTAATGTAGTGTGATGTAGTGTAATGTAGTGTAGTGTAATGTAGTGTAATGTAGTGTAGTGTAGTGTAATGTAGTGTAATGTAGTGTAATGTAGTGTAGTGTGATGTAGTGTAATGTAGTGTAGTGTAATGTAGTGTAATGTAGTGTAGTGTAGTGTAGTGTAATGTAGTGCAGTGTAATGTAGTGTATTGTAGTGTAATGTAGTGTAAAGTAGTGTAGTGTAATGTATTGTAATGTAGTGTAACGTAGTGTAATGTAGTGTAATGTAGTGTAGTGTAGTGAAGTGTAATGTAGTGTAGTGTAATGTAGTCTAGTGTAATGTAGTGTAGTGTAATGTAGTGTAATGTAGTGTAATGTAGTGTAGTGTAATGTAGTATAATGTAGTGTAGTGTCGTTTAATGTAGTGTAGTGTAGTGTAATGTAGTGTAGTGTATTGTAGTGTAATGTAGTGTAGTGTAATGTAGTTTGTATTTAGTGTAGTGTAGTGTAATGTAGTGTAATGTAGTGTAATGTAGTGTAGTGTAATGTAGTGTAGTGTAGTGTAATGTATGTAATGTAGTGTAATGTAGTTTAGTGTAATGTAGTGTAATGTAGTGTATGTAGTTTAGTGTAATGTATGTAGTGTATGTAGTGTAATGTAGTGCAATGTAGTGTATGTATGTAATGTAGTGTAGTGTAATGTAGTGCAATGTAGTGTATGTATGTAATGTAGTGTAGTGTATGTAATGTAATGTAGTGTAGTGTATGTAGTGTATGTAGTGTAGTGTAGTGTAGTGTATGTAGTGTAATGTTATGTAGTGTAGTGTAATGTAGAGTAGTGTATGTAGTGTAGTGTATGTAGTATATGTAGTGTATGTAGTGAGTGTAATGTAGTATTATGTAGTGTAGTATAGTGTAGTGTAGTGTAATGTAGTGTTGTGTAATGTAGTGTAATGTAATGTAGTGTATGTAGTGTATGTAATGTAGTGTATGTAGTGTAATGTAGTGTAATGTAGTGTATGTAGTGTAATGTAGTATAATGTAGTGTATGTAGTGTATGTAGTGTAGTGTATTGTAATGTAGGTAGTGTAATGTATTGTAGTGTATGTAGTGTAATGTAGTGTATGTAGTGTAGTGTAATTTATGTAGTGTAGTGTATGTAGTTTAGTGTAGTGTAATGTAGTGTATGTAGTGTATGTAGTGTAATGTAGTGTATGTAGTGTAGTGTATGTAGTGTAGTGTAATGTAGTGTAGTGTAATGTAGTGTAGTGTAATGTAGTGTATGTTATGTAGTGTAGTGTAATGTAGTGAGTGTAATGTAGTATTATGTAGTGTAGTGTAGTATAGTGTAGTGTAGTGTAATGTAGTGTAGTATAGTGTATGTAGTGTAGTGTTGTGTAATGTAGTGTATGTAGTGTATGTATTTTAGTGTATGTTATGTATGTAGTGTATGTAGTGTAGTGTAATGTAGTGTAATGGTGAGTGTAATGTAGTATTATGTAGTGTAGTGTAGTATAGTGTAGTGTAATGTAGTGTAGTATAGTGTATGTAGTGTAGTGTTGTGTAATGTAGTGTATGTATGTATGTAGTGTTATGTAGTGTAGTGTATGTAGTGTAATTTAGTGTAATGTAGTATATGTAGTGTAAGTAGTGTAGTGTAATGTAGGGTAGTGTCGTGTAGTGTAGTGTATGTAATGTATGTAGTAGTGTAGGTTAGTGTATGTAGTGTAGTGTAATGTAGTGTAATGTTATGTAGTGTAGTGTAATGTAGTAGTGTAATGTAGTATTATGTAGTGTAGTGTAGTATAGTGTAGTGTAGTGTATGTAGTGTAGTATGTGTAATGTAGTGTAGTGTTGTGTAATGTAGTGTATGTAGTGTAATGTATGTATGTAGTGTATGTAGTGTAGTGTAATGTAGTGTAATGTAGTATATGTAGTGTAGTGTAGTGTAATATAGTGTAAAGTAGTGTAGTGTAATGTAATGTAGTGTAGTGTAGTGTAATGTAGTGTAGTGTAGTGTAATGTAATGTAATGTAGTTTAGTTTAGTGTAATGTAGTGTAGTGTAGTGTAGTGTAATGTAGTGTAGTGTAGTGTAGTGTAATGTAGTGTAGTGTAATGTAGTGTAGTGTAGTGTAATATAGTGTAAGTAGTGTAGTGTAATGTAGTGTAGTGTAGTGTAATGTAATGTAATGTAATGTAGTGTAGTTTAGTGTAATGTAGTGTAGTGTAGTGTAGTGTAATGTAGTGTAGTGTAATGTAGTGTAGTGTAATGTAGTGTAGTGTAATGTAGTGTAGTGTAATGTAGAGTACTGTAGTGTAGTGTAATGTATTTTAGTGTAATGTAGTGTAGTGTAATGTAATGTAGTGTAAAGTAGTGTATTGTAGTGTAATGTAATGTAAAGGAGAAGAGATATGAATATGAAAAATTTTAAACTTATACATTGTATTATTTAAACTATATAAAAAATAGTTGTGATAAAAATGAAATGAAAAAGTTGTTTTTAATTAATGAAAATAAACCTTGTGTTGTTGTATACATTGGAACCTCGGTATACGTCCCGAAGACACTTGAACTTATGCTAAACAGGACGTACACAAAACGTATTTTTAACATAAGTAATAACGGAAATATTATTAATCCATTCCAAGGAAAAATGTATATTATTATTAACATATTATACAGTTATTGACGTAGTTTAAAATTGACCAAAATCGCTTGACGTCATTTATGGACGGCCCCTCTTTCAGTAATGAAATTATAAAATTTAGATTTATTCTTAACCTTTGAGGTTTTATAACCACTTTTAATAAAATTTTGAAAGGTTTTGCTAGTTATTTTCCATCCTCTTAAATTATCTCCCGTTGACACATTCTATACTGCCTAGGCCATAGGCCCTAGGTCTAGGTGGAGCCACTTCCTGTGAGGGAATCTTTATACCAGATAATATTCAAACTTAGACGAAACAATTATTTTGTTTGCACGGAAAGAATCACTTGTAAACCTTTTATTAAGACGCCCCTCTAGTTATTGTAACTGCGTCTTTAATCTATAGCAACTATAGTAGTCCCAACTTTGTTTTGAAAACCAGTCTCGTCAAATACAGAAATATTTACTGGATTTTATATGCTTCACTCCTCAACATTGTTACAGTAGATACAACAAAAAGAGAAGCTTGACTGAATGCAATATGTTTAGCACCACAGCATGGCTACAGTAGATACCACTAACAAAGAAACATTCTAAAACAACCAACTATAAACAGGGGTAATTTAGGAAAAGAAAAAGCAAAAAAGGTAATGTATCAGCGTGGTCATTCCAGTGTCCAGTCCAGTGACAGGAAAGCAATCAAACGTTGCCTGAGACAGATTTGACCTCTGGTCTAGGGGAGCAAGTCGCTGACGTTTATCAACAATGGAGTAAAGCTTGGAGTAAAGCTATGGTCAGTTCCAATATTAATATTGGCTTTTGTTTTTAAAAGATGACAATGATGAAAAGCTCGGGTAAGTTTTAGTTTTGTCTGTGATTGTTTACAGTTCGTACATTAGTGTAGACCAATGGAAACTCTTAAATTTAATTTAGTTTGTAGTTCTTTACATGTGACTATGATATAAAATTATGGAACGCTTTATTTTTAATGTTGAAAGAAATTGTATCTCTTAAAGTAAAAAATAAAATCCGTTCATGTCAGTTGTCATTATCAATAGAAATAGTGTTGTCCTTTGTACTTAGGTCATTTTACAGTTTAAATGAGCAGCGTTGACATTTTTACTGGTTATTGTCAAAGAGAATAATTACATTCGATCTTTCAACTCGGACATAAGTTCTATTCACGTGTGCTTATCATTCGACATTAGACTACGATCTTTATATAGGTTATAAACTTTGATTAAAGTTTAACAAACACGACGATAACATGTGTTACTGTGTCTAGTGTGTAACATGACCATACATGAAGTACACATGTGTTACTATGCCTAGAGTGTAACACGACCACACAAGAGGTACACATGTGTTACTGTTCCTATTGTGTAACACGACCACACAAGAGGTACACACACATGGGTTACTGTGCCTAGCGTGTAACACGACCACACAAGAGGTACACATGTGTTACTGTGCCTAGGGTGAAACACGACCACACAAGAGGTACACATGTGTTACTGTGTCTAGCGTGTAACACGACCACACAAGAGGTACACATATGTTACTATGTCTAGTGTGTAACACGACCACATAAGAGGTACACATAATGTGTTACTGTGTCTAGCGTGTTACACGTCCACACAAGATGTACACACACATGTGTTACTAGGTCTTCAGCAGATCGAGATCATCTCAACTCCAGACATCATAAAAGAAACAGAGCTGTGAACTGTAAACCATAAAATGAGGGTGGTGTGGGGGGGGGTCAGTACGGTGCGGAGTTATTGTTCCTTGAGATAGAGTACAAGACTCTGTAATAGACCTCGAGCACTCATGGCGAAAGCTCATTTAACCTTCGAGGCCAGTCCCAGAGCCATTGTTGACCAGTAGCCATTGGTCTTACAATGGAGATTATAAGATTAAGTAAGGGACTTAAATACGACATTGTAGGTCATTGACCTCGACTTTGTCAAAGATGTTCTATAGGTACGGATGACTTTCTCACACACATACATCAAAACATAAACCTATTCTTCAGACATGAAAAAGAAATATACTGAAATATTGAAATTTATTAAGCAAAATGTGCAAAGCGTATTAAGAAGCAACAAATACCAAATTTAAAGGAGAAATTCAAACTAATGTTGATGTCTGAATTCAATACCTTGGAGATTTATGCGTTTTTTAAATACATTTTATTACCTTTAAACGAATCTATAAAATATTTTTTTAAGTTTTCAATGCAAAATTTGTATTTGTTAATAAATTAAGAAAAATAAAAACAATGTATAAAGTTTGCTATCAAATCCTACAAAACAGCGATATTACCCCTTATATAGCAGTGGTATTTAGTACTCTAATATTCCGGACTGGTTACCGTTCGTTGATCAAAAGCACGAAAATACTCACATTCAAAGAAAATTCTCGATTAAATTGATATAAGTTGTTTTTTTTTAAAGATTGTTAAAAAGAAAGAATTTTCAGGGGAGAGAAAAATGTCAGGTCAAGGGCAATGAATACATAATTTTTTGTAAAAATTATTTATTATATAACATTAAATTTTAAATATTATTGTCACGTCAAACCAATAAATAAATATAGATCAGGCTTACTGAAAGTATAATAAAAGTACCCGGATAAAAAAGAAATAAAAATTACCCATGGTTCATTTTACGAATATTACTTTGGTGTCCTAAGGAGCCGTCCATAAATGACGTCACGCTCCTAGGGGGGGGGGAGTGGGGTCACACTTTTGTGACGATGCGTGACGAGGGGGAGGGAGGGGGTTGAAGAAATGTGACGTCACATCAAAAGGGTAACTTTAAATAAAACTTCCACTGAAATATTTGGTGGCTTACAATTTATTTAATGACTTTTTTTTAAATTATTTTTTTTTAAATTTAAAGTCAGGAGTTCTCAATATGCCGGTCGGTAGGCCATCAGACGCTGGTTGGCGTAAGGTGTAAGCTATCAAGATACGAAAATTAAATATAATTATAATCCCTAAGTTTGAGAACTCACAAGATAACGTATGAAATTGTTACACTGTGTCGTTTGATGTTGACATCAAAGCATTTGTGATGTAACCGCAGCTCCGTCGGCGAACTGTTTTTCCCAAAATATACAAGTTTATGTGTGCTTTACCCCCCCCCCAGACTCTAGGTCCTGCTCACATGACTCGGGGATTTGGGGGATCACTGTTAGCCTCCCCCCCCCCAAAAAAAAATGCTGATGGTGAGTTTTACAATGCTTGACAAGTGTCTAAAAATGATCTGAATAGGATTATGTGTAGATATTTTAAGTCAAAATGACATGGAATATCCTTTTTCTTTTAAAAAAAGAAAAAGGGGGGGGGGTTGGAATCTATTTCATAGAATTATAAAAGTTTTAAGTTTGATATAATTGTTCGGTTGGTTTTTTGTCAAACGCCCCTGGCCATTCTAGATATAATGATAAATGAGCCCATTTTAAAGTTGTCAAGTATTCATTAACTTTATTTAATGCATCAAATTCTTGACATCGCAATTCGAGAGGAGCACAAAACAACTTTTCTTCTTAGCTCAGTTTTTAAGGCATTAATTTAAATATCACAGAAAGGATTCTTGATACAGTCAAGTCATGTTGATTAAGATTATTGTCACTCGTGTCAATATAAATGAAAGTAGGGTAGATTTAGGTGTCTTCGTATAGTACGTAGGTAAGAAATCTACATAGTTGTCAAATTTTTAAAAAATGCATTTTCTTGAAGGACCCGGATCTATAATGGGCATATGTTCCAAGCGTTCCCGTACACATGACTTATTTTAATATATCTAGTGGATTGTAGTGGATGTTATATGTCCCAAATGAGTCTGCATTACCCCAAAGGATTCCCTTTTTGACCCCAGATGAGGTTACTTACCCCTGTTCGCCGACCTCTTTCTTACGGGATGCCCGTCAGTCAATTGAGGGATTTTTAAAAAAATACATTTTAAAAATATTATTTTTAAAATATTTTTTTTCTAAACAAAGACGTTAACCGTGATGATTAATAGTCAATGTTTAATTTGTATTCATTAAAATAAAATATAATCTAAGGATGCTAACACAGTTCGTTTTTTTGAAGGGCGGTTTAACGTTTTGAAAGAAATGCTTCACGCCGGTTACGATATTACAATGTAGACCTTCACTAAATAAATAACAAATACTTAAATGACAATAAAAGTGATTTGAAACATACTTATTTTCAAATAGAAAATAAGGTTTGTTTTTTTTTCGAAAAGGGGGGGGGGTCAAAGCTTTGTGACGTATTTTTAGAATGACACTCAGAAAACTCTCGTATTTTGTTATTATAAACTAGATCTCTGGCTACGTGGTTAGGGGCCGTCCATAAATGACGTCACGTGATCTTGGCCGATTTTTGACCCCCTCCCTCCCCCTCGTCACGCGTTGTCACAAAAAGTTAGACCCCCCCGAGATAGTGTCCATGTATGACGTAATATCTCACTTGACTGAGATAGTGTCCATATATGACATAATATCTCACTTGACTGAGATAGTGTCCATGTATGACATAATATCTCACTTGACTGAGATAGTGTCCATGTATGACATAATATCTCACTTGACTGAGATAGTGCCCATGTATGACGTAATATCTCACTTGACCGAGATAGTGTCCGTGTATGACATAATATATCACTTGACCGAGATAGTGTCCATGTATGACGTAATATCTCACTTGACTGAGATAGTGTCCATGTATGACATAATATCTCACTTGACTGAGATAGTGTCCATGTATGACATAATATCTCACTTGACTGAGATAGTGTCCATGTATGACATAATATCTCACTTGACTGAGATAGTGTCCATGTATGACATAATATCTCACTTGACTGAGATAGTGCCCATGTATGACATAATATCTCACTTGACTGAGATAGTGCCCATGTATGACAAAATATCTCACTTGACTGAGATAGTGTCCATGTATGACACAATATCTCACTTGACTGAGATAGTGCCCATGTATGACGTAATATCTCACTTGACCGAGATAGTGTCCGTGTATGACGTAATATCTCACTTGACTGAGATAGTGCCCATGTATGACGTAATATCTCACTTGACCGAGATAGTGTCCATGTATGACGTAATATCTCACTTGACTGAGATAGTGCCCATGTATGACGTAATATCTCACTTGACTGAGATAGTGCCCATGTATGAAGTAATATCTCACTTGACTGAGATAGTGCCCATGTATGACGTAATATCTCACTTGACTGAGATAGTGCCCATGTATGACGTAATATCTCACTTGACTGAGATAGTGCCCATGTACGACGTAATATCTCACTTGA